>OZ022576.1:8143947-8582242 GCA_963669155.1 Arbacia lixula
CAGAGAAAGACATAAGAAGAAGATACACATTTAAAAAAAAAAGGAGGGTCAAGAGAGAGAAATTAAAACAGACCAACACGAGCTCGCATTCTTCTGTTCTCTATGTCAGTCGTATGACTCTTCCTGTCATTGATCTACAACACCTTTCGTGAAATTTTCGACATATTCAGCTATGAATCCAATATCGGCTGACCCGAACGAGCTTCGATCAACCTTATCGGGTGCGCGAGCTCGTCCCCCAACGCGTAGCTTCTGTTTGGTTGCCACCTGCAAATCCGCGAGCAGATGGAAATATGTGTAATGAGCTTCGTATCGACAACAAACAACGCAATAATTCGCCACAAATCAAAGGTCAAGTATAACTCACGGGAAAGACGGGAAAAGGGTCGATCGCTCTATTAAATCGACGATAGATCCACATATTTCGATAGCTTTGCACTGTCGCTATGGTAAGGAACAAATAATTCCCGAATCTCACATACATGTGGTCTAGACGAATGACAAAAATCTGGCAATAACACCTGTGTTTTTAATAAACTAACTACTGTAGCTGTCGAGACGAAAGAGCGCTGAAATAAATAGAAAAAATGCCTATGGTATGGATGAATCCAACACGAATAGCCCATTGCATAAATCATTTGTTTTTTACTATTATGTACCTGCAGATTTTACCCCCAAATAATTCACGTATGGTGACTTTTATATCTGGACGTAAACACATCTGCAGCTAAAATTTTGAGACGGCCAAACAATTAGCAATAGTCAGTCCTCACTGGCATGACGGAAGCTTGATGACAGTCGCCACATGATACTATATGTTTAATATAATCATATTCAGGATAAACTACAATCTATCTATCGCCATAATGCGCTGTAAAAGCAGACAATACCTCCATGGAAGTCGATTATAGTGTTAAATTAGACGTCGATGAACTAAGTAAACTAAAGTTTAACTTTAGACTTGGCTTTCTAAAACCAGATTTCAGAATGCGGGGCTTTTTTATGTTATGCTGATACAAAACTATACCTCTCTCTCACAATCCCCATCATTAGGCCAGAAAGAATAAGTTTAAGCTTATATCTTAACTGATAAGAAAGGGGTGGGGGAGATTAAGAAGGAGAAGGTATACAAACAAAACAAGGAACACTGTAACTAAAATACGAGGGGGGTCAAAAAGTAATGCCTCCAAAGTTACCAAATCTTTATCAATGATCCGACGAACACCAAATTTACATAGATTATAGCCTGAGAACTCTTCTACATGGAGCTACTGTTCAAAATAGTCACCATGTCTTTCGATGCATTTACGCCACCATTGAACCCAAGCATCAAATCCGGCTTGGAAATACTCTGGAGCTTAATTTTAGCCACTAAACATAACCTTCCCTATTCCAACTGATTTGACTTCAACCAGATCTTCACATCTCTAGAAAGTTTATCATAATAATTTATAAACAGAGGCGGGTAGAGGTGTGCCAAGAGCTCCTGGATGCAATTGAAGCTGAGGGACAAGATTTCTTCCAAAATGTGGTTACTGGAGATGAGACATGGGCATACCTGTATGACCCAGAGAGTAAGGTTCAGTCCAAGCAATGGCGCCATAGCTTTTCATCACGTCCCAGGAAATTCATGGCTGCCAGATCGACTCAGAAGGTGATGGCTACAGTGTTTTGGGACACAGGGGGTGTTAGTCTCACAGACTTCTTGCCTGAGGGTCACACAGTCAACAGTGAAAGATACGTAAATACACTTCTTTAAGCTGAGGGAAGCCATCAGGAGAAGAGACCACTTATAGACATTCATTCCATACAGCTCCATCACGATAATGCAAGGCCACACACGTCACCATTCGCAACCCAGACAATGGCCAAAATGTGGTGGTCTGTGATACCTCATCCACCATACAGTCCTGACTTGGCACCTTCAGACTTCTATCTGTTTGGGCCAATGGAAGAAACTCTCCGTGGTTACTTGGATTAAGTCAAGTCATCTGCTATGTCATGGGCCAGAAAGCAAGCTCCAGAGTATTTTCAAGCCGGATTTGATGCTTGGGTTCAACGGTGGCGTAAATGAATCGAAAGACATGGTGACTATGTTGAACAGTAGAGAGTCCTCAGGCTATAATATGTGTAAATTTGGTGTTCGTCTGATCATTGATAAAGATTTGGTGACTTTGGAGGCATTACTTTTTGATCCCCCCCCCCCCCTCGTAATGTTATTCTATAGGATATATTTTACCATCTGAATATGAAAGAGCATTTGTGCTTTACTATTATCAATGTGAAGTTAATGCACAAGTTAGTCACCGCAACCAACCATTGTCGTAAGAAAAACTTGAAACATACTGTGAGATCTTCATCATCGACATTGACATTAAGCTCTCCTCCGACCACGTACGACCTTGATGAGCTGGGTCGAGTCGAACCTTTCCTGAGATCGTCATCGTACTCGCTAGACGACATGGCAAAGTCATCGTCGTCACCGTCATCCTGATCGAGTATATCGTCTAAATTCATCTCGCTCTCTCCATAGTCAGTGGTAGCAAAATGAGTTGCGGAGGCCTCGGTATCAAACTCTTCCGTGCTCCTACTCGATTTTAGTATCCTGTCTCCATCGTCTTCGAGGTCTAAATCCAACGTATGTCCTTCCCTTGTAATTGCTATGGCAACGGTGCCCCTCTCCGCTTCGTTAGGGGATGCGGCGACCACGTCTTGTTCGAGCGAGATGATTTCAATCCCTCTCGCCTCGTCCACATCCATCTCCTTCTCACAGCCTCCTTCATCCCGTCCAGTGACATCGATCGCCGAGGAGTCATTATCGACACCCATGCTCTCTGATTGGTCAACATCCATGTTGGGGTATTGTTTACCCCCTCGGCTGTGCCACAGCGGAGGTCACGATAGTGTTGATAAAAGACACTGGGCCGTGAATGCTAATTATCAATTTATTCAGATCTTTTTGTTCCGCCCTGTTTACAATCAATACTCATCTGTTTTGATGTCAAGACACAAAGACATAGAAAACAATGCAGGCGGCGCCGAAGCGTTTGAAACTTTAGTCTCTCTTATCAGCGTCATGTTTGTTTTTCTAAACACTTCATCCTTTGTGTGGTTAAGCTTCAAGAGGAAAAACAAACATCGGCCTAACGCACTTCAACGGAATCACATATGTTCGATTTATCTTCATATTGTAGACTTCTTGGAGTGCCAACTTCAAGATGAGTATAATCTCGCCACGAAATGACAGAAGGCGTATCCGGCTGACGAATTGGTCTGAACAGAAAGGGGACAATGAGAAAGATACAAAACATGATATAGACTATATTCAATGCGCATTGAACCGTGTGTTAACGATCATCACACCTTACAATCCACGACTTTCTGGTGATACCTTGGATTCATTGTGCATGGAAATGTGTTTATTTTTTTTGTTAAATGAATGAAAAAAATAATTGAATTGCAAATATACGTTATGTTTTAGATCAATCAAATGCATGATTGCAAGACATCACAAGTGTTCCATACATTGATCCGTAATATACGTTTAACTTAGTCAGCTAGTAACATTGTATTCTCACAAGTTCTAAATCCAGTTTTTAAAATTGAGAGCTGAATATCAACCCACCTACCGTATAGTGTATACATTCATTCACAATATTTGGAAATCGATTCGTATTGCAGTAAGTTATTGTTAAAGCATAATGTTAAACGTAGCACCAGGAGCCAAGCAATTTGAAGTAGAGATTTCTTGTAGAAATTTGTAACCGGATATTGTCTCGTCGTTATTATGATGGCAGTACCGTATACAAATAATTGCATCTTCTTTACGGCACCGTGTCATGATAAAAGCAATTAGACGGCGGTTAAAAGGAATTCTTGAGCAGATCTGAAGTGGATATAATGTAATTGTCGATACGATGCGACCTACAAGCAATATAATTAACAGCACTCTCCCGCTAAGATACTTATGAATAGGCGAAGCTTTACGCATGTGCCTCAAAAATGACGAACACAAGTTGATATTTTAGAATGAATCTTTGTACATTATGTCATAGCTCCCCCACCCCACTTCTCAAAATCGTCAACATCATGTAACTACCGTCGATCAAATTAGGGTTCTGTTTGGGACATACGGTCACAATAAACAACTGTCGGGGAAACAATTTAGTTTGTCGTTATAGAAAGTGAGGTAAAGCTAACAAAAGGGAGTTACCATTAATCTCATATCCTTTGATATTGACGCGTCTTCAATGTTTATCCGCCATTCGAATTAACTCTCTCAGAACCAAATGCCATTCCTTTTGTACATCAATGTGTGTCAATGGTACTGACAGGGTTAAACTACATGCACAAGTTTCTTCTGAATTTTATACATGTACGTCCAGGGTGAGTGTTACGGAGCTCGAATGACATTGAACTGGAATCAATACCATTCATGCAACCAATCATGTCGGTTGACGGGAAATGGTCAAACCGCACTTGGATGGACAAGCAGGTACTTACATAGTAGACGTTCGAATTAAATGGTTTGTTATTGATCAACATGTATCGCGTATCAAAACAAAAGGCTCGTGTTTCAGGGCTTTGGGTAAAGACAGCACATTTTTGGCGAAAATCGGTGGACATTTGTCTTGGTTGTTTATATTTATGCTGACTTAAAACAAAGCATTAAACGGATCACCTAGTACGGCTACCGAAAAACAGTTTGTCTAAATTTTCGAGAACATACCAAGCAGGGAGGTAGACCTACTATGGCACCACATAGTGACAATAGTCACTACGGAATGGTTTTAAAGTTGCTGTCAATGGTTCAAAACGACTAGTGTCGTTTCGGCCAATGTGTACCCTAATGTTATTACAACTAATCATTCGTGCATAATCACAGCGTCACATAAACTCAATTAAGATAAATTCCCCAACGGGCAATTTCTTTGGATGAATGGAGCACTGTTTACATCAAGCATCTACTTAACTACTCACTCATCAGCTCATCCCACGAAGTATAGTTCCTTAAAAAAAACTGAATGAGGCGTGGAAAAACTGAAAGCGGATTAGCATACAAAGAAGCATTGCCGTATACATACCTCTGCATGCCTGCCGATGGCATCACCGTGGAGATAACTATATCGCTCTTTTGTTATATGTGATACTTTCCATGCAACACCGTCATGGTGATGATGGCCTCAAATACTCAGAGCTGCCAATGTTTGTTGCATCCTACTGCGCTGAGAAACATGAATGATTCGCTGAACATCATTAGAATGTCACCCTTATGTGGTTCGGCCCCGGCCTCACCGCCGCACGTTGTCCGTATTAATGCTCGCGCTGCGCGACTAGAATAAACAGAAACCCGTTCAGTGGATGCATGATCGACCAGCGCGAGGCGCTATAGAGCGATCCAAGAAAAAAAGAGAATCTATTATCTCCGAGAAATCAACAAAAACATTCTTCTCAATAGGGATTAAAGGAGGAGAGAGAGGTAAATCGTCAACAATAGAGTTTGAATTATGAGGATTACTGGGAGGGTCTCTGGAGACGAGGAAGGGAGCGGATAAGGGCTGATACATTCATCTATGCATTGATTTCGGGGGGCTTTTGTTTTGTAGAACTCCAAAAGAGAGAATTATGTTGGGATTAGTATCTAACGTTGAAAGGAGTCGATTGTGGGATTGACCTCTTTACCACTCGTTGCCCACTTAACGGTTTCTTGCCCACATAGTGATGCACTGTTATATAATATCATCATGGCTGTCTGAAAACGATCACGTTCTCAACAAGACTTACTGATTTTATAATTTTCACCAAGTGGATTTCTCTCAAATTAATTTTTGTATGAATCAGTAAAGCTCTGTAAAAACTTGCCCGGTCCTGAAAATGAAGTAATCACTGGTTTCACACGAAATCAACATTTACGAACACGATCAATGTCTACTGAATAGTATAATTATGTATAAAAAAAAGTGTGAAACTTACTTACTTTCTTACAGTCACATAATGTTAATAACAACGTTCTTACGATAGATGTAATAAGCATATCTCATTATATAGCGAAATGAAAAAGGGATACGAGAGAATGTTAAAGAGAGACAGAGAAAGAAATGCAAATAGAAAATACATGTAATATAAAAGACATTATCAATGTACTACTTTATATAATATTTATAGGCATCAATAACGACCCCGCGATGGTTGCAATACACATAATTAGTTTGAGAGCGAAATAATGAATAAAAAAAATATCAAAGGGAGAGACAGAGGCAGAAATGTTATTTGAAAAAATACATGAAATATACCAAATTAATAATGTGAAATGTGGTATTATGTTCATGGGAGGTACAGGTGTATAATTGATGAGGTGTACATTCACAATATCATTAATAACGTTTCCGCGATAGTATGATTTGAGAGCAAAATGAAGAATACTAAAAGAGATTAAGGAGAGAGACAGAGAGTCAGAGACAGATACAGAAATGTGATTAATTATCGTATAAGAATGAACATCAAAGACACACGTAGTTTATCATTGCACTATTTACAGTTTTGGCAAGAAATATTCATGCTTATACGGCATTAATCTTGTTGAGTAGATTGGACTGTGATGTTTAAAATCATATTGCCAATTTAACCCTTTGCATGCCAGAAAAAAAGCTGCACTGTATAGGATTCATGTGTATTTATGGTGAAATAATCGACAAGCGGCATGTTAAGGGTTAAGGGTCTGCAGGTAGTAAAAATATAGACGACCCATCCAAAATCAATATAACATGTAAAAGTAAACATATCAACCTAAACCTTAGCATTTCAGCTCCTACTTTCTCAGGGAATTTCTTAGACCATAATGTTCTTTTGTACGGTATTGCATGGCATTTACAGAACGTTGCATTTGAAACATGAAAAAGGGATGCACCGCCTTTAATTGTGTTAGAATACGTTCTCACGATAACGATCTAATCTGAGAGAGAGAGAGAGAGAGAGAGAGAGCAGGGGGAGAGAGAAACGTAGGAGAGATAGATAAAAAAAATATATAGAACGACCGAGAAAGAAGGGTAGAAAGAGCCAGAGAGAGAAAGAGAGCTAGAGAGAGAGAGAGAGAGAGAGAGAGAAGGTGAGAGGGAAAGTGAGAGGAGAGAGGGGGAGAAATAGTATAGAGAGGGGGGGCGATGGGCATGACTGGGGAGAAAGTGAGAGACAGACAGACACACAGAAAAAATAAAGAAAGATATAAACCAGTGGAGGTAACCAGAGAGGGGGGCGCACGATATAGGGGGAAAGAAAGAGCAGACAAGAGGGCAGAGAAAGAGGGAGAATCCATGCAGAATGCCTCCAAGAATCGATTCATTTAACTACGCCCCACTGGTCGTAACCCTGCTCCTTTCTTCTCAAGTGAGCCCTCATCGATTGAAACGCAGCGTGAATAGAATGTGGCAGAAGTAGAAACAAGCAAGATGTGTCTATTTATCTTTCCTCCTATCTATCACATCTATATCAACGCGTTTCTATTGGTGTTTGTGTGTGTGTGGGGGGGGGGGGGTTAATTCCTCGTGTTTCGACGCACTTTTTCGGCCAACAAGTTTGCCATAAATATTATTTTTTGAATAACTATTTTCTCGTAAAAATATATGTAACATACTACCTACGCTTTATTTATATCATTATCATTGTCTATTTATTTGTCTTGTTGGAACATTTTATCATGGCAACCTAAGAGATTATTGCAGTTCTGGTTAGAACGAGAGCGGGACCCATGATCGCAAGGAGCCACTCTACCGCGATCACGATCCCGCACTGCTTTGCGAGAGACACACAATGCCTTTTCCAAAGTTCGTTTTCGGAATGACCCACCCCCACCCCCTTTCAAAACGCGAATTAGAAGCTTGGTATTTTTCATATGTATATATAATGTGTCACTTTTTGTATCACTGACATAGTTCAATATTGGTGAACTACGTAGGAATTGATGAATAATTAATAAACGAATAACAGCGTTGGCTTATCATGAATGTGTATATATCAAATGCTGATTAAAACTAATCTTCGTGGTAGTCCACGCAATGGTCATGTTTGTTTTAAACGCGGCATGTAACTCATATTTATTTATTATTTGTTATTGTGCCTATTCTGGATAACTTCATCATCCCCCCCCCCCAAAAAAAAAAAGGGTGACAGACTGGTAGAATGAACGGCTGAATGATCTGTGGGAACTAGTGGTATCCATGGTAACGACGATGCAAACTTTGGATGTTGCTGTCGATGCCAGTAGAAAGGTGATGGTATATTACTGGTAGTCATAATGATGGTACTGATATGAGCCAATGATGGAAATGATTGGGCATTAAGATAACTGCTGACAAATACGATGAGGAGGAGGAAGAGGGGGGTGATAATGATGATAATGATGATGATGATAGTGATGATGAAGATGGGGACGAGGAGATTGAGGTGCGGAGGTGAAGATGAGAAAGAAGAGGCGAAAAAAAGGGGACTATCATTATGTTATTACCTATAAAGATGATGAAACCATATTACAATAGACAGTTAGAGATAGATGGCGACGATAACATTGTGAGACACTTTGTATCGTATGTAGAAACAGATATCCAAGAGGAAGATAGTTTCGAGGGAAAAAATAGCTCCACCTCTTAAAAAGCATCACGCCTGTACCAACACTTATGGTCACCGAGAGCTCGTTATCATCAACGACATCGACAACAACAACAACAACAAGAGGTGAGATGCACTGTGGTACAAGACAGGAGTGGTATTCTGGAAAAAAAAAACCCTGAAGTTTGGAACTTAAAGGCAGGCTGTCCCTTTTGCAGGTCAAAATAACAAAATGTTGTAAAAAGCACGGAAATTTGAAAAAAAAAAAGTTACTGTATCAGAACTTCCCTCCTAATAATGGATCTGTAAACTGACCTTGAGCGAAATTATAGTGATCGCTAGAATTTTGAGGAGGTTTTAGGCAAATGGCACTCAGTCCAATGCGTTGAGTCTACACTGTGATTGGCCGATTTTCGCAGATCTTGACTTCAGTCAGTTTCAGAACACCAACTGACTTTAGCTATGACAGTTTTCTTTAGAATACCACCCCAGTAACGCAGATAGGCACGATTCTTGGGTTTTTTGCCCGGGGCCCGACTGCAGAGATAGATATGGGATATTTAAAGGAACGTCCGTTGCCGACATTAATGATATCATTGGCTGTAGGCTTTGCTAAATGTATAATGACCCATATGTATGAATTATTGATCACATAATCTGGTCCTTAGAATATTGAATGGATTGATGATCTGCAGGGGGAAAATAACCGTGCAAGGTCATCATTTCTTCTTAAGCTGAATGTAATCACTATCGTAGATAGGAAAATCGATGCGTTCATAAAGTGAAGAAGGACACGGATGAATAGAGACTGTCAACAAGCACAATATATCTTACCTTGCGTCATCTAAAAATAGAAAAGGATTTCGATCTTACTTTTAGACAGGCAATTCAATAAAAGGTGCACTTTTATGGGCATTTCACTGGCACCCACGTTATTGCGACACACACACACACACGCCAACACACAAACACACACACACACACACGCACATACACACAGACACACGTATACACACACGCACACACACACACGCATACACACACACAAACACATACACATACACACACAAACAAACACACAGACACATACCATCTAGAGAGGATGCTTCCTGAGAAGAAGAAATCATACGCGAAATCGTCTAGCAAAAGCAAAATTCCAGACAAAATACCTTTTTTTTTAAATGAAACTGCGATAAATAAGCATGTATAAGAAAATGTTTTTTTTAATTCAATTTCATGTAAATGTACAACCAGAAAGCAACCAATAATGTGTCTCCTAGCAACAACTCTTTTTTTTTTCGTCGCTCCTATCATTTTTTTTTTTTTTTTTTTTTTAATTTCAAAAATCGCTTTGCAGGCTTAGCAATAGAATGGCTGACAGGTGTGTTACGTTTGTGCTAATGTGTTGTGTTGAGTGCATCTTTACTGTTAGTTTTCTCTTCCCTTTGTTCTTGGGTGATTGCACTTTCTGTATGATTTGACTGAATGTTTATAGTTGTTATACACTTTTGATTGTATGGTTTAGCTTGTGTGTTGTTTTTTGCTGAGCTTGCAAGTGGTATATCGTCCTTCATATATATCTTCTTTTTTTTAATTTGTAAATATCAATAATACATTTTTTAATAACGATAAATAAACTTTACTGGTAAAGCGTTTTAAAATTATTGGTTGTTTTTACTGGTTATCCCGACTGTTGTATGTTTGTTATATTGATATGTTACACAGGACCTTGATGTAAAACAGCTTATGCTGATCTTGTCATCCTGTTTAAATATGTTTGAATAAATAAATAAATAAATAAATAAATAAACAATGATATGACTCAAAGCTCTTCGACGACGAAGGTAATGGTGATAACCGCGAAAGGGACGCTCGTTCAAACTGTTCATAGTTAACTCTCCGTTGTTGATCGTTTTGTTTGGAGGCATAATTATGTACAAATCAGAGCTCAGAATGATGTAAGACACACTAATTCAGACTCAACCTCTCACACACTGAGAAGTGGTTGTGCCCACAAACTGACACTCCCTTTCATTCCCCTTGAATATTATGTTTTATATTCCACATACTAAGAATGTTGCTATATGATTGGTCAAGAGTTGATCACGTGATAAAGCGTAGTTTTGCCTATCTAATCACCTGAGAAGGAAAGTTCGTTACACTCTAGGTGATAGTACTTTTTGGTTTCGCTGATGTCTTCACTCCTCACAGTCCTAACGCGTGATCAATATTTTGAGTACGCGCGAAATAAAAGTGCGTTACACTCGGACTATCAATTGACTAGTAGCTCCTAACACGCGTCCTATACGCATGTTCCCCATGGCAGCGGCTCGGGGTTAGGTAGAGAAGTAAACATTACTTTTGTACGTCAGATTTACGTTTTTGGTTTCAGATGTGGCATATAGAGCAAATAATCAACTTTTGGTTTCAGGCAATGAGACGAACTATCACTTCCTCGGCGATCTGAATGTATCCGCTATCTTTCCTCAGCTGCGCTTCGGAAAAGTAGCTACATCCAGATCGCCTCGGAAGTGATAGTTCGTCCCATCACCTTCATCAACGTTGATTTTTTTTGCTTACTGTTATGTGCTTTACATGTACGTTTCTAAACAAAAATGGGTATTATATATATTATTTACAGTATGCACACAAACATGGAGAAAACATGATTTGCATCGTAGGCTACATGGGCAGGTGCACATAATGTACATACACATGCACACATCCACGTACAGTACACACGTATACTTACATACATATACGATTTTTAATGTATGCATACATACATTTGTTTTTGAATTGTAGTTTTTATTGTGATTCCATTCAATACACGTTTACATAAATCAAAAGCAATTACTTGATTTTACATTTTAAAAGTGTCCTTTTACAGATTAAATCATGATGTACACAAATAATTTATAAATGATGAATAATAGATAAATAGGAAAATAAAGAAAAGAATGAAACCGGAAAAAAATATTTAGATCCCTCTATCTCCCCCACCAACCCCTTGATGCACTAGTCCCAACAGTAAGGAAATAGTGATATTCCAATATGCTAAAAATATTCAATATCTGAACTACAGAAGGGCAAACTATTGTCCTATGTTTACTATATTTATGTATATACACATACATGCACACACACATACATGCACACACACATACATGCAAACACACACACACAAACAAACACACACACACATACGTACACACAAACAAACACAAACACATACACATACATTCAAACATACATATCTACCCCCCCCCCCCCTACACGCACAAACACCAACACACTTACCCTTTCACATAATTTTCAGCACAAGCCCCAATCTATGTACTCACAACGAATGTTTTCCTACACTCGGTCACGTCCTCGAGGCGTTGCTTCCACGACCGCCACACCTTGCCGGCAAGGCGAAGCAGCACGCCTTTGGGAAGGTGATCGACCTCGCGGTCGTCTTTAGCTGAGCGGCATGGTCGATGATGTCGGCGATGAGGAGGGGGCGAAGCGGGCTTGTCGTCCACCTTGAAGAGGGTTGTGTGGAAGGGGACCGAGTGTCGACGAGGAGAGTGCCAGTTTTTACAAAACTCTAAATCAATTGAATATGAAGAAATAGGTGCAATTAACATTCTGCACATTAATAATAATTTTACCCGGATTTCTTTTTTTTTTTTTAAGTTGAAACATTCATGTCTTTTTCCACTACTTGCAATGTTCTTAATCTCTTTTTATTTCTTTTCCCATTTTTACATTTTCTCTCCATTTCCTTGCTTATCCTTCTCTTCCTCTTTCCCCCTTTTCTCTTCATTCTTCTTCTCCGTCTCCTTCGTCTCTTTCCATTTACGCTCGTTTTTATTGACCTCACTCGTTTGTCATTCCCCCCCCCCCCCCTACATCTCTCCCTCTCCCTCTCTCTCTCTCCCTCTCTCTGTCTCTCTCTCTCTCTCTCTCTCTCTCCCCCCCCCCTCTCTCTCTCTCTCTCTCTCTGTCTCTCCTCCTCTTCCTCTTCCCCTTCTTGTGTTCATCTGCTCATTATCGTTATCATCAATGGCATTATCCTCCTCATCATCCGCTCCTTTTTTCGTGAGCATAGGACATCATAAGGATCAGTAAAATAGCCGTACCGAAGTCGTGTCGTCATATGACCATGTTGTCAAGACAAGTGGTTCTAAACAAAATTACTTTACCTTTCCGATATTGTCTAGCGGGCCAGTGTCGATCGGGTACTCCAAATTAGATTCCCCGCTCTACCTGCATAGTTTAGAACCGGTTGTCTTGACAATAAAAATATGCTCAAAATACGTCACACTTCGGTACTCCATACGGGTGATGCTTTAACAAAATGTACCCAAGAAACTTCATCTCGTAAAACCGTGCGTGGAGAGTTACCCAATGAAAATTATCATACTAACCTTGTTTTTCAGCTGGAGGATTCTTTTCCCCGTAACAATGCTTGGCCTGTTTAGGCTGTTTAATTTCATGATCATGGTGATCGTCCTCTGGAAATTTGACGTCATGGTCAGGGTTAGGGTCGTGACCGTGATCTGAGAGGTCTTCCTCACGAATTGCGATGTCGTTCCCGGCATCAATCTCCTCGTTGTTGATCTCCCAATCTGTTTCTTGCAAGCGTTGAGTCGACATCGTTTTTTTTTTCTCTCAAATTCAAAGCGTGATCAGATGCTTTACAACAAAGCAAAGCACGAAACTAGGTATTGTGCGAGTGAATTTACAGTTGATTAACTTCTGAGTGAAATAAAAACCCTGCCCTTTTCCAGGTCAATGGCGTTTAACAACCCGGCCTCCGAATGAGAGAGAAATGCACACCATCTGCATCAATTTCTACAAGATTAACTCTTTGTGTGCCCTTCATGTGTGCATTTTGACACCAGTTTTACACACGACGCTCATACATGGATTAGTTTGTGTGGCACACAAGGAGTTAAGAATTCCATACTCTAGCATGGGCCTACATGATGGCATGATGGATTGCGTAAAGCCAATGATTAGTTTTGGCGCGTGATTCATTTTGCGCGCGCTGTGAAAAGAGGATCATGGGAAGGATTTGGGGGTAGGTGGGGGGAGCGTGGCTGAGAAGGAGCGTGAGGGGAGAAGGGGTGAAAGAGGAGGGGGTGCCACTGAAGAGAAAGTGAGGGAAGGTGCAGGCCGGAGAGAAGGGAAAACGCTTAGTGAACGAGGTAACAAAGGAAGATGAAGCCGGAGGATTGTGATCGTGACGAGGAGGAAGAGGAGGAGGAGGAGGAGCCTCAGGCCACGTGAGGATAGAGGTGGAAGAGGAGAAGGAGAGGGGCAGGAGGTATAAGGGGGTGAACACGTTGCAGATAGGAGCAGCTGTCGGAGGAAATTGAGAAGATAATCAACAATAGATTGAGGGAAACAAGAGGAAGAAGAAACTTTTTAAGTAAAATAGAACTAGCTATGCCGATGCATCAAACAATGGTCGAACAGAAAGAACAGCGAAAAGTTAAAACATGAGAGGAATGTCTAAAAAGTGAACATAATAAGCTGGGGGGGGGGGAATTCCGAAAACGAAAAATTTTATTGTATCTCAGGGACTTAGGAAAAATTTTATCTTTTGGTATTCCGAAAAGCCAACTCACAATAAAAGATAAAATTTTTATTCAAATGAGCTAGAGATAAAATTTTTATGTAAATGAGCCTCCGAGATAAAATTTTTATGCAAATGAGCTAAATCGGTATTCTGAAACGCACTTAGGAAAAAAAATTAGGATAAAAGATAAAACTGCTCCCAAGCAATTTTATCTCCAGACATACGCGCATAGGCCCATAGCATTACGTGCAAAAATAATTCGCGCATTCAACTTTTTGCACATATGCGCATCAAATGCAATAATGCGCGCTGATAGCCATTGATGCGCAATGTCCCTTTCAGTTTCATGACATCACACCATCAGCTTGATGGTGTTAATGTATGCAAAAGACATGAAAGGACGCTTATTACTGGCTGCCTCTGGGATAGGAGCGCAGGGCATGCGCTCATTAATATTGGTTAAAATCTTCCTAAAATATTTTTCGGAATACCAAAGATAAAATATTTTAAGGACATTGTATCTTCGGGGAGATAAAATTTTTATCTCTGTGGATTTTCGGAATACCGCCCCTGGGGTGGTATTCTGAGCACCGTTTTATCTTTGCTGTTTTATCTCTGTTGTAAGTCAGTGAGTTACAACAGCGCTAAAACAGTTGTTAAACGGTATTCTGAACACCGTTTTAACGGTGTTGTAAGTCAGGAAAACCACGCCCACCGCAACCACTATAACCAATAGGAAATGTTGTTAGAGGTAGTATGTAAGAAGTTTTAACCAATCCGATTGTTCCCTTGGGCAAAAGCGCGCGAAACGCGCCTTGCTTTAATATGCGCGTTTTAGCGCTATATTTTGCGCTTAACATTTTGCATTGGCTTTTTTGCTTGTGTTAATGTTGTGTGCATGTTATGCGAGAGAATTAAAAAAAAATACAATTTGCTGAAGATAGTGATGGCAAAGGTTCGAAGAGGTGTGAATTATCTCGCAGAAGAGGTTGAGCGATTAGTTGTTGAGGTTGTAGTGATAAAGATTGCCGCCATGACATAACTATACAAAGTTAAAACACCATCCACCCTGTTTTATCTCACAGGCATATATTTGCACATGGGCAGAGTTACAACAGAAGATAAAACAATCGTCAGAATACCGTGTTACAGGTATGGTTGTACTTGTTTGCGCCAAAAGTTACGCGCGTGCGCACAAACTATGACAATGGCATGCGCGGGCAAAGGAAGAGAGATAAAACAAGGCGTTAAAACAGAGTTAAAACACAGTTAAAACAATAGTTACAACAGAGATAAAACGGTGTTCAGAATACCGATTAGTTACAACAGACTTAAAACAGAGATAAAACGGTCTCAGAATACCACCCCTGACCAACAGGACTGTGGCTGAATGCGGCGGTAGCTTGGTGTTGTTCTTGTCAACGAGTTATAATGTCACTGAATGTAACCAGGGAGGTGTTACGAAGGAGTAGAAACTCGAGCATAATATATGCAAACATCTGTATGGGTTCTAAATCGTGCTCATGAATGTCAAAAGAATTCCATAATTATGACAATGCTTTGATGTTCCATGTGCCGAGCCGACATTTAGCTGATTTTAAAATTTCTGAAATTTCTTTAATTTCCCATTTATCTGTAGACGTTTTGTTTTTGACCAATTTGTTTGCAAACTTTAAGGAAGTTAACGGCAGATAATGACAGATCCTTTACTCTGCTTTTGTTTCGAAAAGTATTGAGGAATCATTAAAAATCGGACATAAAAGCTATTTGTATTACTTACAAAATTGACCAATTTCTTCACTTTCCGACAACTTGTGCATTTGGGGAATTCAACCACTCTCAAAATGATATATTAAGCTGTGTATTATCATTAACGGCGTTTGTGTGTGTTTGCGTGAAACAGAGATATTTCACTTGAAAAACTTGTTTATTTGCGTTTGCTGATACCTGTTATGCTCATGGAAGTATTAATGCCATTAACAGAACGGGACAAGCGAAATGAGACTGTACATTTCTTTTGTTCTCGCCGTTGCCACACAATCATGTTCATAATTGTTCAAACACCTGAACAGCACCTGTTGAGAACACATAACTTTTCAGCGGCTTGGCACATGGGTTCAAAGGAAGAAAATTGCTTCATATCCTTCCATAACACATCCCTCATGTAACCAAACTTCAAAATTACACGGTTATCGTGCGTAACTCGATAGATGGCGCTAGACAGTTTACGATTCGGCATGTTGTGGGCTGGGCGTCACGTAGCCATGCATGTGTGTTGAAGATATAACTCTATGGTTGAAGACTATCTTGCACGGACTATCTGCGCTGCGCGTGCGGCTGATGCATTCGTGATCGTGTGCATAACCTTGATCTTGACCGAGCTAGCACTTCGCATCTCCGTGCGTTTTCGTCCTGTTGTTCGTTGTCTCTTGCTTCCCTAGTTTAAATAGAAAAGCTACAAAATGATGTCCAGATTGTTATCTCGAACTGCTCTTAGACAGGTAAGAACATTAAATCTGGGTATTTTGTAGTTCCCATAAATATTTTGTTCGATTATTTAAGAAGGCATCCTGGATATCGGAGAAAAAAAGGCAGATTGCTGTTTGCGAATTCATTCCAGTGTACCGCAGCTCCGCTCTCTCGGACGCGGACTGCGCTCCGCGCCGGCAATCAAGGCAGCAGCCTTTCATGCTGAACTGGACAAAATATACCGCGGTTTAAAACTGCGGCTCCTTCCATTTCTTCCCTTTCCCTATGCCAATTCCTTTGAGATGTAGTGTATGTTGTGTGCTGTATTCAAAAGACTCCATAAATTGCTCCGGGAACCGGAGTTTACCCGGTCCGAAGTGTCCTACACAGCTCACAGAAACATACCCATGTCAGCTTAATTGTTTTGAGTACTTTATTATATTTGAATAGGGTTGAGGTGTGTGAGTAGTACTAGTTGAATTGTTAAGCTACCATTCAAGATCATGCTGGTCCAAAAAATTTGGAGTCAAAATAATCTGAACTATGCTGCTTGCTTGCATTGGTAATGCATAGCGCAATGAATTAAAGATATTCACAACTTCTGCAGCAAGTATTTTTTATATTTCTTCTGATCTTCCCTGTTGTTGAATTTAAGCCATCATTAACGTTTCACTCTCCTTTAATAACCTTTTTTCTTTCCATATTTAATTAATCTCCATCGAGGTATAGTACATGAATGATATGAAATACTAAAACCTAGGCATTGCAGTTACTTGATCTCTTTACCAATGAGGCACATTCAGTAGTAACGAAGATAGTATCTCTATTTTTTCTTCAACTTTGTTTGCTTTTTCCAGCTGACAACAGCCACCAGGCCATTCCCGTCGGCTAGTGCTGAGACGCCGGCCTCAGAATGGGGTGGCAACGTGAAGCTGAAGGACATGGACCCCGACATGTTTGACATCATAGCTGAGGAGAAGGATAGGCAACACAGAGGTCTTGAGCTGGTCGCTTCAGAGGTAAGCCGTAAATAAGAAGGAATCTGGTAATAGGCCTACACACAAAACCAATTGGCCCGTATTCTGAACAGAGGTTTAAAGCAAACAGTGTACAAAACCTGGACTAACTTTATGGGACGCCAAATAAAACAAAATCAAACATAGATATTCATTGAATATGATTGATTTTGTCCTCGGAATCACTATGGTATATCGAGTTTGTGCCCAAAGTAACTACATCAAATAATTGAAATCGATCACTGTTGTGGTTCTGTGATGAAAATCAATGATTATAAATCATGTCTATTTTTTAATCAAAACTTCTGGCAATATATTCTCTATGTTTCTCTGCATTTATTTAAATATGATTATGGTTATGGTTTCATTCTCCTTAACCCATTGTGTGCTAGATAAATGGATTCCCTGTGGGATTTATGTGTTTTACTTGTTTAAAAATGCATCAAAAGCACATGAAGGTTTAAGAAAAGTAGGAGTAGGTCTTAACCTAATCCTGACCCTGAGCCCAAAACTATATTTTATCATCTTTTCATCAACTTCTAATTGCTGACTCGAGTGATACTGTGACACCACTCTTTCATATAAATAGCCTACGGGAATTACATTGAACAAGACAGAAGATTAAAGGAATAAGTAAAACTTTCTCTCTTGTTAGAGTTGATTTAGGAGACTTGCGCTGATGGGTGAGGGAAGCTTGCCAATGGACGAGCAAAGTGGCGAACAAAGCGCATGAAGAGTTCATTGCTTTTGCAGACATTAGCAAGTGTTGTCAAACCTTGTGTCCAGAAATATAAGAACTTTCTATTCTATGGAATACGAAATTTGACTTTGATGTTGGAATCAAATAATGCATGAATTAAACATGAATTGTGTGTTTTGCCTCTCAGGATCGGCTTCTTTTTCTATTTGTAAATACAATTTTTAAGTAATTGGCATTCTTTAGTTTGCCTCCATAATCTTACATCTTATCACACAAAGTTGGTAAATATTGCCCCCATGTAAAGCATCTCATTGAAGCATTTAAAGCTTTTAGATTGTTAAGTACAAACTGAGGTTGTCAGCGCAAGGTCTGCAGATATGAGAATATACATGTCAGCTCCTTATTTTGGGTGAAGTTCTAGAATGGTATTTTCTTCTGGATACTACCATATTTATACAATTCTTTATTTAGGGCCTGCAATAGCCATTAGGATGGGGCCCTTTTATCTTTTCTGCGGCAGATAAAATGTTGCTTGGGATTTGTGTGTAGTACTAGTGTAAACATATGGAAGTGGCACATAGTTAGAAGGAATAGTTCACCCTGCATATAAATTGGTTTCAATCAGAGCAGAAACATGAAAGAAATGTACTACTGAAAATTTGATGAAAATCTGTCAAAGGATAAGAAAGTTATCATCTTTTGCAATTTAAATTTTGTGACATAACATGTAAAGTGCTCTCCCATATGTTGTGTGCTGTATGATTCTATTAATTGCTCTTCTGTTTTTGATAAAGGATTTTTTTTTCATAGAGGTATGTGTGTAAAAATGTATTCCTAATGAGGTATCAAATGCACAGGTAAAAGAATATCTTTTTTAGAAAATTGATGTTGTAAAATAAATTATACACAATAGGGAAGTGCAACTTGCATGTCTCAAAATCAGAACTTTAAAAGATCATATTTCTTTGGCGGATTGTCTAATATGATTCTTTTTTGTGTCTGATTTTATTGAAACCACCCTAATTATAGGGTGAACTATCCCTTCAATGTCATTTCTTTTACCATACCTACCACTTTAGCGATACTCAGATTTTTTTAATGACAAAGTAGCCCTTTTGCAGGTCAAAAAAAATATAATTTTATTAAAAAATATGAAAATTGGAAGGTAGTACTGAACAAGAACTTCCCTTACAATAATGTATACATGTCACTGGAAAATTACTTTAATTGATACACTGTAGGCCAGAACGTCCTGCTATGGTGCTAATTCACATGCGAGGTGCTCTCCCATATGTTGTGTTCAGTATAATTTCATATATTGCTCTTTTCCTGTTTTTGACAATGGAGTGGGGTTTTTTTCATACAGGTAATGTATTTCTAATGATGTATCAAATGCACAGTTTATAGGATGCAGCCTTTTGAGAAAATGCACATTTTCAAAAAAAAATTGCACACAACTTATGGGAGAGCACCTCACACATGACGTCACAAAATAAGAAATTGAAAAGATCATAACTTTCTTATCCTTTGATGCATTTCCATCAAACCTTCACTAATATGTTTCTTTTGTGTGTCTGCTTGCATTGAAACCAAGTTAATTTCAGGGTCCACTATCCCTTTCAGCCATGCCCTTGCTCATTCAGTGTACATAAGTTATTCTCCTCAGAGAAGAAAACAACTTTGAAAACAATGAAAAGTTCTACTTTTCATTGTTTTTCAGCTTGCAATTGTGTTGGGCAGTTGGATCTCATGCAAATCACTATTTTTATTTAGATTTATATCTTCAAACAATTGCTTACAATTAAATTCAATTTTATGACGGCAACATTACTTTGAGGGGAGCTTATACACATATGTACATGTATATTATGACAATCAATATGTAGTGGATAATTTATTTAACACCAAACTCTTCTTTTTTCTTTAAATCCTAAAATTTTGATACTAGCTTTGGTGTAGAGTTTCTTGAAAATAGAAATTAAATGTCTCGAGAGTGCATTAGAGTATAGCTAGCCAATCTGAGAAGGAAAATTATACTAAAAGTTATGATTTGTTATATACTCGCTACCCTGAATGTAGTATATTGGAAGTGCCTACAAGTGCAGAATATTTTATTTAGGAAATGCAAGCACTCACACGAAAATGTCATAAACTCTGCATTAAAGATGTGAAAGTGTAGGGCACTGTTCAGTATGTATTATTACAGACACGTGCACTGTGCAATTGATTAACAAAAATGGTAATCAAATGTTTAGAATGGGTTAGGGTTACCTGGCGGTCAGGCTTGGGTTATGGATTAGGGTCAAATTTCAAAATGTAGGGTGCCTGTCAGAGGGATCAGTGTTCCAGCTACCGACATGCAGATGTAGTATTTCTAAAGGTAATTTTCCATTCACAGCAAAACACAGGCAACGACACTGTTGACAATACTTGACATTGCAGCACTTGTCGATACAGACAAACATGGCCTATCCCCTGCATGGGTAAAAAAAATTGCTTTTATAATCAGCCTAACAAAGAAAAAAGTTTCCATTTGGCCTGTACTATGTTGTTACATCAGGCTAGTTCAAACCACAGCTACAGTTAATTGTACTGCGTATGTACCAGCAAGGTTCAATGCGCAGCCGCGTGGCTTTTCTCTGTGTGGAAATTTCCATCATCCTCCCAGGTCTCTGTGAAGGGATGCTCCCTGGCTCTCTCTCTCTCTCTCTCTCTTCCTCCTTCTCTTTCTCTCCCTCTACCTTTGTCTGCCTCTCTGTTTGTCACTCTGTCTCAGTCTCTTTCCAGTCTATTTGTGTCCTGCCCTTTCTCCCCCCCCCCCCTCTCTCTCTCTCTCTCTCTCTCTCTCTCTCTCTCTCTCTCTCTTTCTGTATCACTTTCTCTCTCTGTCTCACCCCCTCTCTCCCTCCCTCTGTCACCCTCTCTCTTCCTCTCTCTGTCCATTAGTCTGCCTCTTTCTTTCCCTGACATCTGAGTCCTTGCCATCTATCTCTCTGTCTCTGTTTGTCTGTCTGTCTGTCTGTCTGTCTGTCTCTCTCTCTCCTCTACCCCCCCCCCCCCCCCCCTTTACTCTCTTCCTACCTCACACGTATCATTATTATTTTCATTATTTTTAATTCCTGACAAAAGAGCTAACACCAGTTGTATTCTCCTCCTAGTGCTACTTCTGTCGTGATTACAAACTACATGTATGGATGATTGACTAATGACAATCAGTCTGTGTACACCAATATACACAGACAGATACATTGTGTGTCAGAAAGAAACTGCACACGCATACAGCACGATGAGTGCATGAGGCACATGGCGTGTTGGAGAGTACACATAGTTCATATGTTAAAGGGAACAGTCAGCTCTACTACAAAAATACTATGCAAATGTGAAAGCGTAGTTTGGTATTTCTACATGAACTTGTAGGCTAATTATGGGGTTTCCTTTGTTAGTCTGAAACTTCAAAATAAGGCAATTATCGTATTCTTATCACATATATAGTGAATAATCGTGTCCTGTTATCTTTCCCACTATCGCTTTGCTTTGACTTCTTGTGAAAGTGTAAAATTATTCCATACAAGATGTAGATATGTATGCACTCTATTAGATGATTGACAGTTCGGCTCCTTCCTCACAATATCTCAGTCAGCAAAGGTGTACATGTACAATACTGTGCATGTTCATGTAAATGTGTAATTAGAGAGTTCATTGATGATCAAGTATCTTACTTGTAAGGTCACTGTGGTCGAAGGTTGAAGCCGTTATGAATAAATGCTTGTCTTGTCAATGACACTCAAAACATTTGGAGACAATAAAAAAGAATAGAAAATACATATTTTATACACTGTATATTGAAGATTATTTGAAACCGGTACATATGCAGACAAAATCCAGTTACTACAGCATGATTATACAGTTTTATAAACATTTGTTTTCTAGATTGAGAAGACCCCATTCCTTCCCCCAAAGAACATTATGGAATAATGTTTTGCTAATACACGTGACAGGAGCTTCACCCTGGAGATCAATAATTTCCTGCAAAGCCATGGACATATTGCAATGTTGATGTGAAGTAATTGATTTAGCTTACGACAGAAAGTTAACTCTAACAATGTTTTTGATTTTCTGTACATGACAACAGGGGGAAAAGGAAGCACATCATAGCATTTGCCAACAACCCCAATGTATAATATGTAAACATGATACAAAGGTTAATCTGATAGTACTAGTTATTTTAGATGTATGTCTTGAAAAATAATTTTTCCCTTAAATATCTATCATTGAGCTGTATCAGATGCTTGCTGACAAGCAATGTGTATTTGTAAGCTTACGTGTACATGCTTGAACATATTATGTTGTATAACACTTCAAATTTCCTGTTCCAAATCTTCCAATACCCAAACAGAGTGACATACATTTCTCACATTATAATACATGTACCAACAAACAAAATCAATATACTATCGGTCAGTTGTTCCCTCAGGGCAAATTCTCCCATCAAAGCACTCAAGTTCTCAATTAAAGATAAAGGGGAGTAATGGGCTTTAATCGTAGCAGAACCATTCTGCCATTCATCACTGAATCCATATTAGGTTTGATTTAAAGGATTATCACTTTGAGATAATTCCTACCTACACCTGTAGGAATAGTACCCTGAAACTAAACCAGAATGGGACCCATGGTTATGGCAGAACGACACTACATGTATATTAATGACAGGTATTATAAGTCTTTAGCACCACCACCCCTTACATTCAACCATGTACAGTATTGGATTCCATTACTGCTGAGTATTTTGTCTGGCATACTCTGTTGAAGGTAAAAGAATGATACGTAATATTAAAACAAGGACCGTTTCAGAATCGTATCTACTCCCCAAATATTTTGTGACCCCAGTGGACTAGAACAAATAAAACTTTTGAATCTTGATACCGGTATTATCATCTTTATTGTTTTCCGTGCTGTATTTTCAGGATTTCACATATTTTTTTTCTTTTCTTTGGTGGAATTGCAGAATTTCACAAGTGGAGCTGTGATGGAGTGCCTTGGGTCATGCCTCACCAACAAGTATTCTGAGGGGTACCCTGGGAGAAGGTGAGAGACAAGTTAGACAAACCCCTGCTCTACTTAGCCTCGCTTCCAATCTGTTGAGCATTTCTAAATCAAGCTCGGCAATAGACAGGTCTAGCTGCAGTAGACTAATCATTCTCAATTCCCTCCTTTGACTTCCCCTGAGAAAAGAGAATAATAAAGAGATTAGTCTTAGGTGTTAGACTCTATTGTTCAGCTTGGATCAGAAATTTCAAACAGCCTGGAAGCCAGACTATGCTCCTCTGCACCAGAGTTAGGGTCTTGGCTGTGAAGCACCAGTTATGTTGAAAATCTTATTGTTGACATAAAATCTCAAATAGTACTTCTGAACTTCAAATGTGTGTGTTGTTAAACTTGAACTCAGACTGGCTTTTTAACCTCAGATTATAGTTGTTTGATCTTCTCACCCCAAAGTGTAACCACATTAGGCACTTTTTTGTACTTAGTTGATACTTGAGGGTCATGTGCAGTGCACTAGCATAGATTTAAACATTAAATCTGATGCTTTAAAAATAAGAACAAAGGGTAAATGCTCCCTGGCAAGTACCCCCAAACACTGGAAAAAAAATCTCACTAAGAAAAACCTGTGCCTGCAATGTGATTTTGAACTTTTGAACTTGAAGTTTGGCCAGTGTTAATGCGTGCATTTGTGTTTGTAGAACAATGTAAATGTTGGGATGAAAAAGTTGTGATACTGCTAGATGTGTCATTCTGAAGCTATTCAAAAAGTGTTCAAAACAGATGTCTGGCTTGTGCGCCGGTTGTGCGTCATTGCACTGGGAATATACTTGAATCCGGTTGAACGGCAGTTTTCCTAGCACCCAAGGGGTTAAGAGATGTACTGTCTCCAGGATGATGATGATACAGATAATCAATCCTCTTCACTTACAAAACTTGTATGTCCATCACGCATTCTGATATGAGTATACTGTAATAGTTTTGTATGAATGCATTGCATTTTGACACATTGTCAACCTGCTTGTGTATTGCAGGTGCTTTCAATGCAGTATGTATGTAGTGTGTAGCCCTATATCATGTTTCTGCATGTTCTATCTATATTGCAACGAGTGCCTCAACCTACATAAGATTTTCTTGATGACAACACATGTACGTGTACGTCTAAGCACATTCCATAGGATACATGTACCTTGACACACCTACCAAGCCAGACTGTCTCTATTTTGGATGTGAAGGATTATTTGTGCGAACCTTTTTTAAATGAAATTTCTCTTCAATAAACTGTCTCAAATGAGTACAAAAGTACTTCATGTTCTTCTTGTGATACATGCTTCCATGCACCTTCGATTTATCACAGTCCTGTTCCATAACACCACATTTTTTCTCCCTATGTCCTCTTTTCTATCATCCCCCCATCAATCTTGCCATACCACCACACCCATTTTCCACACAAACTTTAGGTACTATGGTGGTACGTACGTAATGGACAAGTTGGAGAGTCTCTGTCAGGAGAGGGCACTAGATTTGTACGACCTGGACCCAGAGAAGTGGGGAGTCAATGTGCAGCCGTACTCAGGATCACCAGCCAACTTTGCCGTCTATACTGGTGTGCTGAAGCCACACGACAGGGTCATGGGTCTGGATCTACCCCATGGTGGACAGTAAGTAACAAGGATCGGAAGATGGATAGAGGGATTGGTAGATGGATGAAGGGATTGATAGATTGATGGAGGGATTGGTAGATGGTTGGAGGGATTGGTAGATGGGTGGAGGAATTGGCAGATTGGTGTAAATTTCTGAATTCACTAACAAAACAGGTCCAAAACATTGCTTCTAGTTGATGTGGGCTTGCACTTATTTGTCATCTTCTTCTTCCTCTTCCTCTTTCTCCTCCTCTTCCTCTTCTACTTTTTCTTCTTCCTCCTCTTCTTCTTCCTCTTCTTCCTCTTCTTCTTCTTCTTCTTCTTCTTCTTCTTCTTCTTCTTCTTCTTCTTCTTCTTCTTCTTCTTCTTCTTCTTCTTCTTCTTCTTCTTCTTCTTCTTCTTCTTCTTCTTCTTCCTCTTCTTCTTCTTCTTCTTCTTCTTCTTCTTCTTCTTCTTCTTCTTCTTCTTTTTCTTCTTCTTCTTCTTCTTCTCCTCCTCCTCCTTCTTCTTTTTCTCCTTCTTCTTCTCCTTTTTCTTCTTTCTCTGTCATCTTTGTTTTCTTTCGTGGCTTCCTCTTCTTCCTCACTGCCTCTTCTTGCCTCATTCATTCATTCACTTTCATTCTTCCTCACCCTCTTCATTACTAGTATGCATACAAACTATGTTGACAAACTTCGACAGAAAATCTGAACACCAACTGAGCAACATGTTGTCTCTCTATTTTAGTATTTATTCACAGTTCAAATCTTGACCTTATTTACCAGGCACAACAGAATTTAGGGTCACATCAGTTCAGCAGATTTCCTGAACAGTCAGTTTGAATGAACATGTGGGACAAGGTCAGGGTGATTGATCTTGATGGCTGTAGAGTTCAGGACTGTGTTACAGTCTGACCTCTCAAACTGAACCTGTCTGCGGCAATACAACGGTATCTTTTCTACTGCCCCCGGATGTCCCATTTCCCTTAACGTCTTGCTGTGCTGTGCTGTGCTGTGCTTTTATCTTCTTAATCCCCTTAATGTTTAGTAGGTCAATGGGCTTTCCCTAGCTTGATATTGAGAGGTTTAAGAAAAATTGTCACAAAGTCCTGCCTATTGTTTCCTTGTTATGACCAATACTATGCATGAACTTGAACCTCAACCTTACAATATTGTTTCATGTGCTTCAAAGATTTGACATTTTTTCACAATATTTTAAATACATGTATGTGATGGAAAACTCCCAATTTGTTATAAAAAATCTGAATTGATGAGATTTAAAGTAGATATGTTTTGATTTGCTGAGATTCAAAAATGCACTAAATCCACAAACAAATTAAAATGATAAAACTCATGCATATAATCATCAACATTTTTTTTTTTCAGAATGACTCATGGGTATGTAATTTACATATAAACCAACACGTAATCAATTCAAATACAATGAGGCAAAGATGTGGAATGATCCATTTTTGTTAAATGCTCAAAGTACATTTAGCAGCTTATGAAATAATATTGAGAGTTTGAGGAGCCTGTCGTGCCTATATTAGTGCCCATATGGGGTTATAACATGAATATCAATCTGTGTAATGTTACACTTCTGCATTATTGTGAATGCAGAAGCCCCTAATGCATGATAGGAACCATGCACAGCATTAACTGATGAGCTATGGATTTATATTGATTAAGCTCAGGATCATGTTTACGAACAAACATCAGTATCTTCCGAATTTGCTGCCGTCGCTGTTTAAATTTACAAAACAAATAGTACATGCATCATTACCATGTGTTTCATCAGGTATGTGCGATATGTGTTTAGGAGATTAGAAGTTCGATTGGGTGATTTCTTTATTTGATGTGCACTGGTTTATTTGTCTTTTCAATTTGTACACCTAAACCCAGTAATGAAAATTAATTGAATTGTAGTTTGAAAGAAAAAACAATGCTATCTGTATCCCCCCAAATTGTGCATTTGTAGAAACAAACTACAAACTTAAATCTGCATTCATTTCCCTTCCAGTGAGGTGGAATTACTAGGTCATGGGTACATATGAGTTCAGTGCTTCATGTAGTTTGTATGTGTGTGTGTGTGTGTGTCTGCATATGTGTGTGTTTTCTTCATTAATGAAACTATGGCCTAAGAAAGTGTGTGTACATGCTGAAAGCGTTAACAAGTTTCATTTTTTATCTGTGTATCGGTCAAGGTCAAATGTCAAAATCAATTCCATTCAGACTGTAGCTTCTGGGATCAGTCTTTATTTGGTCGGACGGTTAGTCATGGGCTCTGTAAAGAAACAGAACTTAATTCTTGCTCTACTAGACGGATTGCTGCTATTTGCAATGCGCTGGTGTAAAATTGCCTCAGTCAAAAATGTGACCCACTCTCCTTCCCCCATTCTCACTGAGGAAAAAATACATAAATATATAGGTCCGATCAACATTGTTCTTATCGCTTTTCTCCTCTAAAAGACTCCAGAATCATGCTCCAGGTATAATGGTATATAAAAATCCTGTTGAGAAAATAAACATTTTCAAAAAAATTAGTACACAACATAATGGGAGAGCATCTCACACGTAATGCAACAAAATATGCTTTGACGCATTTTCATGAAACCTTCACGAATATGTTTCTTTCATGTTTCTGCTTCATTAAAACCAATATAATTTCAGGATGGGCTATCCCTTTAAAGACAATTAATATTTCAGTTGAGATCAATTCAAATTAACATCTGTACAGTGTTTGTTTAGAATTTTCCCTTTTTTTAATGCACTTCAGTGCAGGGAACCTGTCTAAGAACATACTGTCATGTGCATTCATTTCCCATCCAATGATAGTGGTATTGCAGAGCATAAATCTCTCTAATCATCGCCCCAGTTCCGTGTGTTTGTGAATACACATGGTTCATTCATTGATGAAGCTCTGGGATGAGGAAGTGTGTATCTCTGGTGAAATCAAAACAAGTGTGATTGTAAAATTTGTTATCTCTTTATAGGAAGTAATCAAGATTGTTATTCCTTGTTTGATATCCTGGCATGCAATACATGTGTGTGTGTGTGTAGATTGTCTCTTTACCAGACCTTCCTTAATATCTTTAGTGCTCAAAAGTCAGGTAGAAATCAGGAGTGTTCTTCACTTTGATAATTCCATGACATATTATTTTGTTGAGCCTCACACTTAGACAACCGCACATCAGTCAGTCATGCTGAACGTTGATAAGTAAAATTAAGTTCTTGATATACTTTCCCAGAATCCCAGGTATGTTTATATTGTTTGTTATTAACACATACATTTGCTACTGTACATTTTTCATAGCATTTCTTTGATACTGTATTTTGTATGTTTATTACATTTAGGCCTTTTTTAAAGTACTAAGTTTCAATTTACTGCGCAGAAGTACCGGTAGTAAGATTGGGGTTCTGTCATAAGCATGAGCCCCATTCTCATATGATTGCAACAGGTCAACCTACAGGAATTGGCTCAAGATGATGTCATTGTTACCTTTATTTAAATCCTGAGATCAAACAAGAATTGTACCTGTGATCACACTTAGGGCAGGAATAGTTCTGCTGAAATGATGGTTTCTTTCAACACTCTCAAAATCAACCTTCTCATTACTAAGCCGGGACAAGCCCTATTGACGTAGTACATAGTTCATGCAAATGTGGTCCTGAGCGGGTTAATTGGACGGAGTGAAGCATTACTGGTGTCTTCTTGAAATGCATTATCGATCAATCCACATGTCTTGGGGAGGTCAGTTTTTACTGAACGTCTTGCATGTCTCAAACCTCTTAAATTCATGAAACATTTTGTGTTGTTCTCTTTTTCAGTTTAACCCATGGGTTTATGACGCCCAACAAACGTGTATCGGCCACATCAATCTACTTCGAGTCCATGCCGTACAGATTGGACGTAAGAAAACATTTTTTTTTTCAATCTTTTGTCTTTTCTCTGTCTCTCTTTCCAAGTCTTCCCTGCCTCCACATCCCATATTTGCGATATAATATCATTATGTTCCATGTAGCACTATGAAGCTTATTTACCACGAGTCTCTTTGTTCACTGTTAATTCACTATTTAAGGCATTTTGTTGTGTGATATGATATGTGTTATACCTTATCAGTAAGTTCTGATAATCACATTGAATTTTCGTAATTTACATTTATTTGTAGGTATTTGGTGGGATATATGAATGTATGGTCACCGGCTGAAAACTTGACTTACATTTTCGGTGAATGGTCACCAAAATTATTTGCTTTTTTTTTGTTTTACA
Organism: Arbacia lixula; assembly: GCA_963669155.1. Taxonomy (NCBI): domain Eukaryota; kingdom Metazoa; phylum Echinodermata; class Echinoidea; order Arbacioida; family Arbaciidae; genus Arbacia; species Arbacia lixula. The sequence continues at coordinate 8,173,237 of OZ022576.1, forward strand.
TCTGCAATCCAATATGTTGTATCTGTTATCTGTTATCTATCATCATCATATTTGCAACGCATTTAGTGAGGCTGAAAAGGTTTGACTATGCTTAATAGCTAAATCAGATCAGCTTGAAAACAAATCGGTTATCAGTAACATTCTCAAGGCTTCACCTGATATATGCCTGTGCACACCTGAGTATATCAGTGAAAGTGGATCTTAAGCCGCACAAATTAACCGTTTATGTATTAGACAACTGCTGCCCTGTGGGATTTGTGTGTGTTACTAGTGCCAAAATATGCATAGGCATGTAAAGAATTCATCAGCGATTACTTATATGGCAATTTTCTAAGACGTTTGTTGATCTCTTCCTCCCAACAGGTGGAGACGGGTCTCATCGACTATGACAAGCTGGAGGAACATGCCCGGTTATTCCGCCCAAACATGATCATCGCCGGCTATTCAGCGTACCCCCGGAAACTTGACTATGCACGGTACAGAGCGGTAAGTCCAGGATACATATTTGTTAGAATGTTACTACATGCTTTGTATCATTATTTACGAAATTTGCTATATTCATAGATATATCCATTTTGTCTGACCACCTCATTAATCTGTTCCTTGGCATTTTGTCTGAAATATTTGGACATGCATTAGTTATTAAGCTCAGAAACATTCTACTGAGCCTCACGGCTTTAATATTTATTTTAAGTTTCTGAACATGGTATCGCTATTCGTAGCATCACAAATATGATTTTAAGAACTGATTAGTACATTTTATTATGTACTCTTTTGAAGAGTTACTGCGATATGGATCAAGGATATCATGACGAAAGTTTATTTTCCCCTCTCTCTCTTTATCTGCCTCTCTATCTATCTCTCCATTCTATTTCAATTATATATTTTCTGTTTACATCTTTTTCTCTCCATTTGCTTTTCTTTATCTCTCCATCTCCTTTTCCACCTCCTCCATCTCTCTCCTTTTTTTTTCTCTCTCTCTCTCTCTCTCTCTCTCTCTCTCTCTCTCTCTTTCTGTCTCTCTTTCTCTCTCTCTCTCTTTTCTCTCTCTCTCCCCCTCTCTCTCTCTCTCTTTTTCTCTCTCTCTTTCTCTCTCTCTCTCTTTATCTCTCTCTTTCTCTCTCTCTCTTTCTCTCTCTCTCCCCCCCTCTCTCTCTCTTTCTCTCATTCTCTCTCTCTCTCTCTCTCTCTCTCTCCCTCTCTCTCTCTCTCTCTCTCTCTCTCTCTCTCTCTCTCTCTCTCTCCCTCTCCTGCCATCTGTATACATCTTCTCCTGCACAGATCTGTGATGAGGTCAAGGCTGTAATGATGTCTGATATGGCTCACATTGCTGGGCTAGTGGCCGCTAAGCTCTTCCCTTCTCCTTTCGAACATTCAGACATTGTGACCACCACAACACATAAAACCCTTCGTGGTGCCAAGTAGGTCAAGTTTCTACCCTTTAGTCCTTTGAGCCTGTGTGTTTATTTCAATCTTGTGATGATGCTCAATCTTCCCATGCGTATTCTCATTGTGATATGCAGTGTTTGAGGACTGTTCTAACTAATTTTACCAATTTAGTCAGAATTTCTATTGAACAAAATCCTTTTGAACTCTCCTTTTTTTCTCCGTTGATGCCTGATATGCCCTAATATAAATGCACACACAACAGCATTGTGATTGGCGCAGAAGAAGTTTACCTTTTCAGTAACTCCTTCAAAATGATACCATTATTGTGAAACCTGTTCCTACAGATGGAGACAAGAAGTGAGTTTTTTATTAGCTGGTGGTCTTTATGTGCAGACTACTTGAAGAAAGATTTTGGGGATAAAACCGTGTTCAGGGAAAACATGAAATATTGTCTGTATTACAGACAGGGGGTTGCTAAAGCAGGTTTTAGTGTATTAACTATTCTCTACTTAAAAAATACAGATTGACATACTATGAAGCCTGTTTCTACAGGCTGCTCAAGGGAGACAAAAAGATGTGGTCTTCATAAGGAGGTGGCCTTTGTGTCCAGGTTACTTTGATACAAGTTTCAGTGAGAAACATTTATTAAGGCTATTATTGTTTTCTTCTTACAGGCAGGAAATCTTTCTACAGGTGACTGCTGGGGCAAGTTTCACTGTGTATCATTTAATTTTGCAAATTGTTTTTTCTTGTTGATCATGATATTAGGTCTGGTCTGATCTTCTACCGCGTTGGCAAGAAGGGGACCAACGCCAAGACGGGCAAGGACATCATGTACAACTTCAAGACCAGGATCGACGAGGCCCTCTTCCCGGGCCTGCAGGGGGGGCCCCACAACAACCAGATTGGGGGCGTTGCTGTGGCGCTCAAGCAGGTACAGAGGACAATGGTCAAAGGTCATGTGTATTGTTAGGCACTGTGCAGCATCAAGGGGTATCTGAGTTGAATGCAGCAGCAGTGTAGATTGGAACTGCAAAATTGAACATGCATATCATGACAAAGTAAAATTTTGTTGTTTAGCCTCTCCTTCCCCCTCTATTGCTCTCTCTCTCTCTCTCTCTCTCTCTCTTTCTTTCTCTCTCTCTCTCTCTATCTCTCTCTCCCTGTCTTTGTCTCTTGTGCTTTCTTCCTTTCACTCTTCCCCTGTCCTTTTTCTTCTCCTGTCTCTCTTTCCATGTCCCTTTTTCTTCCTTTTCATCTTCCCCCTCCTAACCCCTCTCTCTCTCTCTCTCTCTCTCTCTCTCTCTTTTGTTGCTGTCCCCCTTCTCCATGATCTTCTTCCCCCTCTTTCCGATCTGCCTTCCCCTCCTCCCACTCTTCCTTCTCCTCTTCATTCACCCCTCCCCCACTGCCCTGTCCTTTGGTCACCATAACCTCCCTCCTCTAACCTCTTGTTTTGTCTGCTTGCCTTCTTTCCAGGCTAAGAGTCAGATGTTCCGGGACTACCAGACCCAGGTCATCAAAAACAGCCAGGCTCTTGCTGCAAGGCTAGTAGAAAAGGGCTACACCCTCCTCACAGGTAATTAAAGATTGTCCCAACCTGAGAAATATACCGTCAGACCTCTACAAGACCATCCCAAGTCAGTCAAAATAAAAAGCGCAGGTGGTCTTTATTCAGAGTACTCTTTGAAGATAGGTTTGACTCTATGTAATTATGTGGCACAATGGCAGTCTGGTGCCTTCACAAGTATTGTTATATCCATGAACCATATTAACGCAATTACTTAGCCTACAAATCCAGCTTGAATATGAGCAGAGAAAACTTACAACACAGCAAATTTCTTGTAGATTTGCAGGGCAAGATTTTGTTGACGTTGCATTAAATATTTTAAATGACACAGACACTGCCCTGACATCCGATAAGCAGATAAACAACAGATAGACTTTAGGGATTTTATTGGCACAAACACACACACAGAAAAGATATGACTTTGACAACTACAGGGCATCTGTAATACATATATTAACACAATAAACCTTGGAATTGACCTTGCTGTCACCCATTTTCCAAGAGTAAACAAACTTTATGTCAAAGTTAAAAATTTTAGAGCATGAGCCATTTACAACTTGGACTTTAACCACAAACAAATTCTGCCGCCAGTATACATGAGGGAGAATGTATTTGCAGCTTTTTTTTATGCGTACATTGGAGAAAAAGGTATTAAAGAAGTTGCTAATCAATTATGTGTCATTATGCTCCCCAGTTGTATGTACTCATTGTGAAAATACTTATGTGTAGCACATTCAAAGTTGAGCATTTAATTGCAATTAACCAAAGAAGCTGTTCAGTGCATGCTCAATAATAGGGTTTGAAATGCCTATTAATATTTATTTCATGTGGCACTCTTAATGCCTGTGTGATATAGTTTGTAGGCTGAATGGCTTTCAGGGGTGAAGATGATGAAGACCGTTTTACCTGTTTCCCTTGGGGTGGTATTCAGAGCCATGTTTAACTTATTGGATCTGTTCATAGAGCCCATGTGCTCTGTTTTTCTTGTGGTTGTTCATAGACAGCTTTGACTATAATTGCATCATAAGTAAAGGCCACAAAATCATTTTGATTGTTTCATGTGGTGTGTGTGTACAGACAGATTTGATTGTGATTGTTCCTGTAGAGACCAACTGTCTGAAACGATCACTCCTTTCTTTCCTTTGGGGAATGTTTAATGTTTAATGTTACCCAGTATCACTGAGGTTATATTGATGGTCATTTCAGACAGAACAGACAACCATCTGATGCTATTTGACCTTTGACCACCTGTTGGACTTTATTTCTCATTATCACTGATGTCATGTTGATGCTCACTTCAGGGGGAACAGACAACCACCTGATGCTCGTTGACCTTCGACCCAAGGGGACAGACGGCACCAAGGTCAGCATGGTCCTGGATGAGGTGTCCATGACGGTCAACAAGAACACGTGTCCTGGAGACAAGAATGCCTTCCACCCCGGGGGTGTCAGGCTAGGTGAGGATATAAGAGGCTGGGGGTGGCATTCTGAAACTATCTCTACTTCTGTCTTAAAGGGAAAGTCCATCCTAAAGATAAATTGGTTTCATTTACAGCAGGAAAATAAAAGAAACATATTAATTAATGTTTGGCAAAAATTTGTCAAAGGATAAGAAAGTGATGATATTTCAAGTTCAAGTTTTTGATGTTACTTGCTCTCTCATATGTTGAGTGCTGGATGATTCTCTAAAATTGCCCTTCCTGGTGTTTGATGAAGGACTAAATCTTTTTCATAGAGGTATGTGTGTAAAAACATGTGTTTAATGATATATCAAATGCACAGATAAAATGGTCTACATCCTTTTGAGAAAATGGACTATTTCAGCAAAATGAGCACATAACATATGAAAGAGCAACTCACATGTGAGGTCACAAATTCTGGTTGACGCATAAACTTTTTTCCTGCAGGTGTTCCGGCCTTGTCTTCCAGAGAGTTCCTTGAGGAAGACTTCCGGAAGGTTGGTGACTTCTTTGACGAGGGTGTCCAGCTCACCCTGGAGATTATGAGCCAGACTGGTAAGTAGGCCGGGCCTAGGGGCAGGGAGCAATCATGACATTTGATATCAGGGCTTATCCACGGTAAGGTAAACAAATACTGCCTCTAAAATTTCCACTCAATTTGGGAAATTACCATTTCTGTCTTGGATATATTAGCAGAATCACCAAAATCAAGAAAACATTGAAGATGAAAATAAGGGCTGGACTTCCAGCCAGCCCAGGGCACCCAAACAAAGATCACTATGTACTAATGTCCCATATGATATTGGTAAAAGGACAGACAAATTTGCAGCATTTGTGTCTGTGCTGTTACTAACGTTTAATGGGAAATATGTTCATGGTGATTTTGCTCTGTTCAGTAAAAAATTGTGATTTGATCTGTCATCCATCACCATTGAGGCACAACAGTTTTTATCATTTTATTTCCAAGGTTGCATGATCCAATGATTGATTATTGATTTGGTTAAATCTTACAATTTAAATTTACAGTGGAAATGCTCATTCATAATTGTATAGTAATATATATGGTGGCTCAGGGCATCGTAGAGAAGTTCGCAAACTTCAAATAGAGACCCTCAGGTGGAAAAGAAGGTTTTAATACCATGTCAAAACTTACTTTTTTTCACAGGGAATGTTTGCTGCAAGACATTATTCTTGAAAAGTAGCACCTACAAATACATTTGCAATCTGGACTCAACATCTCAGTATAAAAATGTTGAAATGAATTACAATTTGAAAAAGAAATTTTAGGCCTGCAGCAAATAGTAAGGATAACTTGTGTCCTGTCATTGAATGGCAAACAAATACAATTGATATTTCTTTTTGATTTATGGCTCTGTTTGTGCAGGTGACAAGCTGAGCGACTTCCAGGCGCATCTATACAACGACACAGCGACGCAGGCCAAACTGGCGGACCTCCGGGAAAGGGTGGAGGGTTTTGCGCGCAAGTTCCCCATGCCAGGACTCTAAGATGCAATATATAGGCAGTGTGAAAGTGCTTCATGAATGGGGAAGAGCCTGCATAGTGCACAACCTCTTTTGGTTATCTAGTATATGCACATCACATACTTTTACAAACATATACATGTATCAGATCATAAACTTTTTTAACGCAGTGATCAGCACTGTTGTTGACTAATATTTGATACCAGCGAAAAGAAAGAATACATTATATAGCAGTACAGTGCATGTAAAAGCACCATTTGGTCACAAAAGAATAAACTGGCGACATTATAACAGCAAAACTTTGAAAGACAGAAAGTAATGGTAAGCAAATTTCTTCAAGTTTTCTGGTAATCTTGAGAAGGATGTGATGTTGTACATAATGCAATATGATGTGCTTTGAGGACTGGGAAAAAGAAATTGTTTATTTTTGTGTGATACATATACGTGAATAAAAAGTAATATATTGATGTTGTGCAAGTCATACCAGAGATCATGTGATCATGAAATGTCCAATGTCCCGCTGCTTTGACATTGGAAGTATTCCTTGCCAATGGCAGAATTCACACTGTCTGTAGATAGCCATTGACTTGCAAAGTTATGAAATGTGTTCATATTGCTGTAAATACCAAGTGCAAGGCCTTGCACTCAGTCACACAGTCCCAAGTCACTGAGTTAGTGATGATTTTTCCCAAGGCATGTAGCATGTATTCCACATAATTATGTTACCGAAGTTGAAAAATATGTCTTTATATAGGATCTTTTTAAATGGAGGGTGTAGTTCCTTTTTAAGAGAAAAGTACCAATATGGTTGATTAATGTGGGCGAGATGCTGAGTGCCTTTGAAAAGTGGCTGAGAGATTTGCAAAAGTCAGTTACATTAAACGTTATTTTTGCGTGATTAAGATTTCGCACTGAGCATCACAAAAACACTTCTGCTGTTTTATTAATTTTGTGGCTGAGCAAGTGTTCGTATTCATTGCAAATCGCATATTTGCGAATGCCAACTTTATCACGATATCAGTGAAAATTGAAGCACCGCGAAAATGTCCACGTTTACAGTATAACAACTCCATTTGCTCTTTTCACTTAACCATCTCAGTACCAAGCCAAGAAGCTGTAGGGCTGTGAGGGTTAAGGTGTGTATGTGGGGTGTGGGTTCCATGTGTGTTTGTATTTGTATACTGTGATCATGTATCAGCGTTTTGGGCCGATTGTTTTCTCAGAGCGCACTTTTAATTCGATCTGATTGTAATTATTTTTTTATTCCGTAGTTGGTATGACGGTATGATAGAGTTTGCACCTTGTGTGTTTTTGCGGAAAAGGGAGTATTATGCAAAACTGGACAAAATATTTTGAGCAGCTTTTGGACTTTGTTGAATAAATGCTTATACCTTATTGGTTTGCTTGGGGTGCTTGGGGGTAATTATGCTATTTCTTGCTCATTGAGTAGATGTTGATGTATTTTAAGTAGATATCTTCATCGTTTTAATATGAAATAAATATTAAACAAAAGAAGATATTCACTACTTCCTGGAGAAAGTAAATTATAAAATGTTTGACTAATGAATTAGTAAAGTTTGGAGGAAATGTTCAATTATTGCTGAGGAACAGACTTAGTTACAATGGAGGAACTACGAATTACTCAGTCCACCCTGAATTAAAGTTAGGGATGTGGGCGCAATGAGTATATCATGTTCAGAAATTGTAACAAGTTAGGTTTCTCATTTGATTGGCAACTTTGATTAAAAAAAAACAGATACCCAACTGTAACGGCCGGGAACCATTCTGAACAACCAAACCGACAGAGGCTTTATGGGTATTAGCTGTATTAAATGTAATTTGATTTGATTGCTATAGCAAGTTTTAGATGTGGTAGTTATAGACGTAGATTATATTATACTCTCGCTATATTAACTACTGGGACCTTTTAACAAATTACCCAAATTTATTGCATGAAGGAAATCCTTGCAGTAGAAGATGTAATGTGTCTAAAGCGTTTTCATTATAGAATAACTTAATTTAATGAAAGAATGGAAAGAAACCGATGGGCATAAATTTTGCATTATTATCCAATGAACAGTTTCTGCATTTGATTATGGTACTCACAAACATTGGTATCAAGATTACTTCATGATATATATGCTATGCATATTTAGATGTGTTGTTTTTAGAATTTGTAGATGAATGAGACTTTATTTTTTATATGGCAGTGTTGATATATATGCTGTGAATTGGGGAAAGGCATCAAAACATGTAATGTGAGACGAGTGTTTATGACAGAAGATTTTATTTCTAAGCTCTCACAATGTGTCTCCTGTTAATTCCATAGGAATACATCCGAGAAAAACATGACTTCATGTAAGGTCTGTATACTAAAGCCGTCTCTTTTTCATTCTGTGTAATCAACATCTATGTACATGCCATGTAAGCTGTCTTTGTCTCCCATCTTCTCAAGACATTAGCACTTACTGCACCATATTGATGACGGAGTATATAATTCATGCAACGGTAGAAACTCTTGAGCTTGGTAATGTCATACATGTATTCATTATGCAGCTGTTGCCACCTTGCGCATTAGGAAACCTTTATGCATAGATTTGCTGGAATTTGATATATTCATCCCTAGTAGGCCTACTGTGTCCAAAATCATTACAGCATATGTCTGCTCATGTTACTGAAAAAGGAATCAGTTTCATTCACTACACTGCAAATATGTAGAAGTGAATGTGACTGTCAAACATAGGCAAAAATGATACGTTCTTAGCCAATTGTGATTTTACTTTAATTCTTGTGCCATATATCTTGCATCTTAGTGAAGGGGAAGGACTTTCTCTATGCAGTATTGAGAGTATTTGTACTTTATAAACACCATCAATATTGATATACCGGTAGGTGTACCTTATAACATAGAGTGTGATTTCTATTTCTTCAAAGTTGCAATGTTAAGAGAAACCGTACACAAAACCAACATCCGGCTGAATTTTCATCAGTTTCAGACCCCTGAAATCACTTTTTACATGAAAACATGAATTTTTTAATGTGCAAGTGCACGACTGTAGTCTCTTGCAGACAGCATTGTGACTAAATTGAATCATTGTGATTGTGGAATGTGTTTTTTCACTACATCAGCCTCCTAGACTTTCATAGGACAAATGGTTTTGTACACTGTAATCTCATAAAAATGAAACATGTGAATTGAAATAAATATTGTATGCACAGCTGTAAATCCACAAGTGAAATTATATTTTTTGTCATAATAGGAGGAAAAGAAAATATTAAAGGGTTTTTTTTTTTTTTTAAATGCGGGAATGTTTTGTGCTTGTGCTTGTGAATGTGTATGTGTGCATGTGTTTGTGTGTTTAAGAGAGATAGTGGGACTTGTAAACATTTTACAAGCACATGTTCAGGGAAATATGATGTGTGTATGTTTAAGTGTGTTTAATACAAGAAGTGGGAAACACCTCTTTATTTTTATGTGAGAAGTTTGAGGAAAACATGTATGTGTGCTAAAATTTTTAGAGGAGTGTCATGAAAAGGGACAGAGTTATTTATAGTTGCATAAAACTTTAACAAAACAAATTGGACTGTCACACATAGAAATGCATTATTTTGTTGCTTTTAATCATGATAAAGCTTAAAGGGATAGTCCACCCTGAATTTGAGTTGGTTGCAGTAAAAGCAGAAACATGAAGATTTAATGAAAATCTGTCAAAGGATACACACGTTATGATCATTTCAAGTTTTGATTTTGTGACGTCATGTGCGAGGTGCTCTCCCTTATGTTGTGTACAATTTTTTTTTCAAAAATTTCAATTTACCTGTGCATTTGATACATACTTAGGAACACATTTTTACACAAACCTTGATGAAAAAAATGTATTCCTTTATCAAAAACAGAGAAAGAGAGGAAATGATGGAATCACACAGCACACAACATATGGGAGAGCACCTCGCATGTGACGTCACAAAATTGAAATTGCAAAAGATCATTAATTTCTTATCCTTTGAGGGATTTTCATCAAACCTTCACTAATATATTTCTTTCATATTTCTGCTTTTATTGAAACCAAATGAATTTTAGGGTGGCCTATCCCTTTAAGATAATAATTTCCAAAAACGTAAAGCATCTCCAAATGATATATAAAATACACATTTTAGTCATTGTAAGTCTAAGTTAAATGTTTTGGTACTGGTTCATATGTCATACATTACAACAGCAAAACTCATGTCTCCTTTTTTCATCTTAACATCGTTCTATCTCGTGTCTGACGGGTTCGCACTTCATAGGCATACATTTTGGTAGGCAGAGATGAGCACTGTGAGTTTAGTGCCACTAATATTGTTTACAACTATGTGCATTTTCAATTTTCACATTTGTTTGTAAAAAAAAAAATAAGGAACAAATTGAACAATTCGAAAGAAAAAGGATGTAACTTGGGAGATTTTTAACCACATAGTATTGTGCCTACCCAAGTGGGAGCTGAAAATATCTTGATAATCCTTGATTATTGTAGAAAACTTTTTAGTTTAGTCTGATAATAAATGTCTTTCCTTCTAAACAGTGACTTTCCTTTTCTTTCTCTCATACATTTATTTGATTTTTATTTGACTAGAAAACTAAGTCATTAGTTTTAGAATTAAAGCAAGTATAGAGAGTCACGAAACTAGAATGGAAAATACACCTTTCTTTGCATATTCTCCATGTACATTTAATTTATTACCAACATGCACATTTTATAAATGAAAGACTTCTGAGACAGGTTAAACATGTAGCAGCTTTCTTAATTTGTACAGAGAATTTCTGGGGAGATTTCAATGAGAAAATCAATATTTGTCTTGTATGTGGGATAGAGGGTCTTTCCTATTTCACAGTGTAGAGACTGAATTAAGAGAGATGAGCTATGGGGTAAATTTGATGAAACCTTACTAGACTAGTTTGTTACTTAAAATGCATGTAGCTGAATGCACTTCAGCAAGTAACTAGGCTTAGTAAGGTTTCATGAATGTGGCCCCTGGTCGCTGGATACAAGTATCATACAACGAATCATAAACACATATGTGAACCATCCCCCACTCCCTGGGGAGTATTCCTTGCCTGCTGCATGATATTGCCACTGGATATAATTCACATAATAGTCCACCTCCTACCAGGTACCTATTATACTCCCGGGTGGAGAGCAGCAATGTGGATAAAGTATCTTGCGGGAGGGCACAAGTGCCATGGGTGGGCTTGAACCTGGGACCTTGAGATCTTCAGTCGCAGTTCACAACCACTACACCATGACACCTCCACAATCGCTATTAAGGATAACATAATCCATCCTATCTTTGATATTTAACATTCAGGTACAGGATGGAGTGTGCTATGCTTATCCATAAATGTACGTCAACAAATACATTTTTCTCATCGTTCACAATATCATCACTTCAAAGACACCACAACCAATGAATATTGTTGCTCTGCTTTCTGACAGAAGTAAAATATCATATTTTAAAACAGTGTATATCGTCAATTCTGTAGCACATCGTTAGCATGTCTAAATCTCAGACACAATTTAAATATTTGCTTTGATCAAGAAATGGAAATTGCAATATAAATATTGGTTCAAGATTCCTTTAAAGGTCTCCTGACATCCAAATGTTTGTTTACTTCTGCCAGTACATATTAGTTACATTTTAATTACTAACTATTCCATGTAAATATTAATCTGTACATTTGCAAATAATTTTTCTCAGCACTGCTGTGCCCCATCTCCAAAAATTTCCTTAAGATCATGATTCCCAATGTAACATCATCAAAGGTAAAAATGAGCAGGACAATAGACAGAATTTATGCATGTAACTAGTCCTTACAATGATTACCTCCACCTGCTCACAATAGCATCATGTACACTCCAGCTCAAAGGAATTGGCACGGGTAAAGGGAAAGGGAAGAAAGGGAAGGAGCTGCAGTTTTAAACCGTGTGATATTTTGTCCAGTTCAGCATTGTGTTTTATGTTGAACTGGACAAAATATACCAGTTTAAAACGGCTCCTTCCCTTTCTTCCCTTTCCCTTAACCCATGACAATTCCTTTGAGCTGTAGTGTATCTTCACACAATACCAGCAATCAGCCTTTCATATGGGAATAATCGTTGCTTTGTCAGAATTGTTCACCTTATTGCGACCTTGGATGTCAAAATGGGAATTTTGAGGTGGAGAAAATTTTGGAGGCAGGGCATATTGTAGCAATGGTGAGAAAAATAAAGACACATAATTTTTATATTTACATTGAACAGTAATAAACACATTAATAAGCCAACAGAAGTCCACATACATTTTTATGTCAGGGGACCTTTAAAAGGGAATCTTTACATGTCATAATACATTTCACAGAGGTAGTAGTTGCAACTGGAATGGCTCTTTATCTTTTTCTTCAACAAATATCTTTTATGAACCATTTATTATATCAAAAAATCACACAGTCACATACATGAACAAGTCACTCACTTATATAAAATTTTCACCAAAAAAAAATGATCATCAGCAGTGATTTTCACTACAGGTTTATCGTTACAGGTTTACAACTGAAAAAACTGAAAAATAATACATACTGTTCTACACCATTAATAGCCTGTCCAAAAGCATGAAGACTAATACACTATTGATACCCTGCATAGTGCTCTACTATCACGGCAGTATACTTTAACTCTTTGTGTGCCAGGCAGACTAGTTGTCTTTGGGATTTGCGTGCATTAACGGTGAAAAATACACATATGGCACATAAAGACATAAACATAAGTCATCAGGTATAGTCAATTATCAACACTTGCAGCAGTGTTTTACGTTTTACATGACATGATTGTTCAAAGTATTATGTGATTATTTATATTCTTCTTGCTGGCTGGTTCCAATGAATCCGATATGTTTCTGTGATCATCTTATGTCTATTGCAGACCTGACACAGGCTATGTTCTAACCCCTCATTGGTTCCCATAAATACCTCTACATTTCTAACATAAATTCCACAAGATGATGCCACCCTTATTGAAGGTCTCATCCAGGCTGTTTTCCAATGCCTGGTTGGTTCCCCTAAAATCCCTCTTCATTTCAGTGATGGCATTATGTTTCTTGAAGATCCTACGTCTCTGTGATGACACCTCGTTTCTTGAAGATCTGATCCAGGCTGTGTTCCAACGCCTCGTTGGTTCCCCGGAGGCCCTGAATGACCTGGGAGGCCCACTGGAAGTACTCCTTGGCCCTCTCCTCGGTCCAGCCCTTGGGCGTCTCCGTGTCCAGATCCCGCAGGTTGTACAGCTTATCTGCCAGCTTGACCAGCTTGGCCTTGGGGCAGCAGTGGGGGGCGTGCTCAATCTGACGCCGCTTTCGCTCCGCTTTTGCCAGCGATTTGTCATCAGTGACGTCAGCCACGATGTCACGGACTTCCTTCCCAAACTGCACCTCAATCTCCTCGAAGGTCGTGTCAGTATCCTCAACCGTGTCATGGAGAAGTGCTGCCTGGAACATCAAGAATAAAAATTGAATTGATTTGTGAGCTTATGACTATCACATCAGCAAAATATCTCTTCATGTATGCATTTGTGAATTAATTAGTCTGTTATTAAGATAATAAAGTACAGCTCAGAGATAGAGATCAAGTTGTTCAAATGGTCACTGAGCACTTCATATTGTTTTGTCTACTTTATATAAAACTTTTAAGAGTTTGTGTCTCTGCTCTTTTTCTTCTTCATTAGCGTTTAATTTGTCCCCTTTCAGTATAGGCTTGTTACATTCAAGTCTGATAGTTTTAACCTTCAATATTTGTAGTTTTGGCATCATGATGATGAACATATGGCACATTTAGACTCTGTATATATAACTAGCATATCAATAGATTTTTTTCGCGAGATAGGATACAAATCACAGTGACTATAATTTGTCAACTCAATTTCACAAGTCTCGATCGACTCAAAGTCTTAAGTCAAGAGAAGTTGTGGCAAATATCAAGATAAACAATACCTGTAAAGTAGCCAGATCCTTTACCCCTGCCTCCTTTGCCAAGATCCGTGCAACACCTGTGAAAACATTTTTAAAAAAAAGAACAGGTTACCATCGGTGTATAGTTAAAAATCACACAAATGTTATAACGTCAATCTAAATACGTGGGACTTGCTCGACAATGTGAAACGGAAGAAGAGTATTTTTACCAATTGGATGATTAATGTACGGTGTTTCTGCAGCATTCTTCCTCCGCTGATTACTATGCTTCTTTGCAGCAAAATCTGCACAGTCCATTAGTTCTACAAGATCCATTTTCAGGAATATACGAATGATGTGTCGTCTTTGACTGTTGTTCCTGGGTCCGCGTCAGCGTCGTCTGCAAGCAAGGCTTATTTCCTTGTAGCGCGCGCTCGCAGCTGCAGCTCGAGCGAGGCGGCCGCGCCCCGGCCGGGCGACTCGATCGCTCGGGCTTGCGTTTCGGCCAAATGTTGACTACAACTTGTCCTGTGGCTACATATTTCAGCAGCTTTTAATTTAAACAGGGACTCTCAAAAAGTGCTGGCCCCTCATCTTTTGTCTCATCCTAATCCAGCTCCTGCCTCTTAGCTTTCAAGTTTGTGTGCTGGTTGTATACATTTTTGGTAACGGGTGGACCATAAAAAAAATAGACTTAGTAGGCTAGAGTAGTAGGTCCCAAATACGAATTAAGACAGTCCCTGCCATTTTTTCCTAGAGTAGAGGGACAAGCTTCTACGCAACGGTTTCCTCAAAGTCTTGATGACTTACTCAAAGAGGTATCAGTAGATAATTATGCGTTGAACACGACCCCCCCCCCCCCCTCTCTCTCTCTCTCTCTCTGTCTCTCTTTCTCTCTCCCTCCCTCTCTCTCTTTTCTTTTTCTCTCTTTCTCCCACTTCTCTGCATTCTCCCATGTATACAATCATTGTCTCTCCATTTGAACCTTATTATCAAACACAGTAACGCATAATTGATAAAAGATATATTTAAAGTCAGAAGAGAAAAGAAAAATTGAGGGGGGGCTGCACATAAAACAGAAAAATAGGATCTCCTCAGATACAAGTTTACATTTAATGCACCTTCAAATACATTTGTGCATCAATTTGTACTGAAAATAACATGATGCTTACATTATCATCTTTTCAATATTGCATAAAACATCTCCATTTTCTTCATATATATAAAGAAATATATCTATTATCAATTTCAAAGTTCTCACCATTGCTTGACAACAATTGGCGAAAAATACATTGGCCGTAAGAAAGGCTCAGTGACTATATTTCACTCATACCCAGCTGCAAAGGTACATACTCAATCGACAACTGACAATGTCTTATACACTTTATTTCAAATAACATCTTTCTATATCAAGTTCATCAAGTAAGACATTAACATGACAATCATAAATAACATTCTCAAAACATATATCTCCGAAAAGAGGAAATCATTTTTTATATACTCGGTAAATGAATTGGAAAATACATGACATCTGCTATTTCACTTTTTAAAGTCATCTAAGACACATAAAAAGATGTTTATGATAGATTGTTTGTCTAATCCATGTGAGACACTAAGAACAGAAATCAAAAAGAAGATATGGTAGTAAGGCTGGCCAGCCAACAAGGAAAGACTCTTATCTGTGTAAAACCTGTAGTCACTTCTCCAGCATCTGTAATTTTTGAAGATAGTAAAAAACTGAAGTCTGAAGTCTGGAACTGAGGTGAAATCGTGAATTATAGAGGATATTCATTCATGTAATTGACACCTGGAGCGAGTCTCTTGAAACGATGACAATTCTAACTTTTGTTCTAAATGCGATAGTTAGCACTGAGGTGATTCTCGAAGCTATTACAACTCTAACCTCAGTTCTAAATGTCTGAACTACTCGGACCCTATCGTGCTACAATATTTCTGTTGAATTTGTCAAACTTTCGCTAAGCATTAAATCAGCTGTGGTGAAGAAGGGATTTGGATGCTTAACATCCCTTCATTGAAGGTGAATTTCACGAAAAAGTCAAATGAATATTTCATCATGTTGAATATCAATCAAGCGTTGTCAACATTTCAACCTCATATTGTAGCGATTACTGCAGTTTTGTGGGAGAGGCTATCTGAAAATTCTGATCCGCTATCGATACACGAGATGTCACTGCTACCTGACTTAGCATTATCTTTGACTTCATCGTCTACTCAATACCTCATTTTAGAAATACATGTATGAGAATCATGTATCAATTAATCCTAATCAGACTGGGCATTGTTGATTCACATGAAAACAAATGGATTATAGATTAAAGGTCGACATGTCATTTCATGATGAGAAATAAATGCCCCTTCCATTGACATACCACGTACAAACGTGTGATTTTGACATAAATACCTATAATCAAATTACACCATGAAGTTGTCATCGACATGACTTCTGATTTATCACGGTAAATACATGTAGATCTCTATTCATTTCAGTATACACGCAATCGGTCGACATATTTTGAACATCAGTTCTAACATAAAGGTACTTTTAGTATGCACTATTTTAAAAGATTGCATTGATCATCTAAATTTGTACGTTTTTCGACATGTCTCCACATGGTTGTCACCGAATTAAACAATATTTGCAGGCCTGTCATTGAAGATCAATGTAAAACTTTGCTACTGGGCAAGTAAAGTTTGTATTTCTTAGGTATCCTTTTTCTTTTAGCACGGGCAGCGATCGCTCAGGGGCATATGTACTCACTTCGTCTACAGTAACTATAGGTTGGGTAGTCTCTCCTCCCTCCCCCTAGATGAGGGACCAAAATCTCAAGAATTTGCTATGCGTTTTCTTATCTAACATTTTTGTGAAAAATAATGTTGATTTATTTTGGTTAAAGTAAAACAAATATTATTTCTCTTCATATATTATCCTTGATTATATAGTGCGTCCAACAAAAAGGAAACCCGTCTTTGGGGCAAGATATCACAATAATCACTGAATATGTTTCGATCATAAATTCAACATTAATAGGTAATAAAAGGAACAGCACTTTGACATGCATTATGAAAGTACACAGAGTCGGCCATTACATGCCTTGTACTCGAGTATGGAGACTGCATAGTCCGTCTGCTTTGTAAAATGCATACCATCGTTGGAGACCTAACTACGACAATACATGCCATGTAGCACATGCTATTATAAACTTCTACTGAATATGATTAATGAAATGAATACATAACGCACCTCATCACGTGATGTCTGCGCTCATTCCTCAAGCCTTATTTGGTGACAAGCTGCACCCTATTTCTTTATGAATACATCAAAGTACTAACAGGGGGTCACGGTAAATTTCCATGCAAATGTTTTACGGAAGTAATTGTTTTGCAAGATCAAGATCCGACTGCGCGTGGGCCCAACCCAACGCTCAGTGTAAGTTCATGCGGGAATCTTCCATCACGTGTAGTTGCAGTATTTATTTTACCATAGTTCAAACTCTCCCGCCTCTATTTTTAGAGGCCCTTCTGCAAAGTGTTCATGAAACAGATGTGCCATTTTCAGATAACCATACCAACTACATAAGTTTTTTATTATTATTATTTATGTAAGCTACATATGTTCATATCATGTAAATGAAGTAGAACTTACAAACGGAACACATGGGGAAATTGGTGTATGTTAGTAATTGTATGCAGGCGTGTGTGTATGTGAGAAATAGAAAAAGAAATGGAAAGAAATATAGACAGAGAAACATAGAAAGAGAACAGAGGAAAGAGAAATGTACGAGGAGAGCTGATAATAAAGATAGGCTAAACATATGGATAACTAGAGCCATCTATACACAGAATTTGGCAAGCAAGCAGACAATAAAATAATATGTGCCATATTGTTACCTATTGAAACTGAGTTGGCCAAACTGGCTCTGGGACTAACGATGTAGAGAACGAACGGGAGAGTGCAAGAGAATATCAAAGAAATTGAAGGAGAGACAGAGAGAGAAAGAGAGAGAGAGAGAGACATACAGACAGACAAAGAGGGTGGGGGAAGGGGGGGGGCTTGCTACTGCGGCATATTGTCATTTATAAATATTTGATTATTTCCACCATATGAGAAGGCTGGAATAATTACAGATCAGTTACAAAAATGTGCTTTAAGATGTCTTATTTGAAACACAACTTCCTCTTTTCAATGTACACAATAAACCGCACTATATAGATATCTGTACGGACTGGTCGGTTGATGTTAGCTCAATCCCGAAGAATGTATCTCCGGTTACAGAATTCAGTCACGAGATTCACGCTACACTGCACATCCATTGAATGTCAGCAACAGATATGCAAATAGAGGTGATATGAGACAATACGTGAGTTAGGGGGCCCAGGGGTGGTATAAACATAATAGCTGTTGCTCGGAAGCATTATGCCCCCCCCCCCCCCCCCCCATGTAGCACTGCTTGCAGATATCAAACATAAATTATCATAAAAACGTTTGCAAACAGAAAATATACTTGGATATCAATTGATACAAAACATTTGTATGTAGCTGAAAAATAAATGATTAGTGAGCAAGAAGGGAAAGGGAATAAAGTCACAGTAAATACATGTGGGTCTCTATTCATTTCAGTATACAAGCAATCGGCCGACATATTTTGAATATCAGTTCTAACATAAAGGGTGATTTTAGTATGCACTATTTTAAAAGATGGCGTTGATCATCTAAATTTGTACGTTTTTCGACACTAGTCTACATGGTTGTCACCGAATGATATAATATTTGCAGGCCTATCATTATAGATCAATGTAAAACTTTGCTTCTGCGCAAGTAAGGTTTGCATTTCTAAAGTATCTTTTTTCTTTTAGCACGGGCAGCGATCGCTCAGGGGCATATGTACTCCCTTTTTCTACAGTAACTATAGGTTGGGTAGTCTCTCCCCCCTCTCCCTAGATGAGGGACCAAAATTTTCAGAATTTGCTATGCGTTTTCTTACCTAACATTTATGTGAAAAAAAAATGTTGATTTATTTTGGTTAAAGTAAAACAAAATATTATTTTCAACATTTCTTTACATATAATTATTATCCTTGATTATACACCGAGTCCCACAAGAAGGAAACCCGTCTTTGGAGCTAGATATCACAATAATTATTGAATATGTTTTGATCATAAATTCAACATTAATAGGTAATAAAAGGAACAGCATTTGACATACATTATGAAAGTACACAGAGTCGGCCATTACATGCCTTGTACTCGAGTATGGAGACTGCATAGTCCGTCTGCTTTGTAAAATGTATACCATCGTTGGAGACCTAACTACGACAATACATGCCATGTAGCACATGCTATTATAGACTTCTACTGAATATGATTAATGAAATGAATACATAACGCACCTCATCACGTGATGTCTGCGCTCATTCCTCAAGCCTTATTTGGTGACAAGCTGCTCCCTATTTCTTTATGAATACATCAAAGTACTAACAGGTTCTCACATTATTCCATGCAAATATTTTACAGAAATAATTGTTTTTACAAGATCAAGATCTGACTGCGCGTACGTGGGCCCAACCCAAAGCTTAGTGTAAGTTCAGGCGGGAATTTTCCACCACGTGTACGTGTAGTTGCAGTATTTATTTTACCATGGTTCAAACTCACCCGCCTCTATTTTCAGTGGTCCTTCTGCAAAGTGTTCATGAATCGAATATGCCATTTTCAGATAAACATACCAACTACATAAGTTCATATCATGCAAATGAAGTAGAACTTACAGAGGGAACACATGGGGAAATGAGCTTCTTTCTTTGGTCGATGCGTTTGTGTGTATGTTAATAATTGTATGTAGGCGTGTGTGTATGTGAGAAATAAAAAGAGAAATGGAAAGAAATATAGACAGAGAAACATAGAAAGAGAACAGAGGAAAGAGAACTTCAAAGACTTGCCTAAATGGTCACATGTAAAACATGTAATTAATATCGCCAGAGTAGTAATCTGTTGTCTCACGATAAGGCAAATTGGAGATATGCAATCCTCCCAATTGGGACGCGGTAAGCTGCATAGCGCGGGATAAGCACTGGTACACACGGCGTGTTAAAGTTGAATTAAGAAGACGATCCCAAATAATGAGATATTTGCATTAATATCATCCTTATGACACTAGCTTACCTATGAGAGACCTTTTAACCCCCTAAAATAAGCTTAGAATATTAAATTTAGACGATTTATCCCTCACCATATTTTCTCTGATCGCTCCGGCGATGAGTACTCGAGACTATTGTTCGAGCACTGTGACGTCACGGACGGGATTTGGGTCACAGTGAGAAAGTAAACAAAGCGAGCAGTGCAGTATATTGTGTGCATAGACATACACGCTAGTACAATTATGAATGAATTTACTTTCACGTCAGAACTTTTCTTCTATTGTTATGGTTTTATGTGAATGATTTTTAAAAATAAATGAGAATTAAGCAATGTCATATAGTCAATGATGTGTCTCTAGTGTTCCAATATTTCTCATTTGAAGCGATTTTACTGCCTTGTCTTTCGACTTCAACACCGCGGATGAGAGACAAAATTGTAAATTCAATGTAATAATCAGTGCATCTGGCAATCAGTTGGTGATTATATGTGTGCGAGAACTTGTGAAATAGAAAATGCTCTACGCAGATATGTGGTCGTATTTATTCTCCAACGTATGTAAACACCCTCAAAATGATCCAATATACCTAAAGATTAATTTCAAGATAAATAATATAAAATTTGAGCGAGATATTCTCACCGGTCGATCACGTTAGCGGACGCTATTGTAGAATATCCATCCGCGTGTGATGCGGTTGAAGAATAAAAAAAAACCAAAACAAACACGTCGCCAGACATCTTCCCAGCTTTCATCATCATCTTCGTTCGTGCTTTCTTCTCCTTCATCACCTCCTTCAGCTTCATCATCTTCCATAAAGTCTTCAAAGTCCATATAAAGGTCATTTTGCTCCAACTCTACACTAAATGGCTCCATTATTGGGTACTAATATTTTGTCAACAGCGAGATCGAGATCGAAAGAAAGCTAATTATGCACAACGAAAGTCAAAGCTAAAGAAAGCCAACATGCACAAGTTTCTCGCGATCACGTCACAACATAAATATAGAGTACACGTGCGCTGGCTGCAAGCATGCACACACACACACACACACGAGCGCCCATACGCATAGCATGCAGTATACTGGACAAGTTCAAGCAAGCAGCGCGCTCGAGTGTGTATGAGCTGGGTGGCGATGGCCGGATCTACTTTACGCTAGTATTCTCAAGTTGTAGAAAATAAGAAAATCAAGTGAAAATATTGACTAATAACTCATCGTTTGCAATCTTACTTCACAATTTAAGACTTGAAAACCGTTATTTATACTTTTTTCTACATAGGGAGAGTAAAGATTTGTATATATGATTTGTAATTGTTTGATATGGCTTCCTTTGAAAAACATTGGTAAAATCTTCTCTCTCTTTCTGCACTGATTTTTGTATTGATACCAGACACTGGATATTACCCAAATCCCGTCCGTGACGTCACGCTCAGCGTGTACCTATGCGTCCAAGGCTTATCGGGGACTCTAAACAGGCTAATTTATATCGACTTTCAAACCAGAATATTGAGCGTTCAAATGAGTTTTCTGATATGCTCTCTGTTTGAACAGCCTATATGAACTATATAAAGTGTGTATAACCAAAATTTACGGGAATTCGCGCCCTTCTTAATTCAACTTTAAAGAGGCTATCCAAATCCGCTTACATCCGAATAACATCAATAGGGATAACGACATTGAAATCCCCGAGGAATGGCTTGCGACCATCCGCCGCCATGCGCCACCCGCGACGACTCGTAACTCTCCGCTTGACCGCCTTCCGACGCCCGCTTCTACCGCCAGTTCGCCCGCCCGCGACGCCGCCGCCAACCGAGGGGCTTTCCCCGACGTCCGCTACCCGTCCGGAGGTCGCACCGTCCGCGGCTAGTGATTGGTCGAGTGCGCCGACCAATCGCAGTGCGGCGGTTCCGGCACCTTCGGAACGCAGCTTACGAAGACGCGCGCATCTCCCGGAGGCTAGCTCCCGAAGCTCCGGATCAGATCAGAGCGGATCTGAGCTCCGTTTGATCACGAGCTCCGTTTGATGAATTGATTCATAGTTCTATCGATTCGTGACTAGCTCCGCATTGCCTCCGAATGAGCTCAATCGATATGATTGACTAGCTCCGACTAGCATTCAGTCATTCGATCGAGGTGATTTGTGATTCATGAGCTCCGTAGCTCCGGTTAAAGCGAAATGAATTAATTTAATCGTGATCCGTAATTCATGAGCTCTGTAGCTCCGGTTCAACCCAAATGAATTCGTGAATCTTTCATTCGTGATTGACTAGGATCGATGAAACATAGCTTCGCACAAGATATATTATCGTATCGATACTGGCATAAATATTCATATTGAATGCGTCGCCATTAAACACAAACAAACAAACAACAACAACGATTGTCCACATTGCCTGACGAAGACAAGCAGTGGAGGTCGAAACGTCGCAATCTCCAGTTTGCCTTATCGTGAGACAACAGATTACTACTCTAGCGATACTACTACCACGATGATCAACATCTTCGTCATGTAAGATAAAGGGGTGAGAGGAAAAAATGGGAAAGAAAATTTCAGAGAGAATGAGTAAGTAAGGGATAGAACAGAAGAAGGTGGCAAAATAAACATTGCAAAAGGAAGAAAAGATTGACCCTACACACTCCAGGAATCGAACCGGGGGCCTCGAGTTCTTAGAGATCTTAAAACAGCGCTTTACCCATTCAACCACAAATCTTCCCATTCACTGACATGT
The DNA here is from genome assembly GCA_963669155.1 of Arbacia lixula. Classification (NCBI taxonomy): domain Eukaryota; kingdom Metazoa; phylum Echinodermata; class Echinoidea; order Arbacioida; family Arbaciidae; genus Arbacia; species Arbacia lixula. The sequence continues at coordinate 8,195,971 of OZ022576.1, forward strand.
AATGCCCAGCAGGGGTTAGAATAACTTAAAAATCGATATTCAAGCTGAAATTTCACCATGATCCCGACATCTGATTAAAATAGAGACAACGTCGCCGTAAGCTAGTAGACTCAGATACAACATTCTAAAATGTCAGAGTAACAAATTCAAACATAAGCGAGATACAGCTCCTAGAAGGTCGTCATTTCATGAATACCCCTTCCATTGGCATAACACGAACATACGTCCGATTTTGACATTAATGCGTATAATGAAATTTACACCATACAGACGTCATCAAAATGGAAAATGAAGTGACTAGTACCATAGAGCAAGGTCTCAGCCACAACATACTAAAATTTGAGAGAAAATTGACCAAGGATTACTGAGATACGCAAAAAAAGGGTAAAAAAAATCTTGACGTCACGCGTGAAAACTAATTTTTTCTACTATATGGCAATATGATGACGTCACGATGTAAATAATAGCAAAATGACATATGAAATCATACCTACATTTCATACCCTTTCCGAATATTAAAAAAAATGGGGGGGGGTCACCAGCCATTCAGAGGAGCTATGGCCAATTGAAGGTAGTCATGTTTTTTAATATATTTGCAAATAAAAACGTATTGACGCACGCGCAGACTTTCAATTTTGACAAGCCCGCACGACCTTGTTATTACATGGAAGAGGCTCAAAATTGCAGGATGTAACCAGTGAAAAAATGGAATTTGGAGGCTGTGTGCGCGTTACGTACGGCTAAACGCGCGGAAATTTTTGAAACGCTTAAAATTGCCTGAAACATATGCAAACCTAATTCTAGTTGATTTGGAGCATTTTTAAATTTTGCCTGACCGTTTTTTTACTAGCGTACGCGTACGCGCGCGTTTTTATTTATTAATTAAATTATTAGTTTTATGCATGTCAAATTTCATTACATATAGATGATTGGTTTAAGAGATATATGCAATAAAATATTTGCATTAAATTGCTCGTAGATGACTTCACGATTATGTAATGACCTTGACATTGTTGCGGGAACATTTTCACATACATCCCTATACATGATGAATATTTGATGAAACATGACATGTGCACTGTTGGGATATAGATGCCAAAACAAGGCATTAGCAATATTGTGTCTCGCCCACTTGCGAAAATAACCAGAAATATCGCGATCTCCGTTGCTACGCAAAAGAATTGTATCCCTGGCTGATTGTGAAATATCTGCCATAGAATGTAACATTCCATAAATGAGAAGGGCTATTTCACGCAATGCTACTTCCTCTATCTACTCCCCCTCCCCCACCTTCCCCCTTCTTTGAGATGGAATAAAAAGCCTCCACCAAGTTCTATTAGATTAGACAAAGACAAAACAGGATGATAATCAGTTGCACAATAGAGGCGATGTCAGACAACATCAAAATCAGGTGCAAAATAGTGACTTTGAATAAATTTGCATAAATGTGCATGAGTAATGTTTGCCTAAATCTACATCAGTAATGCTCACACATGCTCACACAATTCTGTGCACAAGTTAGGAAGCCTTCACCAAGAGTCTTGCAAGTAAACTTTAATGTATGACCTCAAATGACCTTTGACCTTATCATGTGACCTCTTACAGCACAATAACATGCAGGTGCCCCCAGTGCATCCATCATCCAAGTTTGATTGCCATTGTAGCAACATGTGATGAGTTATGTGTGATAAGAGAGTCTTGCAAGTAAACTTTAACGTATGACCTCAAATGACTTTTGACCTTATCCTGTGACCTCCAACGGTACCATAACATGACGGTACCCCCAGTGCATCTATGACCCAAGTTAGGTTGTAATCCAAGCAACCTATGTGAAGTTATTTGTCAAAAGAGAGTCTTGCAGGTAAACTTTAACGTATGACCTCAAATGACCTTTGACCTTATCCTGTGACCTCCAACAGCACCATAACATGAAGGTACCCCCAGTGCATCTATGACCCAAGTTAGGTTGTAATCCAAGCAACCTATGTGAAGTTATTTGTCAAAAGAGAGTCTTGCAGGTAAACTTTAACATATGACCTCAAATGACCTTTGACCTTATCCTGTGACCTCCAACGGCACCATAACATGAAGGTACCCCCAGTGCATCTATGACCCAAGTTAGGTTGTAATCCAAGCAACCCATGTGAAGTTATTTGTCTAAAGAGAGTCTTGCAGGTAAACTTTAACGTATGACCTCAAATGACCTTTGACCTTATCCTGTGACCTCCAACGGTACCATAACATGAAGGTACCCCCAGTGCATCTATGACCCAAGTTAGGTTGTAATCCAAGCAACCTATGTGAAGTTATTTGTCAAAAGAGAGTCTTGCAGGTAAACTTTAACATAGAAAAAGAGAGTCTTGCACATACTCTTTAATATACGACCTCAAATGACCTTTGACATCATCACATGACCTCTGACAACACCATAACATGAAGATACCCCTAGTGCTTCTATCAACCAAGTGTGGCTGCCATTGCTGTAACAGTTGCCAAGTTATGGATCATAAGAGAGTCTTGCAGGTAAACTTTAACATTTGTGACGGACGACGGACGACGGACGGACGACGGACGGACGACGGACGGACGACGGACGGACGCCATTTGGATCCCTTAGTCTCGCCTTCACCTCCGGTGGGCGAGACAAAAAGTGGGAGGCATGGAATAAAAATAAGAAAGAAAACAAAATTAGAAGGTGATCTGTCGGTTACGACAGACCACCTAATCTTTCACTTATACCCAGCTCGCGCAATGCATTTTATGATGGCTGGGCAAAGTACTGTATCACAGCCGGGATATATCCAAACCAACTAGCTCATGGCTATGCGCGTCACGCACGCGCTTCTGTCTAATTGTCGCGTCATTAGCAACGGTTGGTAGGCAACCATGTAAATACCCCCCCCCCCCCCCCCCGCCAATACGTACCTACAGTACAGAATTACGTGAGACAGCTAGCTGCGCGCACACATACACGCACACACCATCATGAGATATAAAAAAAAAATTGTGCGTTGATATGTTCATAGACATAAGGAAACATAATGTAACTGCGCTACATTTCGCTTAATTTTCAATAAAAATGTTGATGAGTGATATAAAACTAACCAATGTGCTGCTATGAACTGGTAAATATATTCCCTTGGTGGGGTCGAAATGACCATTACCCTCAGCTTAAGCCTCAGGTAATGGTCATTTCGCCTCACCTTGTTAATAGGTTTACCACGTCACAGCAGCACATAGGTTAGTTGTATAATATATTTTACTTTTGTACACAGGATTCACAATGTGTGCACTGTACTATATTCCAATAGGATGCTCCTGCTCCGTTTCATTTCTAGTCTCCTCATGGCAACTATTTTATTTCCAGTTCTGATTCTCAAATGACCTGATCAATGTCACTAATTTCTATACTTTGTGATGGAGGCACTTTGTAGTACTCTTTTTGCTGGAAACACCTTACAGCTTTGACACTGTTTGTGTTTCATCATCACCATCTTTGTCCCAACTGAACGCCGGCATATTGCTGTGATCTGAGGTACAAACAAAGAATGAAAACAGAAATGGAAAAGGATTGGACATTTGCAAGTATGACTTCTGTGCATTTTCTACATTCTTTGGTGCCAGGCTAAGGAATGTGTGTGTGTTACTGACGCCAAAACGAGACATTGACATAAAAAAGTGAACATTTCAATGAAAGGCTTGTAATCACACCACGGAAAATCAAGGAGAATAATCGTCATTTGCTGATAGTTTTTCATACATGCAGCATATCAGAATGAAAGCAGTGCCTGAAGTATCCATATAATGATAAAGAACTGAGCTGGCAATAATTTCAAATTTCAATTATGAACTTCAATCCATGAATTACCTTTGACTGTATATCCCCCTGGTGGCATGTAGAGGCTGCTTCCCCCATCGACTTTAATGGTTTCTCCCGTGATGAAGCGGGCCGCTGGTGAAAGCAGGAATGTCACTGCTGCAGAAATCTACACAAAAATAAAACACCAGTTCATACATATAAGAGTCTGACTCAATCAATTTAAAAAAATGACAAGCTAAAATGTAAAACATAATACAAATAAAAGTCACCAGTGGGAAAAACTCTGGCACATTTCAATTAGTAAAGCAATGCATCAATCATTTATGCTTTTTCACATAACTGTGCTTTTGATTACGATAATGTAAAATTATCATAATCATACAATCTTTGTTTTGCTGTTATTGTACGGAGTAATAAGATTGACTGATCAATCTATTTGAAAAAAGGCAAAGAAAAACAGGACTATGCTGAACTTGAACTTTCATCTCCTGCTTGCATTGAAACTATCCACCAGGCTAACCACTTAGCTTATGATAACAATAGGAACCAGTATAACAGACCTCCATTTATCTTTCTTATCTAAGATCATCATCATTTGTCCTGCCTTTTCACCGTTATGTTGCAGGTTTGGACATTCCATTCTTTCTATCTTTCTATTCTTTCTATCTACATGTGCAAGACCAGAGACTTTAATATCTTCAGCCAATATCCACCTCCAGGTCTTGCCTAGTCTTGGCCCAGCTTCCTCCAAATGAAAAGCCTCTTATCACCGATATCTTTCAATCCTCCCTGCCATATGCCGTGATCACCAGCCTTCCAGACCTTTCTTCTCACTGATTTTCAACAACCCCATGAATGAGGTATGAATAAGTAGAATGCAATCTTTGTGAAGTCAAGAAAGGACTTCCCTGCTAAATTCAATGCATTGATTTATTACCCATTTAATAAAGCACAAATGTAAGCAATCAATCATATTAACCCTTTGAGTGCCAGACAAAATGCTGCCCTATTAAAGAGTATTACTTGGGATAAAAAGGCACAAGTGGCCCATAAAGAGTTAAGATGTGGGATTACCTCCTCTGGAGTCCCGAGCCGCTTCGCAGGTATTGCTGGAATCGCTAGTTGGAAGATCTCGTCTGTCCCATAATGCTCTGCTGCTTCCTTTCCATACACAGTTCCCTGAAGAATTTGTGTCATCAAACAAGAGTAATGATCAATCACATTAGCAAGAACTCAATTAATAAATATGAGAAATGTGTGAATAAAATTAAGAAAGTTATGAACAACCACTTGTGAAAAAGGCCTCAGTGCTCTTTCTGTTTGTACCCCCCTCCCCTTTTTCTGTCTCTCTCTTTCTCCCTCTCTCTTTCTTTCTCTCCCGCTTTCTCTATCTATCCACCACCCACACCCTCCGCACCCCCCCTCCCCCCATCCCAACTTCGCCCCCTTTATAATCATTCTTTTTGAACTGTTTCCAATGAAAATCCATCACTTTCATACCTTCCATTCATCCCACAGGATAAATACATACATACCACATAAAGACAAACCACATATTCTTTATGATACAATACATATCAACTACATGAGGAAAGAAACAGAAAAAAGTAAACTGATCTTACCGGTGCAACAGAGTTTATCCTAATACCATGGGGAGCCCACTCGACTGCAGCTGTCTTCGTCAGGTTCTCTACACCAGCCCTGGCTGCAGAAGTGTGCCTAAAGCAGGGAAAAGGGAAACAATCGGACAATGCAAATGAGACTAAGCCAAATTATACAGTTCAGAGGTGTAACAGCACAGAAGCCTGTTGTCAAGAAAACTTGTTTTGTATACTATTGGGGTATCTTTGAGCAGTAAAATAGTCTGACATTTTGAAAAAAAGTGTCTTCTCACATCTTCCTTGTTGTATAAACATATCTTCTTCATGCGAGTAAATACTTTTGAAGTGATGATATGATGATAATTGGAACATGGTACACACCTAAGATGGACTTGATCGAGCACTTACCCCATCATTGGGAATCCTTTCCATAAGTCAACAATGATGTTGACAATGGAACCCCCATGCTCCCCCATCCAGGCCTGGAATGCTGTTAAAATCAAGACAGAATTCATTTGAAAGTCACATATCAGTCCTGTCTGACCAGAAATCATTCAAAAACATACATGAAGCCCACATGTTATTGTCTTATACTATTCAATTCTACACAAAGGGATATTAACAGTGACAAATTTCTATAGTGATGTGATTGCAATTGTAAATACTTATTCCCTGTATGTAATGCAGGCAGCTTTCAATAGCTTCACAAACATACAAATACAATTCAGTTTCATAACAGTGTGGAAAAAGTATTGGTCCTGACAACCTTGTTGTAACAAGATTTGCCTGTACACCATTAGTTGCATTATGTACACATAGAAATGAAGATCATGGAGGGTCTGAATTACACAGACCATGGACAGATAGCATTCCATACGCTTCAGTTTAGTATTTTCCAAAACCAAATCTTTGTATGCCATATGTCGGCCAGCAGACTACTAGAATGACATTCCTGAGCATCTATGTTAGTTTCATCTGCTTTAAATTGATAATCTTCTGTGCTCATCAATGCACATGTATGCTCATCGGACTTTGATTGGAAAACCGTTGATGATTAAATTGCGAAAAACAGGTTGATTTTGATTCTTTTCCAAAGTTCATGACTTCTGACCTTTGTTCTCTGAAGATATGGCTCCAAAGCTTATGGGCTCATCCCCATGTCAATCTGACTTCAAATCTCACTAGTCTATATCCATGTATTCATTCATGCTTGCGAAAAATATAGGTTGTTGAACTATAGTTATTGTGAGAAAAACAAAATCAGGACAGGACAGATGAATGGAAACCCCCAAAACACAATGTGTCTGACCACTTTCAGCCGGAGGCGAAAAAACACAACTCTATTTCACCAGGTAACAAATGAAATAGTTTAGATAAGTTGAACTTAATGCGTTGAATAATCAAAACAAATACACAACATATCTTATGAAACTTTAAAAAAATGAAATACTGTGAATCCAGCACACAGCGTAATTGAACTGTTCCAATGGTACTGTACCTTCTCTGCAGCATATGAATGTGCCGGTGAGGTTGGTGTCTATTACTGCGTTCCAGCCTTTGGTAGAGATGTCAGAGAGACTGCAAGGGAACTGTCCTCCCCCATTGTTGACCAGGAAGTCTATCTTGCCATACTTGTCTATCGTTGCTCTCATCAGGGACTTCACCTAGAGAAAGACAGATGAAAAATCAATATTGTAACTCCTTAAGTAACACACGCTCAAAATTGTTCATGGTGTAAGTGTAAGTGATGATGACATAGAACTAAAGTCCTTTACTCTGACTTCAGGAAGTTAAGGTACATCTACACTACAGCTCAAAGGAATTGGCATCGGGTAAAGGGAAAGGGAAGAAAGGGAAGGAGCCGCAGTTCTGAATCGCGGTATATTTTGTCCAGTTCAGCATGAAACACTATGTATTTTAGGCTGCAGCATCATGGTTCATGCTGAACTGGACAAACTATACCGCGGTTTAAAACTGCGGCTCCTTCCCTTTCTTCCCTTTACCAATGCCAATTCCTTTGAGCTGTAGTATATGTAATAAACAAGCATATTATATGAAAAGATGATTTTGTATGAAATGTAAACCGTTAATTAAGACCACCCCTAGGGAAACAGAGGTCTTTACGAACAGCTTCTCTTTATGGACAGGTGCAATTTTGTGTAAACAGTTCTGAAGAGATTCAAGTTGAATGGTTCTTACAGCCAGCTGGTCTTTATAGACAGTGGTCTTACATGTATAAGACATGTTTGAATGCCTTTGGAATATTCATGCTGTCATTGTTATATTATGTGGTAGGTTCTTGATATTTCATGAGACTATCGCGTGTGGAGAGCCATCGTGGATCAAGAATAACACTCAAACTAAGCAAGTTAACAAGTATCATTATTCATAAGTGATTGTTTCAACTCAGAATTTGATGTACCATATAAGGCATGGTGAAGGTGCTAAATCATAACTGTGGAAAACTTGTAACAACTACTAGCAAGAATCTTATATCCCAAGCAGTTGCTCGTTGGCTTCCTGGACAGAACCATGACTAAGGCAGTGATTTAAATGACCTTCCAACAATGCATCATGCCCGTGGGTCTAATAGTGCATCATGTATACCAACTAATAAGAGTGGGAAATGTTAGCCCATGTCTAAAATTCGCTTTTATCACATTACATTTTATCAATGTCATCAATCTAAATTGGCACAAATCTGTTGATCTTGTCCAGTTGTGTACACCAAAACTCATACTTATTCATTTTACAGTTTAGGATAGTTTAAATTATTATCTATAATGAAAAGCACGCCAGTACTCCTGTACCTCCTCTTCCTGCCTGATGTTACATTTCACGGCTTGGATGGCAGCAGTAGAGTTGGACGGAAGGGATGCCTGCATCAAGTCTGCTGCTTTCTGCAATCTATCCAGTTTCCTTGATGCAATGACAACCTTACATCCTGAGATAATAGATAAAAATAAGAAATGTGTACATTTCATATACAAGTCTTAAACTGATTAATGCCTAATATAATGGTGTTAGCTTTATTTTTCTCTGTTTCATCAGAGATTGATTAAAAGAAACCTTTGACTTAAGTCTAGATCTATTTGCAAAATTCTGCTCCAAATGACCAAGTCATGCCCTCTACATGTAGTTTGAATTGGGCATGGACCTGAGTTTGGGGGTGTACATTTTTTAGGTTGCTAACTTCATCTTAGGCTTTAGGGTTAGGTTAGGGTGAGACAAAAAAAATCAGTCTCTGTAGGATGTTGGATCTGCTGATATTGCATCGGGCTCCTCTGAACGTCCTAGGGGCCAGTAAGGGGGTATATCCAAAAATGTAATTTTGATTAAAGAATGCCCAGAATGAGATGGCTATTCCTGTCTAGGTTAGTATAAGGATTAGGGTAGAAAGGAATAATTTCTCATTCGGGGCACTTTTTTTTACAATGTGCGCATGCGTGAAATTACTTATTCATATGCATTATGCATAATTAGCATTTTCACATTCAAAGTGGCCACCTGCGTTGAATGAGCAATGACCTTGCTGAAACTGGGTTTTATAAGCCAGATATTGTAATAATAGAATCTTTTCAATAGTATTTTAATATCAATGTACTGTATAGTGAGTGCCTGAGTGGTCCACAAACCGGCCCCTACCCTTGAAACCGGCCCCCACATATTTCTGCTCAGTGCGCGTTATCAAAGGTTGGATGCGTGATTTATTGTGTATTTACGCATTAGTATACGAAATGCGAGATTTTGGGAAGAAAAATTAGACAAAATGTGCTCATACTTAACAATTGCACATTTTCGTTCGAAATATCTCTGTTTTTCAACTTGTGTTCTTACTTTCATGATTTTCTCGTCAATGGATTGATGGAGATATCGCACATTATCAATAGGGGCCAGTTTCAAGGTTCAGTGTTGTGAACATGCGACGTTTTACCGAGCGATATTTGAAGCATAATTTCTCAGAAAGTTTATCGTTAATCTTCAATCCAAAATAGTTTTTTAAAGACCATAATTTTGCTGAATTGTGAGTGAAATTTCATTATTTTACCTGTTCATCTTGGTATGAAAATATTTTAAAAAAAAACAAGGGGGCCAGTTTGAGGCACCCACATCATATGTCTGACTCTGAGACTGAGTGGTCATAAAATTGTGAATTATGATAAAAGTTGAAGATAAAAACATGAAAAAATTGATCGGCCGTTTGTTTGTATTCATTCCACAGCAGAGGTCATGATTTCATGTAAAGTCTAACGAGACTCCTTCCTTGGGAAAAAAATGTCTTAGGGGCGTGACTCATCCCATTAATTTATGCATTACACGCGCGCAGTTATGCGTCTAGAAAAGTAATACGTTCATGAATTGACCTCACCATGCACCTTACGCACGACAGCAGAGCCGTGTACATACCAATAATGACATGATTTACAATATATGGGGCACTACAAATATTTTAATACAACTCACCAAGATACAGTAGTTCTTGGGTGATGGCTCGGCCAAGACCTGTCCCACCTCCAGTCACAATTGCAACCTTATTGGAAAGCAATCCAGCTCGAAAAACACTCCGAACCTGGGTATTAAGCGCCATATTTACGTCATACGTGGGATTCTGACTCTTACAAAGTTTAGGCCTACTCGTCGATCTCGTCTGTTTAGTTAGTCGTGACCCAATACGGATGGGGTTTTTTTTTCTTTTGCCGCATGCATGTTTATTGCAGTCAAAATACGAAATAACCTCCCATTTTGACGATTGTTATCGTTATATGGTACTTCTGGTGTATATCGCGCATAAATACCCATATTTTTATTATTATTATGCATATTATATAGATGATAACCATGATAAGATTGCGTATGTGAATGGGCTCTACTGTGTCTGTACCTACTCCATTATGAATAAGACGTTTTCAATAGTAGGCAAATATTCCACTCAATACTCACAACCTTTTAATTGTGACACTGAGATGTATGCTGGTTATTGTATCTGAACGTGTTCATCAGAGTGTGAGTAAAATCAACATCGATTTGGTTATGTACTAGAGGAGAAAAAGTTATCATCAGAGAGCTACGAATTTACTCAGCCAAAAGGGAAAACATGCGTAAATCCCGGCATTGCCAGGCTTGTATTGGCGTCAAACAGGGGAATATCGGTCATTATATTCCACATACTAAGAATGTTGCTATATGATTGGTCAAGAGTTGATCACGTGATGAGGCGTAATTTTTCCTATCAGATCACCTGAGAATAAAAGTTCGTTACACTCTAGATGATAGTACTTTTTGGTTTCGCTGATCTCTTCACTCCTCACAGTCCTTACGCGTGATCAATTTTTTGAGTATGCGCGAAATAAAAGTGCGTTACACTCGGACTATCAGCTCCACTAAACGCGCGTCATAATGCGCGTCCTAATTAAACGCGCGTCCTAATGCGCGTCCTAATTAAACGCGCGTCCTAATGCGCGTCCTAATTAACGCGCATCCTAACGCGTGTTCCCCATGGCAGCGGCTCGGGGTTAGGTAGAGAAGTAAACATTACTTTTGTACGTCAAATTGTCATTTTTGGTATAGATAGTTGGTTTCAGATGTGGAATATAAATCAAATAATCAACTTTTGGTTTCAGGCAATGAGACGAACTATCACTTCCTCGGCGATTTGAATGTATACGCTATCTTTCCTCAGCTGCGCTTCGGAAAGATAGCTACATCCAGATCGCCTCGGAAGTGATAGTTCATCCCATCACCTTCACCAACGTTGATAATTTGTTTATTATATTCCACATACTAAGAATGTTGCTATATGATTGGTCAAGAGTTGATCACGTGATAAAGCGTAGTTTTTCCCATCTGATCAGCTGAGCAGAAAAGTTCGTTACACTGTAGGTGATAGTACTTTTTTGAGAAGGAAAGTTCGTTACACTCTAGGTGATAGTACTTTTTGGTTTCGCTGATCTCTTCACTCCTCACAGTCCTAACGCGTGATCAATATTTTGAGTACGCGCGAAATAAAAGTGCGTAGCTCGGACTGTCGGCGCAGACGACACCACGGTGCGCGCGCGGAAATTAAAATTTTTGGTTATACCGCGCTGCGCCGCGCGCGTACGTACAAAGCAACGCAAGCCTTCCATTTCCCCCACACAGTATTTCACCAAAGCAAGTGTGCAATTCTCTACCACCTCGTACCAAAATTGCCTGTAATTTATTACAATTATGAAGAGTATTCTCGGAGGATCTATATATGTTCTCACCGATACCGCACAGGTAAGAGAATTTCGATTACTTCTTGCTTTTCCGTCAAAATCTTACAAATTAGCATCACCATGTCATAGTGTTCGTTGGAATTTGTAGAGTCTATATAGCAACGTGCACAAAGTCAATTTGCTTCCGGGTTTCGGAGCGTCGCGTGAATATGTAGCCGCACCGACACGAATGCTTTTGTACGTTAAATTGTCATTTATTTTATAGATTGTTGGTATCAGATGTGGAATATAAAGCAAATAATCAACTTTTGGTTTCAGGCAATGAGACGAACTATCACTTCCTCGGCGATCTGAATGTATACGCTATCTTTCCTCAGCTAAAAGCTTCGGAAAGATAGCTACATCCAGATCGCCTCGGAAGTGATATTTCGTCCCATTACCTTCACCGACGTTGATTATTTGCTTACTATACAACGCGGTGACGTCTCGTAGATGCGGTCCCAGTCTCCTGGCCTATGAGACACCCACGATGACTTTGGTTCCTGTACCTCATCAATAATTTGGCCATCGCTGAGGACAGGTAAAGAATACACAATACGCTAGTGGGGTTTTCGAAGGTCATTGTCCTTTCTCATTGGCTGAGACTCGGTCTCCAATCTCCAACAGATCGCCATCTAATTTTCAGGCCAGGAAGATACCCACTTAATGGAGGTCTAAATCTGCGGTCCTGACATCAATTTAATTGTCCATCTTTGAACATTTCCAAAATGTCTCGTCTTGGAATTAAGTACATGTAGTTAAGAATGGTGTGTATTTATACTTATATACTTGGATTTCTCCAAGCTCTGCTACCCTATTCTCCGCTCTCTTCTCCTGACTCTTCTTCTGTCCTCTCTTCTCGGTCACTGTTCTCTTCCTCAACATGTCCCATCCCTTTCTTATTTACACATAACAACATTTGCAAACATGTGACATGAAGTAATGTTTTATTAGTCGGACGGATCCATTGCATTTCTGCACAACTATGATTTCGATTAATCATGTCTACAAAAACATAATCTCACTTTGATTGTCTGAATTATCGCCAACGAACATGCATAAATATTTAAAGAATGATTTACTTATTAATAATCTGACAATACTTCATTTCCCTGATATTTTAACATTTTGATTATGAATATAAAAGCTTGCTTCAAAAACACAATTACAGCCTTTGACCTAGAGATGTGTAAATTTCAACCTGATTCGAGTTGTTACTTTGTTCACACGTAGAATTTAGAATCTAAACATTAAAGAAATCCTGGAGTTTGCAATATATTTACGACCCCAGTCTGTGTGGAGTGACATGAGCGTTTATTTCCTAACTTTCTTGTGGAACTCCAATTTCGTCACTTGTTAAGAACATTCTGACACACTGCTGGCAAATTGCATCACTATGATAACATCTCGTGACTATAAAAGAAACAGTTTTTTTCAACATTTCGGTCACATTTTCAAGAATACTTCATCACGCTATCACGAACATAATCATTAAGGTTACTTTGTCCACATTTCGTCACCTCACTGATATAGTTTCATTAATCTAGCAACAACTCTTCGGCACCTTGTCAACATCATTTCAGTGACCCTATTTCATCTCACTTAAAGGGAATATACTGTGCTGGGAAGACATAAAGCCTTCAAAAGGGTGATCGTGAGCAACCTTCTTGTCAATGGTCTTAAATTCATGTATTGTGTATTTTAGAAACTTGCTGTAAGTTATTTGCCCTCAAATAATCCACATTTGGAGTAATTAGTGATTGAATGACAAATTCAATGATTGAATGTTCGGGCTGAACACAATGAGGATTTGTGATCATCACTAATTACTCCAAATTTCGATAATTTGAGGGTAAATAACTTTCAGCAAGTTTCTAAAATGGACAATACATGAATTTAAGACCATTAGCAAGGAGATTGCTCACGATCACCTGTTTGAAGGCTTTTGTCTTCCCAGTACAGTATATTCCCTTTAACGAATACACTTATTATATTCAATGATCGACCCACTCACAACTAAAATGTAGGCTCCCCGATATTCTGGTTCAGTGTAAGATATTGAAGGCCATGTAGAGTCAATCACTTTTAAACGCAACCGTTCATACATTTCATATCAACATTAAAGGGGTATGCTATCGTATCAAAGCAGGGAGGTCTTGGGATGGAGAAGCAAGTCGAGCATAATTACATTTAAACATCTGCATTAATACTAAAGCGTGCAAATGAATGTCAAAAGCATTCTACAATTATTACAATTCTATGATGTACCCTGCTCAACACCGACATTAAGCGGTTCTCAAATTGAATAGAAATATCTCCAATTCATTTCTTTGTCTCTAGAAGCTTTGTTTCTTATCACATTATTTTAAAATTTTCAATGAAGTTAAGTGCAACACCATTAGAAATCCTGTACTCGGTTTTTTTGTAAAGGATTGAGGAATGATGAATAAATGGTTATTTTACCAATTTCTTCCCTCTCCTGATTTTTCTGCAAAATTTTCAAATATACGCTTATTCATCATTCTTCAATCCTTTAAAAGAAAGCTGAGTACAGGATCTTTAATAGTGTTGCCTTTAACTTCCTTGAAATAAGCCATTTTCGTAATGTATTCACAATTTTCCCCTAACTGCCTGGTGACGCGTTATTACATTCACCTATAAGATTCAGTTTCAATGGATGAAACGCACTCTGAATCTATTAGTTGTTGCTAATCGGACAAACCTCGGACAAGCTTTTGGGTTAACATTGGTAACGTATTGCTTGAACGGCGTGAATAAAATTTGCATACATAATGAAAATGTTCCATTGCCAAAAAGTGTAATTAGGAACATAGCCTCGTGAGACAAAACGGATAATCAAAAATATTTCTTTCCAAGTTGACATCCGCTAAATGTCGACACAGAGTACGGGACATCTAAGCATTTTCATAATTGTGGAATGAATATTGTTGAGTGGCGGAAAGGGCCATCGTCTAAAAAAGGGATTAACATCCATCTTTTTAAACATCCTTGGTGTATCCAAGGTATGGGTATATCGATTTATTATCTCGTTTGGTTCATCATTCGTGCTCCCCTATCTGTAAACACCACATCGTTGCAAGATGCTTCGAGTAGCCGTAACTACATGTACTCATATTTTCACAGATGCCTTTCTTTGATTTCGTTGCAACTGCATTTTTTATGCCGAATACAAATTACATTGAATGTGGACTGCTCATTTTAAGTTGTAGGGGGAGTGGGGAGGGGGATTCACGTACTGCCACATTACCCATATTCCCATTGCACAGTAAAATATTTATTTCGATTGAAAGTGGGACCACGTGCATGCACCGATGCATCACTATCTCCGTTGGCATAGGCGAATAGGACCAAATGGGTCGGGTGCAACTGATATATTGATGAGGGGTGTTCAAGCTTATGTCTCGTTGCCTTACAGTAAGATGAAATGGGAGAGAGATAAAGAGGGAGAGGGTAGAATAGGGTGAGAGAGGGGAAGAGATGAGGGGTGTCCAAGCTTATGTCTCGTTGCTTACAGTAAGAGGGAATGGGAGAGAGATGAAGAGGGAGAGGGTAGAATAAGGTGAGAGAGGGGAGATGACGAGAGATGGGAGAGAGATAACGAGAGAGAGAGAGAGAGAGAGAGAGAGATCGTATCAGCTCCACGGTAGCCAATTCTTGTCAGAGTTCGTTAATGTTACATTCCCACTGCCCCTACAACTCTGGAACCACTTGGTCTGAGCCAGTGTCTTCCTCTCAAACCTCCCGGCCTTCATGTCCTCAATGTGTGGCAGCAGCTTGCACAATGATTCCGGTTTGAACTGGTGGAAGCTGGTATATATTCTCCCGGTTTGCCGCCACTTGAAGAAGCGCAAGTACAGCCCGTCGTTCTTGTCGATCATCACAAGGTAGTCGGCCAGAGCTTTGGGCGACTCGAAGTCTGAGACGTGAATGAAGGAGAAGGGCGGCGCAACCTTGAGGTAGGAGTCCTTCTTGGGTCCGTAGACGACCGGGACGGACTGGTGCTGGAGCGCCGTGTACCAGAACTGGTCTGTAATGAACTCCTGGCACTCGGAGCTCTCAAACGCCAGGAAGAACTTGTACCGACCAATCAGCATGCCGCACTGCTCGGAAATGCGCGGTAAACAGGTCAGGTTGGTGCACTCCCCGTACATGTCAACTGGTATGTACTCTCTCAGTTCTTCCAGGTACCTGCCGCTCGGCCAGTAGGAGCTGCCGGGGCAGTTGTTGCCCATCCAAGCCACCAGCTTCCGCTTGCCGCTGACGTACTGCCCGTACGTCCCATTCCCCTTGTCCATGGGCACACCGGTCTGGAGGTGGAGTGCATATGGCGTGGTAATGACGGATGAGGTCAGGTACGACCACATCAGGTGCAATGGGAATCGACCGACATCAGGTGCGGCTTTCTCCACCTCAAGCGGCGACTGCATGTTGTAGAACACCCAGAGCTGCCCCGGTTCAGCAGGATGCTTCATCGCAAATTTGTCGGCGCTCCCTTTAATATCCACTGTAGACATTCCAAAGATCACCGCGTCTTTGTTCCTCAAGTCTGTTTCGTTCGCAGACATGGTAACCCTCAGAGTACAAGGGATCTGATTTTCCTTTCCCACGCACGCGACTTTGGCGGCAAACTGTCCTGCTTGCTTCTCCATCCTTGACATTAAACTTGTGTACTCCGCCCGCTTCCTCAAGCCGTGCACGCGCGCAAAGATGTGGACGTTCCACTCGCATACTATCGGCAGGCCTATGGGGTCCTGGTCGACATCCCCTACCACGCCATCTTTTGACTTGATGACGAACGGCGGATCGATCACGTTGATGATCTGAAAGATAGCGATGACGCTGACGAGACCCAGTAAACAGCCGTATGGATGAACACATGACCGGGCACCACATACCTGCAAAGAAAACACGAATTATATAAGTGTCAGTAACACTACTGTCTTGTCTGAAAACATTTACTGACTCATTTTTATTTGTGGTGAGATTAAAATTTATGTACAAAATTAGACATGAAGTGCAAGAGATAAACAGAATTTGTTCAGACTATATCACGAAAACATTATCGTACCTTTATCACATTGCCAACACTATTTTTTGTTTATACATGTACATATAATAATGAATGTTCAAAACGACACAAATGTTGTAGAGTTACATTTATTACGCGACAAAAGCTCGGGTTAATTTATTTGCAAAAGGCTCATATCCTCTCAGGGAGTGTCGATTACAGTTTCAATACTGACCACTATATTCTTGGCATTCCGCAGAACGTTCCGGAGGTAGTGGAGGGCGGAGAAGCTCCTTAAGTCACGCCACATGATCACGGGTGAGACCACAGATATGACCACGGAATGGTGTGTATGGATGTCACGGTGTCATCGTCTTCCACTGACGTCGTCTAAATGGTTGAAATTGACTGAAAATTAAGAAAATTGTGTATCCTGAAAAGAACAAATGAAAAAGAAAATACATGTGTTTCAATAGAGATTTGCTGTGCAATTTTGTTTCCCCACTCCAACCATGCCAAATGCTGTGAATGAATTTTTACCCTCGGAGAAATCCTTAAAGGAACCACGATAACGACATGTTCATAATTTGTATACAGAGGCCCGTATTTACAACATTGGTTGAACTTGATACGTCTACCAAACCTGTACTAACCTTAATGAAATTTAATGGGACGACCAATAAAATTCATGGAATAATTTGTATTATTGAGTCCATATCATTGACTTTTCCACTGTTTCCTGTAGTTTGTCCACATAATAATCACAGCGAGTAATTGAAATCACCCACTGTTTTGATTCTATGATGAAAATCAATGATTTTCTGACAGCATCGGAAGATGTATTTTGCGCCCCATAAGTTACACCAACGTTATGAATATGGGCCAGAGAGTCCGGGAATGCGACATGATCATCATAACGGTTCCCTATTAAATCTGAGGGAAGAAAGGCTGTATGTACTTTAACTTATCCATGAAGAGAGAGAGGATTGGAGAGGAAAGGATAAATGAAAAGTGTACGTGCAGAACGGAAGAAGAGGATGGGGCAACATGACAAGAGGAAGAGATTGCTAACGAAATATAGGCATGCATGGGAACTATGGCTCGGAATTCCTTCACGTACATGTATTTTGTTGACGATACATGGTGAAAACGAGTACAATAAACACAATCTCTTGCACAGGGTAGCAAGAAGTCCTATAACTGTGAATAATGATGTTTGTATTGTCCCTCACTCGAGGGGGAGAGAGATCGTATTAGCTCAGGACGCAATTCTTATCAGAGGTCGCCATTGTCACATTCCCACTGTCCCTGCAGCTCTGGAACCACTTGTTCATCACGTTCGCATAGCACACCATGGTGATGCAAAGAAGCCTCAACTAAATACGTCTAGTGTCCAACTCATATCAAAAGGTACTAATTCTCGCTTCAGTAAAGTATCATTGAGCTTTTTATCTCTATAGCTGCATCCCAAACTAAACGATTTGCACACCACGCAGACAGCTGGGAAAGAACATTTCGTATCTCGAAGAATGACGGAATGAGCGACTGACAACATAACTGTGAAGATTATGTCGAAACAGGGAAGTGTTATAGGAAGGAGTAGAAACTCGAGCATAATACATTCAAACATCTGTATGGGTTCTAAAGCGTGCTCATGAATGTCAAAAGAAATCCATAATCATGACAATGCTTTGATGTTCCATGTGCCGAGCCGACATTTAGCTGTCAATGTCAACTCGAAAAGAAATTTCTTTAATTTCCCATTTGTCTGTAGACGTTTTGTTTTGGACAAATTCGTTTGCAAACTATAAGGAAGTTAACGGCAGATAATGACAGATCCTAATACTCTGCTTTTGTTTAGAAAAGTATTGAGGAATCATTAAAAGTCGGACATATAAGCTGTTTGTATTAATTACAAAATTGACCAATTTCTTCATTTTCTGATAACTTGTGCATTTGGGAGATTCAACCACACAATATATTAAGCTGTGTGTTATCATTAACGGCGTTTGTGTGTGTTTGCGTGAAGCAGAGATATTTTACTTGAAAAACTTGTTTATTTGTGTTTGCTGATACCTGTTGTGCTCATGGAAGTATTAATGTCATTAACAGAACGGGACAAGCGAAATGAGACTGTACATTCCTTTTGTTCTCTCTGAGAAACTGTTGCCACACAATCTTGTTCATAATTGTTCAAACACCTGAACAGCACCTATTGAGAACACCATAACTTTTCAGCGGCTTGGCACATGGGTTGAAAGAAAGAAAGTTGCTTCCTATCCTTCCATAACACATCCCTGGTCGAAACTTAGATATGGACAATAGCCCGAAGGCAAAGCGTACGATTACCACTCCCCCCCCCCCCCCCCCCCACACACACACACATACACATTTTCGGGTGGTAAATAAAACCAATGGCAGTAATCCAGTAATATTTGTGTAAATTATTTAAATCATAGTTCGTTCTCAATTTTGAGAGGTGACTGTGTAGACAACATGCACTTTGCGCACGAACAAAAAGCAAAATAAACGACTGGTTATTTGTGTGAGTCGCTTATTGTTGGCGTGTTTTGGTTTGGTTTGGTTTTATTTCCGTATAAAAAATCATATAAAATCTAAACGTATATAATAAGGTTCAATTTACGGCTGCTTGCCCATATTCAGCAATAATGTTACCGCTGGTCTTCCATGGTGCCAGTTACAATGTATATATAACGTAGAATTCAAAATACTTTAACATTACAAGCACTAGAAAGGGAAAATAAAGTGGAGATAAATAACAGAAAAATACAAAAAAGGTAAATGTTATCAGAATTCATTGATTTTGATTCAAAACATATTTCTTAAATGTGTATGAATCGACAGAAATAGAAAAAAATAAGAAAGTTTGGAGTTAAACGGACTTGTTTTAAAGGCGGATAACGATGTATTAGTTCGAATGTCATAAGATATTTTGGTATACTCAGAAGCAGCCCTTTATTTAAACGACATTTTACCAAAATTAGACTTTGGCTTCGGTAAACATAGATCATGTTGATTGCGGAGGGAGTATGGACTGGCTCTATGCTCGAATAAATCCTTCATATAAACTGGTGACATATTATTCATTATTTTAAAGGTTAATGTAATCAAATAAATTCTTTGTCTTTCAGATATAGTATCCCAGTCCAAAACTGCATGAATTTAATTTGTTGAACTGTCAGATTAAGCATTAATGTTTCAAATTATTCTGCCGGATCTGTTTTGAAGTTTTTGGAGTTGACTGAGATATGCATTTCTTTTCTTCTTTATGATAAGTTATTTTGGGGCTCGGCGTCATGTTCAGTGTAAACAGGTATCATAATTTCTAAGAGCGACATTGAAAGATCTGGTTATTCCTTGTTATTTTGAGGGTCAGCTAGGTCAAATTACGTTTATGATTATTCAGTAACCAATCCACTCTACAGTAAGTACGGACGATTGTATGCCGAGAACAACCAGTTCTTCCCCGATGGTGCAAGACATTGTGTTCAAGCATGGACCCTATAACCAGGGAGGTGTTACGAAGGAGTAGAAACTCAAGCATAATATATGCAAACATCTGTATGGGTTCTAAATCGTGCTCATGAATGTCAAAAGAATTCCATAATCATGACAATGCTTTGATGTTCCATGTGCCGAGCCGACATTTAGCTGATTTTAATATTTCTGAAATTTCTTTAATTTCCCATTTATCTGTAGACGTTTTGTTTTTGACAAATTTGTTTGCAAACTTTAAGGAAGTTAACGGCAGATAATGACAAATCCTTTACTCTGCTTTTGTTTCGAAAAGTATTGAGGAATCATTAAAAATCGGACATAAAAGCTATTTGTATTACTTACAAAATTGACCAATTTCTTCACTTTCCGACAACTTGTGCATTTGGGGAATTCAACCACTCTCAAAATGATATATTAAGCTGTGTATTATCATTAACGGCGTTTGTGTGTGTTTGCGTGAAACAGAGATATTTCACTTGAAAAACTTGTTTATTTGCGTTTGCTGATACCTGTTATGCTCATGGAAGTATTAATGCCATTAACAGAACGGGACAAGCGAAATGAGACTGTACATTTCCTTTGTTCTCGCCGTTGCCACACAATCATGTTCATAATTGTTCAAACACCTGAACAGCACCTGTTGAGAACACATAACTTTTCAGCGGCTTGGCACATGGGTTCAAAGGAAGAAAATTGCTTCATATCCTTCCATAACACATCCCTGATAATACGAACATAGCATATTTGCAATTGATGGCAAAGTTGCAAAGAATCATCGCAACGCACTCGCTGTGATACGGCATCCCGGTATGTATTAAATATTGACACAATGCTGTTCAAAGTCTCTATTGACACTATCTGATCCCGTTTCTATTTGGGTTCGTCGAATTGAATGTCATATTCCTACGTGCTACATCGAACGTTTGCGTGTGACTGGTACCAGTCCTCGTCGATTCCCCTTCTTTATGCGGAGGCACAACATCGTGTGGAAAGACAGACCAGATCAAGAGCCTCCGTTATGTGATTTTCATCGAAATTAAAGGAATAAATCAAAGTCATAATTCTGTGGGTAAGTGTGATTGTTAGACCTTAAAGCCAAGCACGCAACTCGTTCTTTTCAAACACGAACTAACATAATGATACGAAATGGTCGGTCGCATTTTGCATACGTCCTTGACTATAGGAATTATGATAATCACGGTTCTTATATAGCGCATCATACCCTTGACAGGGTCTCGACGCGCTCAGAAAAAAAATAAAAATGAATTTTGGAATGAAGAAAAAGAAAATGCTGCATGTAAATCAAACATTTTAATTACCTTGATCATTGGTAATGATGATAATGTAATGCTTCTTACTTGATGAGCATGCTCTTCTTTAAACCGTTTCAACACCGAAACGACACGTGGGTAACAACCTTGAAGGACTGAGTTCTAACCAAGCTGACATGAAGAAGGGTGAAGACTGCTTTTGATGAATACGGTTAACCTTTTGTGTGCCAGAGAAACTTCTGTGATATGAGATTTGTGTGTAATAACTTGTGAATAAGACACACGTGGCACAAACAGAGTTAAACAAATCCACCCAAAGCTCATGAGCGTTTCAGGATATCTACAACCAAGTAGTCATCAAGGCTCATCGTAGAATCATCTGCACATTGAATTTCGGATACCATGGATTTATAATCAAGACTCTCTCCACAAAGAGACGATTTGTGACAGCGTCGCTCATCTGGGCTGAAATCCTTGCCATGCTTAGCCCAGAGGCGTGACAGGATGGACCCACATAATCGACCTGCTGATTTTGAATTATAGTCTTATGATATTGCATTTAAGATTTAACACTAGTTTGGGTGGAAAAGCTACAATATGCCAATAAATTTATGGTACACAATCAAGTGATGCTTGATTCCCGCCCGTGATTGCCTTCTCTTTTTTTCTGGGGCTTATATCAGAAATAAATTGAATTTGTTTCCACTCTGACTGTGATTCAAGCAAAATGATGTTTAACAAGAACCCAAATGTCTGCTGTAGCTGGAGTAACATAAGATTTCCCCTAATCGCTCGAATGAACCAACCATTTTCAGGCGTAACAGCTCTCTTTAGTTTTGTGGTGCATGCTTGAACAAGTAAAATGGGAAATGAAACGTCCAAAGGAATAAAACGCGATTATTTTCCATGGAATATGTCAAAAATGTATATTAAGAACATTATAGAAGGAGAACGCGATGAGAACATCATGTGTTAATGACCTGATCTTGAATCGAATCACCACTAGCAACAGTATAGTTTGGATGCACAAACCCTTCAGACAGTCAATGTGTGAGTCTGACTAAAAAGAACTCAAAATGTATGTGCCTATAACGTCTGAGATGGTTAACTATTAATTATTATTATGTTGAAACTGGCTGTGTTGGCACTTGTAGCCAAAAACAAAGCGCTTTGTTAGCAAGCATCTTAAAAATGTCTTACCTTTCCGTTCGTTAACTTTGAGGAATTGAAAAGTCTAACTGTAGAGACTGTGGTCGTCGAGGTGCACGCATACAGCGTTCCGTTTCCAATATGAATGAAAGTGAGACCATGGTCCCTACAGGGAAACCTTCGCAAACAGACAAGGCTTCTCCTTTACAAGTTTTATTATGTTTTCAGCTTGTAACTAGATTTGTCGTGCTTACTGGCGCTCGTAAGATGCGCTCCTGAAAACATATCAAACAACCTTCCCTTTTCTTCTCTCTTTTAAACTTTATATAAATAGCACGAGGACGGTCGCAAGCAGGGCGACAGGGGGTTGGGGAACAGAGTTACGTAATACCTGTAACCGCCTTTTGTTAAACAAGGTATTGTTTGGGCGATGCCTGACCGCACTTTTCGTAGTTTGTCCGGATGCCTGAATAAATGAACATACACAGTCGCCCGTACCGTGCGAAGCGCAGCGACAACGATGTTCAGTGAGCGGCAAACGTATTCCACATATTCTACATTTCCCATATGAGACTGCGATGTATACTATTTCACGAGG
The DNA here is from genome assembly GCA_963669155.1 of Arbacia lixula. Lineage (NCBI taxonomy): Eukaryota > Metazoa > Echinodermata > Echinoidea > Arbacioida > Arbaciidae > Arbacia > Arbacia lixula. Next base: position 8,219,194 of record OZ022576.1, read on the forward strand.
ATGTATTAAGCGAGGAACTTTGTATTGACATACGTGGGATCTCGTCCACTGCTAGTTAATATACCGCTCTTCGAACTAAACAAACTATGGCGGACAAAGGTGGACGAGAGGGATTTTCAACTTCCTACCCAATCTGACTGTAGGCATGCGGCAAGTTCGGCGCGATCTTGGCGTAAGTAATACAACGACCGTTGTTGTTGCTGGTGTTTAATCTCACTCGATTATGTACACGACGGTACATGCCGGTCTGATTAACTGATTAATGTACACCAGCTCCAGTATACGTACTTAAAGCATGAACCCTATAGGGCCCATGATCATAGTAAGGGTTAGGCCTAGGCATGTGGTAGCGAGGGGGGGGGGGGGTAGGGAAGGGGTGCATGTTAAAAGAGTAACGTTTCCAGCAACTTATTTAATGAGTTAATCATGCGGAACAGTGTGAAATATAGACTTTTGTATTGCAACCTGATATCACTCTTAGAGTCTTTTTACTTTCTTGTACCATGGACCTATCATGGATGGACTGCGCTCGGAAAGACTCCCTTTGATCTATGATGACCGCCGCCTCATAAAAATTCAAGACATTCAGGTGTTTTAAACAATTAACTGTATTTCTAGATAGAAGTGTTTTCCTCTGAATAACAAAAGAATATCTGTTTTGAGAAATATGTCAACCGTTCAGCCTTCGCTGGGAGCTCGTAGCTGATCTTTTCACACACACTGTGAATTAGTTTTGGGGCGAGCGAAGGGAAATTTTGAAAAAAATAGTAGAAAGAATTTGGTCCGTAACTTTTTCGCACACCTCCGGACACGAAATTGAGATTGTTTCCATGGAAGATGAAACACTCAATAAACGATTTACAAGATGAAGGAAATGTGATTGCTTAATGTGCGATATGGAGGCATTTCTCTGGCATGTTTTCTGCAATATTCTCCTTTTATCACAAAAACGAAGCCACAAGATTGATCCCTCGCGTGTCAAAGTGCTGCTGTAATGATTTGGCATGTATTGATTATGCAAAATTTCATCAATGACACACAAAGAATCAAATAGCTGTGCTCAAACTTACTCTTCTAATTTATAGTATCCCCTTACACAGCTGGCAGGTTGCTGAATACATGTATTCATTTTGTGAGTAGGTCAATGAGTTGATGCAAGATGAGAACCTATATAAAGTGCGTACCTTCCATAATCCGAAAGAATACAACCACATGGTGTTACCGAAAGTTTTGCTATTTTCTAAATAGTATTTATTAGTATGCTTGGTTAGTAAAGAAACGAATGCAGCACACTTCACCACAGATGACGCTACCCCAAAACAAAGAAGAATGGTTGTATAGTTTCGAGGGGTTCTATAAATAAAATGGTGGGTCTTCTTTTTTCTTTTTAAGAATACTGTGGAATTCACAGATATGTATCATTAATATATAACAACCATACTCATGGTAATCATATTTAGGATATATTATGAGATATGTTGTATAAATGTACACTAATAAAATGTGGACATGGTTACAGACAAAGTAAATGTTATACTTCAAATAAAAAAATAACTTACGAATCAAATAGTATCAAATGAGCAATAAATAATGTAGAGAATGTAATACATTGCATGATTATCAAATTGACAAAGGAACTTCAATTGTATACATTAACGTTCTTTATACAGTACATCGTGATCTGTTCTGTACCTTGGCGCTACCGTCTCGTGTGATGCATTTCTGGCCCAGAGTATCAGCTGGCTGAGGACAAGATGGCGTTTTGTTCCAGGCGAAATTTGGTACGTGAAATATTGTCAGCATCATGCTTTATTACTTTTTGTGAAATAAAGAGGTGCGGCTCGTTATTCCGAGCACGCAACTTTCGTGTACCTACGTGTGCGTAGCAGCATAATTATGAAACAGATTTGCAACGATTTATTAACGAAGCAGGATTCGTTAATCCGACTATTTGCTGCATTGATCTTGAATTCGTTTTTCCGACGGTTCGTTTAGCAGGGTATCAAATGGGTAAATATTTTGATTAATGAACTGTTTTTAATCTTCGTATTATTGACCACAAGCCTTCGGATTAACGTGCATTATCAATTAACGATCCTTCAGGGTATTTGAATCTTCAGAATAACGCGTTGTACGTGTAAATCATGTTTGCGAAGAAAGCGACTGATATATCCGTTATAGGGCCTACGTGTCACGCATTAATGATGTAACATTTCCCACCAAACCGAACACCCCATGCATCTTTGTGTGGATTACATAATGCAAATGAATAATGACATGATATAGTTATAGGGCTTAATGTTAAAAACGGAGGAAAGATTTCATGACCCTGGGCCTCAGAAGTGTCTGAAAAAGGATGACATAAAATACATTTTGGAGCATATTGAATAGTCTTACTGGAGCATTGGTTTAAATCATAACAGTTGTCCTCGTAGTATATTGTTTTTATCCCTTGTTACATCAGCAGTAGAACAACAAAAACAAACTAAACAAAGTAAATCTAATATTATTAGAATTATTTTGTTTATTCGTCAATTTTAATACATTGTCATGTAAGTTAAAAGGATGTAGCAAAAATTGTACGCACTGATCATATATAATATATACATGATTACTCTCTCTTTCATTCCAGCTACGCAGAGTTAGTCTCCGACACCTGCATCTGTTCCTAGCCCCACTTCTCACCTGTGTCGTCTGTGTGCTAATGTTTGTACACACCTTTTCCCCACCGGCGGGAAGCTCTGCTCATAGATGGGCAAGTCTGGCGATAAAGAGAAGGGGGCACGGAGATGAGAGTTACATCGCGACAGAGAGTGAATTTACCGTTAACGTTAGAAATAGGAGTATGATTGCACCTGTTCAGATGACATTTTCAGAAAGCGGCTCTGACGTACGGAGGAATGTAAGTCGGATATTGTACATTCATTCCTCGTTAAAATCTATCGTGACGTGGAACGAGTTAGAGAATTTAGTGGCATGCGTTAAGAAGGAGAGGTCGAATTCGACACCGTGTGAGGTGACATGTCCTAGTGGTGATCGCATTAGGATTAGACTCGACGACAACATCAGCCACGCGACGACGGCAGACGCGGTTCTCATCGGTCTATCCCCGTTCTCCATGAAGTATTCTTTCCCCAAACTCCTCCAATTTAACCCCATGCCCGGGCAGCTTGTTGTTTTCTACAGTATGGAGAACGTTCTGCGCGTACACAAGTGGAACCCGCGCGCTGGCCTGCTAAAATACCACGTGGACATGACGTACGGTGCGTATTCAAACGTCACCATTCCCTACGCGTACTTCAGGCAACGGCCGGAGAGCCCGCCGGAGAGCCCGCCAGAGAACACAAGAAACTGGGCGGAGGGAAAGACGCGGTTGATTGCGTGGATGGCAAGCAACTGTAAAGAAGTCTTCTGGCCACGGAATGAGTTCGTTGCCGAGTTGCAGCGCCACTTAGATATCGACACGTATGGGAAATGCGGCAATATGACGTGCCTTCCGCGATTGTCCGAAAGATGCCAGACGATGCTGACTAAATATAAGTTTTACCTCTCGCTTGAAAACTCTGAGTGCGCTGACTATCTGACGGAGAAATTCTGGAATTCAGGGCTTAACAATGGTGTCATCCCTGTGGTGTACGGCCCAAGAAAGTCCGACTTCGAGAAGCTCGCTCCGCCGAACTCGTTTATCCACGTGAGCGACTTCGACACACCCAAGGCCCTGGCTGATTATATCAAGCGCGTCGATAATGATACGGACTTGTATAACAGCTATTTCAAATGGCGCGAAACTGGTCACGTGGTACAAGTGTACCCGAAGCTTAAAATGACCTACTTCTGCGGGCTGTTGCCCCACATGGAACATGTGCCTGAAACCATGCGTGAGGTAAAAGATTCAGGATGGTATAATTCGTGCCGTCATCAGATCCAAGTCAATAAAGCACAACAACTTCCAGCTTTACAGGCATTAAAAGGCTGGAAACCTTGGTAAGACGAACAGAAAAAAAAAAGATGTAGCCTGTTAGATTTATAGGAGCCACCGATCAGTCGTACGACCTTGCGACTGGCTGAATCGCAGGACTCGATCATTTGGAATTGCACTTGAAGGTAACGTCACATTTCCAGTTGTAGACTCTTACGTCTGCACAATCGTGGCAGAATTGTGTCTAATGGGAAAGTTATAGAATAAAGCTGTATTTTTGTTTGATTGACATTAACTGTAGTTGTCATTAGGCACCACGCTTCATCACGGTCTTGTAATGCTTTGTAGTTCGTATAAAGATTATTTGTGAACATTGTTCACTGTCTATTCCGTTTTGTCAATATTGAACAATACTGTACCATGGTAGCAAGTTCCTTTCAATACATGTAAAATCAGAACAACAAGAGAGACATCTCCGACAGGTTCAAAGAAAACTGGTTTGTTTGAAGCAGAGTGAAACCCTGAAATATATTGAATTGAATTAATACAAAAAAAATCATCAGAAATACAGATTTGTTAAAGTTCTTAGACTGAAACAGAGTTTTCAAATTTTGCAAGTCTTGGTTACGAGCACCGATTTCTGATCACTGACCTCCACGGCAAGGTGATTTGTCCGAAATGACGAACTGTATGGAATTTTCATAGTAATTGTGTAACCATGCCCAAATACGACAATACCCAGAGCATTATTTCACTTGTCTATATGCGAATACAAGAGCAAACTTATCGGGCTAGTGATTAAGATGTTTAAATATAAATAGCCTATGATTTCTCTCAAACTTTTGCAAATCTGTTTCATAATTGTGCTGCTTTTATTCAAGACAACTTATTACACGGGGTTAAATCCCTTATGAATGGTGTACTCAAATGGATATTTTTGTTCACCCCCTTCTTAGCATGTTTTTATGGGGGGAGGGGAAGGGGGAGGGGGGGAATTGTTACTTGTACTGCAATTGATACTCTCCCTCCCTGCCATGCAGTACCACTTACAGTCCTGACTATGTTTATGTCCATACGTATCGTTTACTAACATAATTAACCCTTAAACTTGCCATTGTTTCAAAATGTTTTTTTAATTCATTCAGAATAGTCTCGTTACATCTATGAAATCTACTGTCTGAACTAAAACTTGCCATCGTAAAACTTAAAGAATATTCGTGTCATATGCATAATATCTACTTTCTAAACTGAAAGCAAATTACACGTACGCAAATCGTTAGTTCTCGGGTGTTAAACCTGAAAAATAGATGAAATGGAATGATTTGCACAATTAGAACTTTTATAAGTGTAAAAAAGCACACTGTACATATTTTGGTATTAGTATCCTATTTATGTAAGATACATATTTTACTGGATATGCATAAATTACTATTTCTGTATTCGTTATTTCCTAATTTGGAAGATTACGTAACATTATTTATTGATATTTTTCGTTTTAATGTGATAAAAATTCTATGAAGAAAATATAAAAACACATTGAAAATAGTATTTCTATGTGTGTGTGTGTGTGTGTGTGTGTGTGCGAGGGGGTGGATAGAGAGATCGAGGGATGAAAGAGCCGGGTTGAGCGAGGGTGAAAGACGAGAATGAGAGACATGAGACTAAAAGAGAGAGGGAGAAGATGACAGTTGGAAAAAAGCACGAGAGAGAGTATGGGGGCGTGGCGGCTGTGAGGGTGAGTTACAAAGTATGAGAAAGAGTGGGAGAAAGAACGGAAACAAATGAGAGACGGGGACGGGGTGAGTGTAGAGAGAGAGAGAGAGAGAGAGAGGAAAAATGAGAGTGGTGGAGGAAATAGAAAGCTGCAGCTCGCCAATAGTTGTAAATTCCACCCTTCCCATCGTTAGCTCCTGGTTAAAGAGTGAAACAGTTCCTTACACATATACCGCGCAATCATTATGAAGTCTGGACCCAAAGCCTAAATTGTTTGGTTGGTTGGTTTATTCATTTCATTAAAAACATATTTACAAGATAAACAACATATATTCATAACACACGCGAGATAATCAAACATGAAGTAAATATAGCCATAATATAACAAAGTGAAATGAAGAGAACTTCATAGAAAGGCCATGAGGCCTTGTAGGGGAAAAAGTCTTCGAACATAATATAATAATAATAATAGGGCACAAAAGATATCATTTAACTACTCATTCACACAAAAGGATACTTAAATAAGACATACAACTAAATCACACTAGCTTCTTCCATCTTCCTCGAAGCAAGCAGAGAAGGAGCAAAGGAGAAGCTATTGTATCCAGACTTAGTTGTGCTTGCAGTGTACAATAAAAAAAACAGTCCAAAGCCCTGTAACCTAGGCTGTGACTTAACGCCATGGTGGATTAGTTCACGTAGTGTAAACTGAAATATTTCCCTCCACACAAGTTCCTGTTTATGATATGTATTAGGAAACCTGACCAAAAAATGGGAAATATTCTTAATACATGTATATGCTTTGATAACGAGTAGGACAGTTAAAACTTCAATTTGTGCAATTGATGTCCATATCTCTCCGCCAACCAAATAAAGCAATTTTTATATGTTGCATTTTGTTGTATGTACATGTATTTTGAATTGTAACTTATAATCAACAACCAATGAACTAGCTGAGCATTGTAACTTTGTTCATGGTCACGAAGGTAGCTTAACGTCACCTACAAGTGTATTGCAATAATAAAAAGGTATATGCCTTGCCCAACGCATGTGTTATCGATCAGGAAGATTACGATGCGATTTGCATGCGTTCACTGGTGTAATGCAAAACTCGAGGGGGTGTACATCATTGGTAACTTTTGTTCAAAATAATACATGAAATTTTAATGTTGATTAATTTCTTTGGGATAATTTCCATTTTCTCGACTCTATCCCAACTGTGCGACGGTTATTGCACTTCCATACCATGCATATCTTATAAGAAAATCAGAAATGTTACCTCTCTCAGTACCGTACAATGGTATTCTTGTTGTGAATACTAACACAATGTATCGCATATGGGACTGAGAAGCTTAATCTGCTGTGTTAAACAACTAGGTCAGACCTAAACATGTATGTTGCTTCATTGCTCTCATTCAGAGTGCCATTGGGTTCCAGGTATAGGTCACCTGGTGAGATAGAATGACAATTAAAAATCAGATATCGCGTATCATGTTTCTTATGTAACCTATTACCAGTTAGAATGACACCAGAGTCTCGGTCGTTAAATAATGATGTGATTGACACCACTATCACTATGTTGCAGGTATATTGGGTGATAACTGCGCAGGCATAGATCCTACACCATATCAAACGGTAAAATCCTTGCTGGTTTCCCCCCAAAATGAGCATATAATAAGCTACGTCAGAGCTATCTTATTTCTTTGATAGTCCTCATACCTTTACAATTTAAACTTGTCTGGGTTATGTACATGGACTTTCATACAAATCAAAATTGTTTCAGGATACGTTCACACGGAAGCAGGATGCCGCTTGCCGCTTACCGTTTGCCGCTTACCGCTCGTCACTTGCTCATTGATGCTAGGGCGCTCTCACCTGAACACCCTCCGCCTCATAATGTATGAATGTGCCAAGGCGGTTTCACCCTCTGTGCGCCATTTGTGCATTTTCGCACTAGTAATACACACAAATCTCGCAGAGCAGCAGGGTTGCTTTTGATTATATCTATGCTTTTATCAAAAATAATCATAACGAATCACAATATATACAAATGATTAACATGATTATTATACATAATCATTAAACATAAAAAAGAGTAATTGTTGGGGGAGGCAGAATAATGAGTAATAAGATTAGATATCGCTTAAGAGCGAACTCCGAGCCAAAAAATGTGATCCCAAGGATTGCTGATGACGCAAACTTTCTCAACAAACTCAAGCCAAAGGAATAGTTTCAACCTCCCTGACAACCTAAGACATTATATAGAGCAGTATTGCGTTCGGCACACAAAGGTTTAACCCCCGTAAGACGTGTGAAAGGCCTAAGAAAAGGTGGTGCTATGTTCAGCGGCATCTGCAGGGCGTGTCCGCGTGACCCTTGGTATCAACAGTCTCTGTGCTAGATACACTGGTCCTGGGCGGGTTCCATATGTATCATTGGTGCAAAACTGCACTTGTGGCGCAAAAAGGGTAATTGGCGTGTTGCTCAACGCACGGGATATGAGAGTGCGTTTTTCCGTGCGAAATTGTTACAAAGTATAGAGACCGATGAGCATAGTTAATATAAGTCAATCTTTAACCCTTTGTGTGCCACGTCTGCATTTATTCACGAGTAAAACACACAAATCCCATAGAGCGTAATATTGTCAGGTACATAAATGGTCGATCGGTTATGTTCTTGAAACAAGACAGGACACAGTTTTATTCAAGAAATGTAAAGAAACATTAGTATCACCATGGGGCTTTCACACTTCCTGTTTGTTCTCTCCCATTACCAACACATGTTTGAGTTTTGATATTTGTTATGCTGTACCAATGTCATGTGTTTGTTAGAAGAAAATCAGTTAAATTCAACTCAACTCTATTGATTAGCCTACTAAAGTGTATTCTTTCCCTTCTGGTTTTCACTTCAAAATATATGTAAAGCTACACATTATGAAACTATAAAGGTATTACAGTATTTAAAAAACGAACAAGGCTCAATGATGTTGTGATTGTTTGTCGAATATGCGCGTTTGTACGAGTTTGTATAGGTTAGGGGTTGGGGATGGGGGTGGGGGTCATTTGAGACGGGGAGATGGATACAGAGTGTAGGCAGAGAAACAAAGAGATAATTCAGACAGAGAAGACATATTATGTGAGTCTCATTTCAATAGTTTGACTATACTCGTGTTAGCTCTGCAAAATAGGATCGTAAATCACCGCAGGGTGGACGTGGGCGGAAAAGAGTATCGCGGAAGAAGGAAGGTAGAAATCATTCGGTTAGGTTTAATTTGGTCCAAAACAATGTAGCCCACTAGGGGAAATTGTGTAAATTCTGTGTGCCGTGCTCGGTCGTGATCTTGTAATTAATACGGCAAATTATCATTCTTGGCCCACTATTTTACACCTCCTTGGTCCAATCTGAGGAAGCGAAATCGTAACAAAAGATTTAGGAAATCCGCAGCATATCACCCAAAAGTTGGTCATGCAGTAACTTAATCAGATCAATAACAATACTCAAAATGTTTCACTTTTTGTTCTTTTGCCACGTGTTCAAGGGAACCATTTGAACCTTTTTCTGCACTTTATCTGAACTGACCCTGTTGAGTTATTGATAACAGAAGTGGCGGTCCAGGGGGATAGATGGCAGAGGGTGAGGGGGGGGGGGAGTTCATTTTCTCCCATAATTTTCTACGCCAATACAAGTACCCCTCTTGCGAGAATGTAAATTCCCCCCCCCCCCCCCCCCCCCCTCTCACGGCGGGATAAAGTACCCCTCGAATTCCCAACTGGTCCTTTCTTGAAATCATGCTTCCCCATAAAGATAAACTGATAATCAGGAACAAACAATGTGCCCCTTGTGATGATCATGGTATCATGGATTGATGACATAAGGAACAGAAAATTATCTTATATCTCTCTTTTCTTAATTCAAAGTTTTCAAGAATTATATTTACAATTGGAGCTCGTTAACCTGTCTTGATATCAAACTTTAGTTTGATATCGATCTTGATTACATATCTTCAATGAAAAAGAAAATGGGTTTGAAGAGTTATATTTTGAACGATATTTCCGGAATAATCATGTTACTGTAAAGAAAACACAAATGCATGAGGTATGCGAGTAAAACATTATGCAAGAAAATACCACAGGCTCAAGTGAAAATGAAGATATTATCCGTACTACAAACTTGAGATTAGTTTGATGAAATAAACAAATTATCTCAATATTAACTATCATTTTGCAAATACGTATTAACAACAATATCAAATATATTTCCTCCTTTCACTCTCTCTTTTTCCTCTTTTAACCCATAAATGGGTCAAATATCCTGAGAGAATACACATTGTGTTCCCGAAACTTTTACTATTTTCTCCATTATTCTTTAAAATCAAAATATTCAAATGAAATACCGAACACGATCAGTTCAAGTAAAACACTACGTATTTCGTTATTCAGCCAAATTTGATATAATACAGTGAATATAAGCAGAGATGGAGAGAGATAAAGATTTTGTATTGGTAGGTCATTTCTAAGTGAAAGTTCATTGTGTGCGCGAGACCAGAAGGATTAGACAGTTCGATGTCCGCTTCCTCGATCCGGGTGTGGTCCATTATTTCCCGCTTGTTTGTCCGCATGACACATTTTGATTTTCCATACGGTTCAGCCCTCTCAGTACCATATGTGCATGAACTGTGTTATAAGTCAATTGACTTTTCCTGGCTAGGAAATGAGAGGGTTAATACGCTATTTGACGTGTTAGAGGTGGGTGTTCAAACGTTGCATTGCGTTTCCTAAAACCGATGGCGATGTATGGATTAGGGGGGGGGGGGGGGTCGCAAACAGGATCAAGCGTTTTACTCTTCCTGCGGTGTGTTGTTGACGGAAACATCATATCTCATATCCATTTGTTGTTTTAGTATTTACGGGGGACATCCGTCCCATTCACCCCAACGCAAACAGGTCTGATTCGAGCGCCAGGTAAGAAAGCAACGAGTGACATGTTATCGTGAGCCGGATCCTCCACGCGCTGGCCCAAATAAAATGTGCGTCTTAATTTCAGAGCTTAATTTTATGGACTTAGATGTGAAATAAAACAAATTGAACCCAAGTTCGTCTTTGATAAGAGCTGTGGTACCTGGGTCTGATCCTTTCACTCACAATCTACCAATGACTCGGGAGGAGACGCTCACACACGGGACTCCCTATCTGTGATGTCTACTCACAATCCAGTCAGATAGTTGTCTGATTTATAGTAAATTGTACTTGGTTCAAGTTGAGGAAAAGGAATTGTTCCAAGATTTTGGAGATATTTTACCGTTCTCTGATCTGATGATTTCTTGATATTACAAAACAGTATAGCGAAGCGTCATTTACAGACATACTGGGGTAACTTAAGGACGCCTCGAGTCTTCAGCTTACATTTTAACGGACTCTCTTGCTTTTACTCTTTTTGCTTTTCCAAAGAGTTCCTAACTTGCAACACATCGCGTCGTATTGCATTTTGAAGACGTTCATACTCCTTCAGTTTTTGAGCACCTTTAATATATTTTCGCAGATGTTAGCAACCCACAACAAAACTACTCTCATTTGATAGCTGTTGGAAAAGTTACTGGGGTGTAATGTGAATCTACGTCTTAACAAACGGATCGTCATCATCTTTTATCCCGAGTTGCGTTCACACCAGAGAAAATGAACCGTTTTCCGTTGATTTGGTCCTCCTTTGGGCTGGCCTTGCTCTGCTCCCTGGGCCACTGCGCTGCCAATCCTACTAATTCAACCTTAGAACTCGGTGACGAAAATGTTTGTAACATCACGACCAGGTAAGTGTTTGAATATTAAGCAGTGCGGCTACCGCCTAATCTGCTTTCAGAACAATAGACATGTTACGAATAAACTTCAAATTCTTTCATTTGTAACGACAATCCAACAGCAAATCGGAAGAATATACCATTTTCGTTATGTATGCAGATTTTATTCACGTCGTCCAAACAACACGTTACCAATGGTAACCCCAAAGCTTGTCCGAGGTAAAACAAAAAAAAAATATATGTTTTTATTTTTAATAATAGCAGGCTAGCGATAATAGAAATTTGGAATTTATATTTATACGTTTATTAATATAAAGGCACGAGAGAGTACAGTTTGCAACCTATGGGTGTAGAGGTTTAATTTGTTTGTATGTGACGTCACAATCTTGAATGGCAGCGCGGAAAACTTTTCTCGGCATAAGCTTTGGCGACTGAAACCGGAAAGTAAGATTCGCCTGGTACTTTCTCAACCAAAACCTGTCATTATAGAGCCACTTTTAATCATTTTGAATGAAGTTTTAAATAGAACTGATATGTTTAATGGGTAAACTTGCCCTTTAAGCCATATCTTCGGTTACTGCAGTGCCATATGACAAAATGTTGACTTCGTGACTGGACCAGGGTTGACGAAGACCGACAATCTACCCGTGAGCAACGGGTTAATGACGCTATGAAAATATATTTCTTCTGTCCGTTTTTAAAAGTATGTTGAATCATATTTGTGAATAATCTGAGGAGTCTATAGAGGTCATACAACTATTCCACTGATATACGGCTGATGTGGTAGAGATCCTTGAGTAGAGTTCCTTGAGTAAGGGAGTTATCACGGTGGCACTTACAGCAATAAGATTGTGATACATGTAGTAACCGAATGCGGTATAACCGGATGACTCTATAAACGATATATGTTTTCTTTATTTTTGTTATGTGTCTTATTGCACCAAGAGCCTTCACGGCCAACTTGTCCATAGATTCACACTCTATAATAGATACGTTCAACGGTTCACTCGGAGGCTGTTTGCAAATGATGTCGCTTGCTACAATGCCACTTTTTTAACAGGTATTTCACCATTTTTTAGTTTGCTCCTTGCGGATGGGTACATCGCCTTGGCTTTCATACATTGCTAGTCAAAGGATGGTTAGGTGGGAGAACCCTAGTGTCAAAATGCAGACGTCGAGCGACAACCACAAACAGAGTCCATGTAAATATTCGTGTTCACTACTTATAGGTTAAGCATTGTGCAAGCAGAGGAGGCGTACCAAGTACGTATGTACACACAAGTAGAAGTGTCAAGGAACGAATCACACTTCCAAAAATACAGACACTTTTACTCGCCTGATTGTTCTTTAAACCTTCACCAACCTTCGCCTTTCTGTTTTTTTTTCTTTCACCCGCTCGAGATCTTCTTCAAGAGTGGGCGACTTAGTTTATGAACATTAAGCACTGTTCGTTCCTCTCGAAAACTTTTTGGCTCGTTGTTTAGGCCTACTATGCTAATTAGATTATTGACTCTAAAACAGTAAGAAAAAAAAGCATAAGAATAACTTGAAAAGATTAGTCAAGACATCAAGACATAGTAGATTAAGAGCGTACAGTATTCGACGCAGGCATGTAAGTGTGTGTTTGTGTATGTGTGTGTGTGGGGGGGGGGGGTGCGAGGATGAACCGTGAAGGAATGAGTATAACATAATTATTATTTGTCACATTACAAATCTCATATGAAATAATGCATATTCATGAAATACATCTAATGTAATGTTCTTTGTATCGCATTTCAGGAATGTTGGTGTCGTGAATGAGTAAGAATAGAGTATGCCTATTGTCACAAGCAAAATGTTGGATGAAACAATATATACGTCATTTCTTGTATCGTATTTTTGGAATGAATCGTGAGTAAATAGGTGTAACTCATGTCAATTGTCGCATGATTACTCTCCTATACAAGATTTCATACGAATTAATCCTATAATCCACACGTTATGTCTCGTATCGTCTATCCAGTCGCCCAGCCTACCACACCGAGACGTACGTGGTGAAGCGAGTGGAGAGCTACTCGACCAACTGCGGCTGGTGGCAATGCGTGCGCAACAGGTAAGCAGGGTCCCTGGGCGGGTGACGAGCACTGATCTCCCGTGTAGAGATCAGTGGTGACGAGATAGTTTGGGTGCTGCCGCAGATGACACGATCCGATCACTCGTGCGACTCAGCGACTGGCTGAATCGTAACAGCCGGTCATTGAATTATTTTGGGCATGAAGGTGACGTCACATTTCCAGTAGACACTTATGACTGCAGAATCGCGGCAAATTCGTGTCGTCTGCGGCGGCTTTTAGATTACCACGACTGTGGCTGTGACTGATGTGGAGTTTTTTCTTGTTCTACATGGCGCAATTAGGTATGGTCACGTATGCATGTAATCATGATATTTTTCAACTGTGTGTATGCCTCGTTCATATACCTGCATAATGTAACTTGTAGTTTCTTAAAAGTTAACACGATATTCTGTTATTGTCCTTCATTGCACGTGCAACGGAAGTGTTGATTGATTAGAGTGAAATTAATTCCTCCACTACCAGCCAAAAGGAAGTCAGACGGCCTAAGCAAGACGAAACACGTTAACTCGATTTGTATGTCTCCTTAGATTTAAAGTAACATTTCCTATTTTCTGGCAAACTTGTCAATTGATATTGACACTGTATGTGCTTACTGGTGTATGTTTGCACTAGCTAGTGATAAACACGAATCCAAACAGGATCAGTTTTTCAATCAATTCAATCAAGGCAGAGTACTCGGTCTTCAATATGGAATGTGAAGACAGAGAGGCATTGATATTGATTTGTCTGTTAGAGTCAAAATAAACAAAAACAATTCATCTACAGCAAATGAAATAGTTGTGACTTGCTTTTTTTCGTCACAGTAGGACAGAATGTAACTGAGGGGTGTGTAATAATGCTGCATAATGAGTTAAACGAAGCATTTTGTGTTAATTGTATAGAGAGGTTACGGCCCTGGAGACGCGGGTAGTGACCAGCATGGAGATGGCGTTTGTCTTGGATTGCTGCGAAGGCTGGATGTACAAGGAGGGAACATGCAATACATGTAAGTCGCTATAATCCATGCCCTCAATGATTAAATCACGACCTGAGTAATGTTTGTTGTTATCCCCTTATACGTACTTCTTCGCTCCTCACACCCATCACCACCTAATGTGTACAATGCTTTACTCATGTGTAACAGCAATTTCAAATTTTGGTGCAATAATGTGTATGAATGTAGACTATGGTCACTATAGGCCTACATGTGTTTCAAACCTATCCCAAGGACAAGGACTAGTCTAAAATCTGCGGAGGTGAACGGAAAGTGACTAGAGAGGACGCTCTTCTCTTTACTCCTCAGAGATCCCAAATTATGATACTCGAACTCGACTCCACACAGAGAATGGTAGTTTGGACATAATAGGTCGATGGTCTCATCACTTGAGTTGGCTACAATTACTCATGTCTTCTTGCAATTTGTGCAGGAATATTTGTCAAAAACGTTCCCCTAACACTCGCCGTGCTCACGGACTCGCTAGACCAAGATGACCGTGTAGAAAATGATTAGTGGGGAAAAATCGCAACCTGCAAAAAATAATTTATGAATGTATGAATGAATGAGCAATTACAGGAAGAAACGAATGAGGTAATTATCCACTGTACTTAATGAGTAAGCAAACAGATAAGTAAATGAATAAATATATAAATTAATGCGTGAATGAATGAATAGATACATTAATGCATAACAACAACCACACTAGTACGAGGAGGAAGTAAGAAAAGATTACAATACTTAAATGAGAGCGGAGCGCTAGAGAAAGGGGGGGGGGGGGGTCACCAGCCCTCTCCTCCCCTCCATTCGTTAAAGTACGTTTAACACAGAATCGATTACCATTTGCCGTAATAAGACTTTTATTTCGCCGTTCGCGGGGTCTCTCCCTTCCTGTGAAGTGGTGATCCTCCTCGACTTGTATAAAATATTTTTTACATGTAGCCTTTACATTTATTTCTTTTATCTCGGCGGCAAATCACTAGCGGCAAAGTGCAAGCGGCAGCGGCAAACGCTTCCGTGTGTGAACGTAACTTTACCCCTCCTTACACAGGGGGTCATGGTGGCCATTGATGTGGGCCTCTCAGGAATTTGAGCACTTCGTGGTGACGTCACTTTGCTCGATCCGTTTGAGGTTGAACAACACATGAACGCGGAACAACATAGAACAAATTACAATACGCACATGACATCAAGGCAGATCTTACCTTTTACTGTAAAGATCGTATTTGAAGTATGTCTGTAAATTCCGTCGTCTCCTTGCGTTTTGTCTTGGTGAATGCCGATTTCTTCCCAAGACGGTCCCACCATTGCCTAATTCTTTTTTTTTCGATTGTGTCGTCCCACCACCTGTACCACAATGTTGAGAATCAAGACTTGATATCATGTATATAGAGCAACTAAACAACTGGCCTACAGAGGTAGAAAACATTTATCATAATGAGTATTGTTCATGATACTGGAACATTGATTAAATGTTGACTTAAATATCAAAGTGCATCTTGATAAAGTTCAGTGTACGGGATTATGGTTGCAGTAACCAGAGTTTAGTGATAACTAAAGTTACCTGCAACTTTTTGAGATGATCGCTCTGAAAATGCTATTGTTCAGTGAAAAGTGTTATCCCTTGGAAGAGGAGAGTAATCTTGCCTTAATTATACGATTGTCTTTTCAGACGTTGCACTAGGAGAGGGAATATGTTTTTATTGGGGTTGGTAGAACCAACAACCCCCCTTTTCCAACCCCACACACCATCTCACTCTTACCAAACCCGGTTATATTGGTGTGTCTGCGTCTGAAGCGTTTGATAAAGTAATCTTATCTTGCCATCGTGTTTTTACTTTGCTTATATTTTTCGTACAGCGACAGTAAAACAAACCTTAATGTTTTAAATTCGAAGTAAAACAATGTGTTTTTATCTGATTTACAAGGAACTCAAATGTGTTTCGTTTCCGACAAAATCTAGAAAGACATAACAAAATCATCGATTAAAAGACCAGTTTGCGTTTCAGAAAAGGGAAAGAACGTTCTCAGATATTACTATTATGGGCATTTAGTCCCGTTTGTAATAGAGAAATGATAGCAAAACTCTGTAAAATGATAATTACTTTAAAAAGTTCAAGTTCAAAATCAAGCCTTTAGGCCATTCCCAATCATAGTAGTTTCTTCTACTCTGTTCTTCATTAAACAACTAAAATGTCAGGCAAATGATATGGTCACATCCGACCGTGCTTGTTTTTGTACGTGTGTGTCCGCAGCTTGCGTGCCACCTTCTGCGATCCCTTGCGTCCTCCTAAGTGCTAGCAGGGACATGAGAGATCTCTCTCATGTCCCTGGTGCTAGTACTGCCTGAAAATACACGCACCTCCTTGCGTCCGACACAAGGACTTTCTGAGAAACCTGACGCAGACCACACGAGAGGTGCACGGCCGGTTGCCAGTTGTAACCATGGCATAAGGGAGCATGCTGTCTAGGATAAATTAGCCCCCCCCCCCCCCACCCCCACCCCATTTTCCTTCGCCTTCACCACCCCATCCCCACCCCATTTCTGTAGAGGTGACGGACCATTTATTTGCTCTGGTTATCTATTACCATCTTGGTTTATGTTTATACATGAATCTTGATTATCTAGATCCATTACCTTCTCGATAATCACATTCATGTAACGTATATAAGGGAAGTAAATTACGTGCAGATAGACTTCCTTCTATCTATTTATACATTTAAAGGTAGAGTGTCCCCTTAGCAAGACTGCAATACCAACTTGTCAACATATCATGACATACATTGTATAAAAAGAAAAAACGATGAAAAATTTCCCCCAGCATGGAGAAAATAAACCTTTTTCTTGACCGTTACATTTAAAATTTATTTTTCGTTTGGTCGTCTTCAATCATAAGCTAAGTGTAGACCCTCATACACTGATATATTTATCTGAATATTTCAATTTCAAATATCCGATTAGGTTAGTAATGTACAACATGATTTCTGATTTGTTTATATAACATATGATTAGCTATAATGGAATGTGTCATTGGTAAAACTACATTTCTGTTGCATATAGCAACAAAGTTTTGTTTATGATTATTCGAATCCGAAGTAACTTTCATGTTCCATATGAATTTGGATCTGCCAGTTGTGTCTGCGGTTCATTCAATGTTTTACAGAACTTAGCATTGGCCGTGACACATATACAATACTTAAAGAAAAAAATTAAGCCAATTAAACAAACTTTAATACAATTTGTGAAAGCCATGAGTACTCACGCCGTTACTTCAGTACCCCTAACTTCCTCGTCCATCTCTACCTGTAGTGTAAGATACCTCTTGACTCCTATCACGTTACAGGTTATTAGTTCTTGGGGAAATCCCGCGCCACATCGCGCGTTACACAAGTGGTAAGCATAATGTTTCAGGTTCACAACCGTTCCCACTGCAGGGAAAGTCAGTCACCATGTACAGTGTACTTAACGGGGCGAACGCTTAACATTGGCAGTGCAGACATGCCATTATTTGGTGTAGCTTTGGAATGCCACTCCGCGAACTTGGGTCGCGTAAGGTGATACCATGACTCGTCGGAAAGTGCGCTATTCAAATGGCCAAATTTATGACCACCTTTACCCCCTCCCCCCTCCCCCCCCCCCCCCCCCCCTATACCGCACCCCACCCTTTCCTCACCTTTCTCCCACTCTTGTGTGTTCTCCACGACATTTTTTGATAATCTGGGGGTAATTGTGGTTAATTCAATCTGTCCAAATGAGTTGAGGCACACGACTATATAGAATCCCCATTTTCTCTTAATGGTTCCCATGGTGACATTATGATATCAAAAAATGTTTGCGGTAGCATCATGTGATATTCCTTTCGAAACGAATTAAAAATTGCTCACTCCAAACCCATTTTTTCGATATCAACTTCTTATCTTCGGACAGCACTTTTTGATAGTTTATTGATATTGTTAATCATAAAAATATTTTTTCCGTTGTTACAGTCCGAGTGATGTTCTCAACAAAGATGTTTAAATAGTTCGGTTTAGAAAAGCCCAACAGCCTGGAAGCCAGGCTACGCAATCTCGCCAAAATTGCACCCCTGTCAACGACGCACAATGTACAATGTACGAAGAAAAAAATACATGTTGATGTAACCAGATTTGTTAAGGTAACACCATCTACCATCTCGGAAGAGCGGGGAGTGGGGGGGGGGGGGGGGGGGTCTAACAGGGACCCACTCAAAATGCACTCGTATCGAAATCCATAGGAAAAAGAAGCTAGGATTTGTTTTCTGTTTCGCCATGTTCGTTAAGTATGCACATGCTATTCACGTCGTTTAAAAAGTACGTTACTATGGTACCCCAAAGCTTGTCTGGGGTTTGTCCAAGTAACAACAACTTATATTATTCAGAGTGCGTTCCCTCCATAGCAACTGAATTGAGGAATACATGTGAATGTATTGTAATAACGCGTAATACATTACGAAAACGGGTTATTAACCCCACCCCTCTACTTTTTAAGTCCCCTCGCCATGCCCCCAATTTCCCCATATTCTTGGTTTACCCCTCCTATAAATCCCCTCCGGCAAGGTCTGACTCCATCCACGAGGTTAATCCGACCGCCCGCCCTCCGTCTTCAACAAGATTCATCCATCCTCGTGCGTCGCGCATTCTGGAGCAAGTCTATACCACTTTCACTTTCTCGCTTGTTATACCAAGTGTTGTGCTCCTTCATTGCACGGCTGAAGTTACGATCCTGACTCGTAATTTATACAAAACGGAACCCTCATACATGCGGGATGTATGTCTCCATGACATGGGCGTGGTGTTAGATAAGTTATGTGCATCGGTCTGACACGAGCGGTACGATTACATCGCATGATCAACGCGCCACTACGCGGAGAACATTCCGGAAATCACCACATGTTTTTACTTCGTAATTGACATTGTAGTATGTTACTTTCATCCGCGGACCGCGGTATCATTTTTCTTTCATGATTATGAATCTGATGATGCATAATTTGAAGAGACGAGACCAAATGAGATGACATGACACCTCTGTGATACCACGCACGTGTGAATTATGTGCGCGCGCTTCATATGATATATGTTATAAGTCGCACTTCGGTCGCTCCCTCTACAACGTGATTTGTATCGCAAACTTGACCGGAGAGAGAAAGACTGCGTCAAATAGGGGTTTATGTTCATAGAACTTGTTTCTCAAGATGGAGCTCGGGCTGGGACGCTGGGTAGCCTTGCTGCAAAAAGTCCTCATACTCGCCTTTCTGATATTCTGTGTGCGCCCTATGCCCGCTGTGCGTGCCTTCAACTCTTCTGACCCCAACGTGTGCAATACAACCAAAACGTAAGTATAATCGTCGTGTCAAGTTCAACTTCGTGCGTAATTATGATCTACGTTTAGTGTTTTTGATGTATAATATGGACATGTCCTTGTAATGTAATAATAACCGTATTTGTTTGATTAAAGCATAAATTAGTACTTTTCATTCTTGTTCTATGTTAGAGAGCTTGTCGGGGTCACTCGGAAGCGGGTTTTCATTACTGTTATCGATACTGTCATATGTTAATGAAATCAGCTTTTGTTGTTTTCAATAATAAGTGAGTCAATATTGGCTGTGAAATAAGATGAATAACGACTGTTTTTCCAGATGATCTTCAGTGGGATAAGCTCCGGCACGGTTATATTTCAGATCACTTTTCAGTATCGTGGTAGGGGTTGGGGTTTGGGTGGAGGAGTTCTATGATCTATTAGAAAAACAACAAGTTCAACAGTTCAAGTATTAAGGACGTATGTATTATTGTGCACTATTTCGCTAGTGCTTCAAGATTGTAAAAGGCCTCCATGCATAAGAGAGTTGATTCAGTATACCACGAAACAGACGGTCAGATTGTGTATTGTATGTCACTAGGAAAATCACTGTTTTCGTTTTGTGGATAACTATGTTATCAAAGTCAATAATGTCATCAAAGAGTCGATCGGCACTACTTTAATGAGCCACCAAAATGACAGTTGCAATAGGTCTATTCATAGAACGATTATTGATTTAACTCGATAATTGTACGTACAAATCCATTCGAACATGACTTTCACGAGACTGAAATAATCATCTTCTCCAATATCTCACAGTTATACGGAATCCTTCCGCACGACCGCAGCCCAATCTTACAGACAAAAATACTATGTGGGATGTGGATTCTTACATCTGTTCAGCTGCACTCGATACAGGTGAGCTCTGTTTTCTTTCTCAGATGTGTGAAAGCCCCCGCACATGACACGATTGTAAGGCCTATACGACTGCCGTTATGAACGTCACCTTCTTGCACAAATCCAATGGCCGGTTCCTGTGATTCAGCCAATCACAGAGCCGTATGACTGATCGGATCGTGTCGTTTGCGGTGGCCTATAGGGGAAATAAAAGGGAGGAGACAACGATACGCACTACATTGAGGAAAAATATGTGAAGCGAAGGAGAGGTGGGGGTAACCTCTATTCCCCCACCCCATTACAATTTCCTTTTCTCATCTTTCCAATACTTTATCTCGTCCTTCTTCATGTCTTCTTCTTCTTCGTCGTCTTCTAATGTCGAATTCCCAATTCGTATACGACTGATACATCAAGCAAAAAATGATTCTTTTGGTATTCACTCGCTTGCTCCCCCATTACGTTGTCTGCCTCATCATCAATCAATTCAAATCAATTTTGACATTGGTTCTGCGGGGTGTTTCATCAAGCTGTTCGTAGGCTACGAACGACTTTACGAATGACTAGTGACCGCCTCTTGTGCTAAATCAGATTCTCAATTATTTTGATTCCCATCAGCTTAAGTTCAAATCTGATGTTTATAAATGAAAATTCTTGTTGTTAAAGACAGCCCGTCCCTTTTTCAGATCAAAACCATCGAAACATTGGCAAAACTTATAGAGAAGTGCTAGCAAGCTGTATATTCATAATTTGAAACTGATACGTAGTGTAAAATTCAAATGATACACGTAAACAACGTCTGATTAATAGTCTTTACGTCAGGTTCTTAGCAGTTTGTTTTGAAATATCTACTTTATCTGTTTCTTAAATTATAAAACGCATAATGAAAAAATTGTTCTATAGAAGGAATCATCTCCAAAGTTTGGTAATTACTCATAAAATTAGGTTTTCACACATGTATAATAACCACATAGATACTGTAACAAAGACTAATACTTTTTTCGTAGTACGAAAAAAGTCGGTTTGAAATTTAACGGTTGAAATTTTTACGTATACAGAAAGCTTCAACATGCTATATTCTAAGAAATGGTCTTGAATCACACTTTCTTCAATTTACGATCGTGATAGACGATTTCAAATTTTAAGCTTGCAAAAGGGACGGTGTCTGAATACAAAGCTTATGATCTGTCAAATTTTATTAGGATTGTTGAAAATATGTATGTTAAGATAGGAACAAAGTGTGGTATCGCATTTAGCACAAGAAGGGGTAACCAGTCGTTCGTAACCACTGATCTCCCCACTAATTAGTGTAGAGATCAGTGCTCGTAACTTACGAACAGCTTGGTGAAACACCTATCATGAAGTAACTTACAACACAGACACTATTTATCTTCTTAAGAATATAAACATAAATGAAATAAAATCAAGCCTATTTGAGAACTTCTTTTCATCTCTTTTAGTGGGCAGATCCACAATGGGTGAGTGACCATCACAATGAATTTTGTAAAGAAAATTGTAATTTTAATTAAGATGATGTTTTTCATTCTCCGTTCTTTCTTTTTCGTAAATGGCGTCCCCGAACCAACACCACTTCTTGATCATTTCTCGCCCTTCTTCTTTCTCTTCTCCTCCTCCTCCTCCTTCTCCTTTACTTCGCTTTCGGCGTATTTTCTCCTTATTTCCCATCATCATTATCCTCATCCTATGTTCCATATCCCCTGCTATTCCTGCCTCCCCCTTGCTCAAGATTTTCTTTTTATCTGATATTTTTTTAATTCTTTGTCTCATCCTTCTTCTTTCTGTTTCTCTTTGCTGTCTAATGTTAATTTTCTTTCGTTTTCTTCCCTCTCCTTCATAAACTTCTTTCTCGTTCATTTACACTTCTATCCCTCCTTCCATTTTGCTGCCATCCTCATCTGTTTTCTTTCTAACCTTCATTACTATCACCATCATCATCACTATCATCATCATTATTTCCTTCGACCCTCCCCCTCCACAATTCCTCTCAAGACCATGCCCCCCCCCTCCTCTTTTTCTTCCTCCTCGTCCCATTTTCTTATGCTCTTTAATCATGTTCTTGTTCTGTTTCTTCATTACCCCCCCCCCCCCCTCTCTCTCTCTCTCTCTCTCTCTCTCTCTTTCTTCACTTCCTTCTTCATCGTCTGTCCTTTTCATTCCTTCGCTAACCTCTACCTGGCTACAGAACTGTGTATCGAACCACCTTCATCATCTCGACACACCAGACCAACGTCACCCGCCTAATGTGCTGTACTGGCTGGCTGTGGTCAAACAAAACCATGTCATGTAGTAATCGTAAGTGGTAACTATGGTAACGTGCACAGAATTGTATCAAGTAATATTATTTCTTTAGTTTCATTTTGCTGAAGAAACCATACCTTGCTCTTATCATTATTTTCTCTTAATAGCTTCCGTGATGTTGATATATGCATTTACATTGTGAAGCTTGCAACGTGTATGATGAACAGTATTAAAGAGAATACTTAAACTAACGTGAAAATACTTGGGCTTATTGATGTCTCGTATTGTTTGCCTGTTTGATGTGTATTCTTTGTTTCACCTTGTGCATTTGTGATACACCCGCATACAAATGTTATGTTCAAAGCGAGTTAAGTGTTCGTTCAGCAATAATCAACATACAGCTAATTACATAACAATCATTGCAATGTCTTTGTTTCTCGTTGTGCCTTTTCTGTGCTGTACTTACTATTAAAATGTTATTGTAGTTTTTTAATCTCGAATTTTGCTTCCTAAATGTAATAAATTGTGTGAGAATGTGGTGTGTTTCCGGGCTCAACGCACGCTTCAGATGGCAGTCTTCTTCTGCCAGTTCTTGTCATGTTTTGTGACTTCTGATGGTGAATAGAATGTCAGAGGTCAAAATAAAAGTGAAAGGGCGCTGTGAAGGTAAAACAAAACATGTGCAGACTAGCGCTGTGTGTGTCGTGTATGTGCACTCTCTCTCTCTCTCTCTCTCTCTCTCTCTCCCTCTCTCTCCCTCTCTCTCTTCCCGTATACATATCAGAACACAAGCTGTATCAAGGGTTGATAACGTTATCGAGTCATTTTCATAACAATAGTGTGACTTTCTGCAATTCAAACGGCAATAATACAATACAATACAATAAGATTGTGATAGATGTACCTCATGCGTCGGTTTGTTGTGATAAATATGTCGATCGTACCAATCGTGTACACTTCTCGTTGGAAAATAGTACATACAGATTATTACCAAGCAATACTAAAATAACCCTGTGCGGTGAAATAATGCGCGAGCGGCAGATCATGGCTTAATCATGTCCCCGGCATGCTTCGCAATGTGATGTTTTCAATGAAGGGCCGTTATCATTGAGGTGGCAATGATTGCTGTAACTGCAAGACGTGTTTTAGCATTCCCTCATCCCATACACCATATACATTGGATTGAACTAAATGGGGTAAGTCTAACTATGCCCCCCCCCCTCCATCCACCTACCTCTCCTTAGTCATGTTAGTGCCTCATTTTGATTAGACAAGGGGTTTTGAAGACCAGTCTACTAACATATTATACAAAATGTTCCATATATGTATCTCTTTCTCTATAGTAACCTAATATTTCACAGCATTCTCTACATAATCGTGTTAATTTGATCAGGAAGATAATTACGCAATTATGTATGTATGTATGTATGTATGTATGTATATTTCATGTTTAGATATTTAGGTTGGTCGACTGGTACTGCGTCAGACATCTCTGTTTTTTCTAATTTGACAAATAAGCGCCAGCTTGCATATGTCTCAAATAAGCTGTTTTCGTAACTGCATATAACATTCATTACATTCACCTCAATCATGTGATTCAGATTCAATGTGTGAATTTCACTCTGAATCTATCAGTTAATGCTAATCATACAAACTTCATGAGGTAACCATAATGTATTGATTGAACAATGTGCATATGATTTACATACAACAATGAAAATGGTTTATGAATTATGCACAAGTTGAACCAATCTTCCATGTTTGTTTTTGTGTTGTTTTACAGCTGTATGTGACCCTGTTTGCATTGATGCTCAGGGTGTGTGCGCCGGACCGGGCAACTGTTCGTGCAACCCGGGGTACCACGGGCCGAGGTGCGAGCACACTTGCCCGACCGGTTCCTACGGACAGAACTGTAGTCAGTACTGCGCATGTGCAGGAGGAGCGTCCTGTGATCACGTGACTGGAGAATGCAGATGTCCACCTGGAAGAACTGGTGATTTTTTTTAAGGCTAAAATTGATATGCAATTCTGTTTTCAGCACAACTCTGTCCTATAAAAGAAAACTTGTAAGCGGCGGCTCCCCTGGCCTTCGGGAACACTAATAAAGACGATGGAAATTCACACCTTTCTTATCACGGAATTACAGTGCTCTGTAGTGCTTCATATTTTAAACGGAACTATTTCGTAGGTCATCGCTTTAAAAGAGTTAAAGTGTGTTGACCCGACCCTATTATCACCCAAATGCGACCGACTTTGCCTTCCAGTTTGCGAGACTTGCAATGAACAATTCCGTGAAGAGCTTATCTGAAAAGATGCGCGTGATATTTCACCCTCCGTAGTATAAATATTTTGGAAGAGCGAAGGAAAGAAAGATCGCTTAACAACTGTCTCAAAACGGGTTGACAGACTTGAGTTTGGGCCTAGTGTTAGATGATCTACATAGATAGTGGCTGTTGATTCTTCTTATTAGTGACATTATATTATTTCCTGTAAGTTTTGGATTTCCTTCGAATCTTATGTGCACATTTGCCATCTTCCTTAGATAACCGCTACCTATCCAGGCTTGCGCATTACCACGCCCTCCCCCCCCCCCCCAGACACACACACACACACACACCACCACCACCACCCACTAACGCGCCCACCCATCTCTCCCGCCTCCCTCTTTCATTACGTAACAGTCAATCTAGTCACTGCTGTAATGCAGTTAGCCTCATTAATATTCGTCAGTACAGTGCCTTTACCGACTTAAGTCATGTCTGTATATCTAGCATTGGTAATTATGTCTTCTCCTTAAATCCTCCAATGCTTGACGCAACCTTATAAGCATTTCGTTTTCTATTCCCAAGGATTTAATATATACATTAATCGTTGTAATGTATTTTAATTTTGATTCGCAGGAGCGGACTGCTCCACGGAGTGCCCTGCCGGAAGCTACGGCGTAAACTGTTCTCACATTTGCCTCTGTCGCAGCGACACATCGACGTGCAATCCAGCCAATGGCTTGTGCACCTGTAGCCCGGGCTGGACGGGGTCCGTATGCGATGAACGCTGCCCTCCAGGAACCTACGGATCGGGTAGGTGATCTCCGGGAACTGTTATCTTTCTCCTCCTCCTTCATTTTCATTTCCCGTCCTCATCCCCTTTCCCTTTTCGTTCTTTTGTTACCCTCCATTTCCTTGTCCTTCTTTAATATGTTTCGTATATCCCAATTTCCCTTCTTCTCCATTCTCTAAGTACTTTTGTCTTTCTTTTCTTCTTCCTTTTCTTCACTCCTTCTCTATTACATTTCTTTTTCAACCCCACCTTCATCCTTTCCTCCTCCTTCTCCTATCCTCTTCCCCATTCTCCCTTCCTCCTTTGCTCATCTTATCTTCTTCCTCTTCTCCCCTCCTCTAATCTTCCTCTTTTAGTAATTCGATATGTTGCTGTGTTGTTATGTACAAACGATCAAATTACCTTTTTTTTTATTTCTTGTGGAAAGATAGGACAGAAATTAGACAATCACTCAAAGAAGTAGATTTCTTGTGGTTTAATTCATAATAAACAAAAGGTTACATCACGCAGGATGTATGCTCATATGATAATAATATATGATATAATAAACGGAATCACGGAACAAATCAGGTAATTAAAAATGCTCACGATGGATGTTGATGATGTCGATGATGGACGAGCAGCGGCAAGTCGTGTCACTCGTGGATGACGACGGTCGACGATGACGACGATGGACGAGCAGCGGTAAGCCGTGCCACTCGGTGGATGACGACGGTCGACGATGACGACGGTCGACGATGACGATGGACGAGCAGCGGCAAGTCGTGCCACTCGGTGAATGACGACGGTCGACGATGACGACGATGGATGAGCAGCGGCAAGTCGTGCCACTCGGTGAATGACGACGGTCGGTGATGACGACGATGAACGAGCAGCGGTAAGTCGTGCCACTCGTGAAAGATGACGATCGCCGGCGACGAAGAATGAGCAGCGGTGAGTTGTGCCGCTCCGTGAATGCCAACAGGGAAGAACGGTTGAGTGTCTGCAGGCTATGCCGGGCCTAGCTGTTGAAAGTGGTTCAAAACGTTTATGTTTCTTATTGAAACTCAAAAATGGAGCAGAACGCACTGTATTCGGTCGAACTGGGAATTATTTCCCACTAGGCACTGACAAGTAAAATCATCGTCGTACAGATTATGGTTCACGCGTGGCTCTCCATGCAGGGCTATTGCACCCGTACGCGTGAAGGTGTCGGTCGTCAACGGAAGGTGGTGAAAATGAGAAGAGCTAGATTTTCAATCAACATTTTCCTTAAATAGGATTCAACGGGCTGCGGTCGGGATTCGCCGGCTTCAGCAGCGTCCAATTAGCGTACGATAATTGCCCGCCTTTATGCAAATTAGGATCCTAGAAGACCCGGGCGCGAAAGTAGATTCCAGCAACCATGGTGATATATAAACAATATATAAATAACGTACGACGCCATCTACGATTCAAAATAATCATACAATATGCAATTTAGTGCTGCTACAACGAACCCCCCTGTAGACCCGAGCTTGCGTAAGCATCCGAGGGGCGATAACAATTATGTAGAAGGCATAAAATGACAAAAGAAGGTATGAACCGCAACAAAGTTTCTTAAAACCAAATGCAAGAAACGACAGTTAAGACAATAAGATACTACCACACGATTAGGAAAGTCTTTCGCAAGATTAGCGCCCATTAAACGCTAAAGACAGAAAATATCAAACTACGTCAAAGCATATCCGAAAAATCTAAATATAATGCTGTGCCCAAGTATGCTGAAGGCTTCTAAACGAACTGGCACATGATGGAAGTACAAGAACTCAGGTCAAAAAACCTGCGTAGTCACGAATAAAAATGACAAGGTAAATTCGTGTTACTATAGTATAAAACATGACATATGAAATATGACAGTATCGAACGGTCTGTAACAGATATGACATACGTACGTCAGATTATATTGTTACACAAAAGAGCTTACACGTGATATAAAGACCTAACAAGTGAGTGAGTGCACCTGAACACGCATAATGTGTGCGAACGATAGATAGTAAACCACCCCTATCCTACGGCTTGTATAAAGCGCTTGGGCCTGTGGACGTGCCGTCCTGAACGTGTGACGCGCGCAGGTACTGACGCGCTGTGCTTAGGGGCGGCATCCACAGTGCGGGATGGGAATAGGGGGACTGAGGCGGGAGGGCGTAACGAAGCGCGCCGAGTGTCGTCAGCGTGCGTTGCTGAAACAGGGCGCTTAACGTTAGCAGGTGCCTCGCAGGGGTCATCAAGGAAAGCGGGCTTGAGACGGTCGATGCTGACGCTGACAGTCTTGTCGTTTTGACTGAGCACATAGTACTTGGGTGAGCGGCGCATAACCTTGAACGGGCCTTTGTACGGGGGCTGAAGAGGCTTGCGCACGGTGTCGTCGCGGACAAAAACGTGGCTGCTTGCGTCGAGCGACCGGTGGACAAAACTGGGTTTGGATTGCGGGCGCGTTGCAGTTGGCGCAAGGGCAGACATGTGTCGGGTAAGGCGCTGCGCGTAATCTGCCGGATCGGGCACATGCAAATTCACTGGCGCTACCATCTGCCCGGGCAAACGGAGTGCTGTGCCGTACACTAGCCGTACAACGATCAGGGGCATGTTTGGCTTTCAGCGACGCCTTCAGCTGGCGGTGGAATCGTTCCACCATGCCGTTAGCCTGAGGGTGATACGCGGTAGTGGCGATGTGGCGAGAACCTAACAGGGCAGCCAGCGCGGCAAACAACGCGGACTGAAATTGTCTGCCTCGGTCATGCGTTATGGTAGCCGGTGCACCAAACCGGGAAACCCAATGTTCCACTAAGGCTGTGGCGACAGTCTCTGCGGTCGCGTCTGGTATAGGGATGGCTTCGGGCCACCTCGTGAAACGATCAATGATCGTCAACATGTACACTGCGCCTTTCGAGGGGGGCAAGGGACCAACGAGGTCGATATGAATGTGCGCAAATCGTGCGTCCGGGTTGGCGAATGTGCCAAGGGGTGCATGAACGTGACGCTGCACCTTGGCGCGCTGACAATGTACGCATGTGCGCGCATGCAGTCTCGCACATCAATGTAAACACCAGGCCACACAAAGCAGGCGGTTAACAGCTCACGAAAATATCACAACACAACTGACGCGGGAAAAGGTAGGCTCAATCACTCAACGTATAAATCAGACTCAAGCAAAAACAGACAAACAGTTGTCTATTGTGTCGTACAAAAAATCACCGAGACATTAGCGGGGTAAGTACGAAACTTATCTAAACTTACACAAGACAAGTATTATGTCAAAAGAATACAGATTATCAATCCAAAACAAAGGAGAATGAATTAAGACTAATGCAGAATCGTGATAATTAGAAAGTATTACGTTTTGAGCGCAAGAACAAGAGAATTGTATAAACTGGAGCAAGCAACTACACTTTAAATTAAACTGGCCTTCAATCCACAAAGAAATTCGGGGTCACCAATTTAGTAATACGAAGCGTGTTCGGATCACGTCGGGATACACTCTCTTTCTTCTCTCTTTCTATTCATTTTTAACTTCTCAGTGTCCTCTTTTCTCTTCCTGTTTTTCCTCCCACCCCCTCATCAATGTGTCTCCCCCCCCCCCCTCTTCTTCTTCTGCTAGTTTTTGTCTTTTACTCGTCACATCCTCTACTCTATTTTTCTTTTTATCCTTCACTTTCTTCCTTTTCTCTTTCATGTTCTCTATGTTGTATTCTATTTTGCTGTATCGTCTCCTTCTCCATCACTAACTTCTTCCTCTGCAGGTCTTGTCTCCTCTTTGCATTTCTGTTTTTCTCAAAAGAGATGCCAAATGCCTCCCACCTAGCATCACCTTAAATATTCATGGCATTGATTCATGATGAAAGTGACTTACCTTTAAAATGCAGTGTAGCAAATTGATATAAGATGGAAGTTTATAGCACTCAAGGAAATTGTTATGTCACCGAACAAGATACAAAACCTACCTTCTTGGCTATGTGCTCCTAGAAAAGAAACATCTATCATTCTAATGTTCAAATTCATCAGGGGAAAGCTATGATTCTCATAACAAATGTGTTGTCATAGTTACACTTAACCACTTGAGTTTTACCAACTACAACTTTTCTAGTGTAAAAACAACAATCAATACGAATACCTAATCATGATTGCACAAAAAGAAAAACGAATTCAGAAAAATTGATAGAACTACCTTAAAGAGATAAAGTGTGGACATGTCAACATCCAGATTCTGCTTCCACTTCAATCATGTTATGATTTAGCATAACATCTTCATCTTTTGTTTCCACCATTTCAACCCAAGGCTGCTCACTGAACTGCAGCTGTTTACACGGGGGCTCCTGTGATGCTATTAACGGCACGTGTGAATGTACCGCAGGGTGGACTGGGGTCGACTGCAGCACTGTGTGTCCTGTTGGGTCATACGGTATAGGCTGCCAGCCATGCCCGTGTGCTACCGGTCTATGTGGTGTCTTCACAGGTAGGGGTTGACTCTAGGTCCTCATCCGTATAAGCCAGTTTGTTAGTTACACCATGGACGGACAATCTACTGAATCAAGTACTACTAAGTACTAGTATGCAGACTGGGGTTTATCCATGACACTGTGTTGCGTGATGGATGTAAAGACATTCTACAACGTGACCATAACAATAGCAGCGGGTGCACAGGGTGAAACGTTCTTTCACTACCTTCTCAGGACTGAATACCGGTAGGTGTTCTCCTATCTGCATGGTAATGGGTATAAATGTGGTGGACCATCTAATGCATTTCTGTTCAATTATGTGAGTGGTATGCTTGACCTGATGTCATACATGCCAGCAATAATCTGCCCATGCACACATTGCAGCTACAAACTAGATCGTCATTCCAAACTAGGAAAAGCCCATTAAGGTATTACCCGTTTCATGCACTCATAGAAATGAGAGGGTTAATCCTGAATCTGTTCTTCCTTAGTCTTGACATCCTTGAGTGTGTTTTCTTGACATGACATATTTCACATCAATCCCTCTTCTGGTCATGAATTGCAGGCAAATGAAACACAAATGTGGTATACATGGTAGCTAATATTTATTCTAGAAACATCAAGCTGACCAGTTTTCTGTGTTGTGGCTGTCTACAAAACCTATTTCAAACCAAATATCTGTTAAATATTGCATTGGTTGCCTCTCCTCTGAAGGAAGATTCAGGGAAAATCAATTCTATTTTAACAGAACAAGAAAATTGGTGTCCCTAAATCATTTTTATTATCTACAATGACATTGTAAACATATGACTTTCTCACTTAACCATAGCAAACATGGACTGTAGCCATAGAGTATCGAAGTGTGATGTCATATTGTCAAGACAAATGGTGCTAAACTATTGGGATTAGAGCAAGCAACGGTGATGATTAAAGCGGAGACTCTCATTGGGAGTGCCCGACACTAGCACACTAGACAATGTCAGATCAGTAGATTGCTCACTTGATGGATATCATTTTGAACCAGAAACCTGCATGATAATGAATATGACGACCTCACTTTGTTACTCTATCTTTATGATTGTTCTTCTCTTTCTCCTGTGGTTGAAGGTGTTTGTGTCTGCGAGGCTGGCAGGCAGGGCCCAACCTGCGACCAACCTTGTGACCAGGGTTTCTATGGAGAGGATTGTACCCAGCGGTGCGCCTGCCTGAACGGCGCAGTCTGCGACCCAGTAAACGGTAAGGGTTCCCACTGTTCAACTTAATACATCGCAAGTCTAACTTATTACATTGAGGCCTTCTGTTTGATAAAGGAGGGTGTGGTGTTAATAACTTTAGATGAGAGGTATCTTCATCCCTTTACGAATAATTGTCGTTTGGTTTCTTGGGCTTATAAGAATTTGGTCAACTTTCATTTGATCTATCCCTGCTTCATCTATAGGCAAAACCTTGTAACTACCTTTCAGATAAAGTGATTTCAAGCCAACGCCAATGCCATAGCCCGTACACTGATCCTAATTCTGGGTGCCCCTTTTTAAACTCTGTATGTGCCATTGGTGCACTTTTGCGCAAGTAATACACACAAAACCCATAGAGCATCTATTAGGCTGGTATCATAATGGTTATTGTGTTATGATCTACCTAGCTCTTGTAGAAAATTTATCAAAGACAAAACTGTGCTTTGAATTCATTTCAACCCACCTTGCTCTCACAGGTACCTGCAGCTGTGCGTCGGGCTGGCTGGGTGAGTTATGTGACCAACATTGCCCCCAAGGGATGTTTGGCATCGGCTGCCAATCACCATGTCTCTGTCACAATGATGGAACGTGCCATCCCGAGACCGGGGTGTGTGCCTGTCCAGCCGGTTACCATGGCGACCTGTGTGAGGAGCCTTGTAGCAAGGGGACCTTTGGGGTGGGGTGCTTGGAGCAGTGCACGTGCCAGAACGGCGGGAATTGCAGTCACATTGACGGGAGCTGCATGTGTTCATCCGGCTACACAGGCCTCATCTGTTCATTGACCTGTCAGGGTAGGTGACCATTAGGGACTGGTCGGGAAAGGGTTAGCTTCTGGGGTTGAAGGGGAAAGGTCAAGGTTCCAGTTCTATCAATAGATTTTTTACTTCAATACCATTTTTATGCCTATATGTCTTGGGAATTATTGTAAAGTATGCAAATGTGATGAACGTCTGGCAAACTATATGTTACTAATAGTAACCCCAAAGCTTGTCTGAGGTTTTTCCAAGTAGCAACATTTGACCAATTCAACCAATATGCTACCATTGAGACCACTTGACTAAAAGTTTGTTGTGGTAGTATTCCTTCCCATTGCATGGTCTTCGTTCTTGGTCTCTTTGCCACACAGAGGGTTTCTATGGAGTCAACTGCTCAAGCCGTTGCCCCTGCCAACACGGCGACTGCAACCCTGTGACGGGGCAGTGCGACACCTGTATCCCAGGCTGGAAGGGGCCACTCTGCTCGGAGGGGTGTGACCCTGGCTACTATGGCCTCAACTGCAGCCAGGAATGTCAGTGCCGGACTGAAGCGGAATGTCAGCCGGAAAATGGGACGTGCGTTTGCTCCAGCGGCTGGAGAGGAGAGACCTGCGAGGAGCCTTGTGTGGAGGGGACGTACGGTCGGGAGTGCTTGCTGGCATGCGCCTGCCTGAACGGTGGGACCTGCCGGGCTGACAGCGGGGAGTGTGTGTGCCCACCAGGGTTTGGAGGCGCAGCCTGTGAGAGAGCCTGTCAAGGTACAGAGGAATGTCTCATCCATCTTTGCCTTGTAATGAAAGCTGTTACCTTTGGGTGTGGCAGGAAAAATTTAAATATGCAGCATGGCTGCTGGGGTTAGGCTCAGGTCTTTACATCTTATTAGAGCTGTTGTGAGTGATTTCTTGCCTTTGAGTAAACTCTGCCAGGTAAAAAGCGCACTGAGATGTGGCATCTGTTTCCTGTCATTATTGTTGTCAATCTAAAAAATTTGTATTTGTATTGTCATTCTTCAAGGTGTGTGGTTTCCTCTAACTGTGAACATAATAATACCAATACCATGTGATCCTCATGTTTGCACTCTTGTTTATATTATACTATTCCATAGCAAACAGTACAATGGAAATGTGACATAAACTTTCGAATTTATTCTAAGAGTAGACAAACTATTTTAATTATTAACATGGATAGAATACCTTTGTTGTAATGTGTATGTGATGAAGTATGGATTCATATATAAATTAGATTTGCCTTCATTATGTTTAAAAATCTTGTACAGAATACCTTAAGTCTTGTGCATTTTTTGTCCTTTTTCACCCCCACATATTAGTCAAAATTAATATTATTAAAGAATACACAGCCACACCTTGTTTTACTATTTTGCAACAACAATATATATATAATTTCAGTCGTACATATACAAAATGAAACTTATAGCTTATAGCCCTATTTGGACACTATTGTAACTAAGTGTTAAGTTCTCTAATTTTACTTAAAGGGCAAATACTGTACTGGGAAGAAAAAAGGCCTTCAAAAGGTGCCCTCAAATGATTCACATTTGGTTTAATTAGTGATTGAATCACAAATCCTCAAAGTGTTTGGGCCGAACAATTTGAGGATACTACAGTATACACTACAGTATATTCCCTTTAATGTTTCACTTTATGTCTACTTTGGTGCCATACCAGGCAAGTACTACGGACCAGACTGTATACAGGAATGCCGCTGCCATAACGATGCACAATGCAACCATGTGACCGGCAACTGCACCTGTCGCCCTGGGTGGGTGGGGCTAGAGTGTGCCACACCCTGTCTGGAGGGTTACTATGGCAATGGCTGCCTCCTGGAGTGCCATTGTGGGAATCACTCTTCCTCCCCCTGTGATGCTGTCACAGGGGCTTGTCAGTGCGATAATGGTTGGATGGGTGTGTATGTCAGGACCATAATAGCAATTTATTATGTCTGTATTAGTAAAAGTCAGTAACTATAGTAATTCAGCTTTTGCATAAATAGCCAACAAATGAACCGTTTACTGACATTATACAATATCAGGTTGATTAGTTATGTCAAGCCATGGAGCGTTCAATTTCAGTCCCTATCTAAAAGCTGTAATTACCAAGTAAAGAGATGCTATAGAAGTGCACAGAATGGTTCACTATGCTTGATTGAAAGTATGGTATCTATTAAATGTGCGTTCTCTAGGGTACTTACAATAGAATGCCTTACTGGAAAGATGGCAACTAATTTGTTGTACCTGCATATGAGGAAAAGAAGAACACCTTATGAAACAAACAATTGTAATGATGCAAACCTTTTTTAAAATATTTGTTTCTATGAAAAACATGGGCCTAGTACTTCTGCATATCACAGTTATTTTAGAGAGCTAATGAAGGTAAGGATGAAGAAGTGATTCATTGATAAATTACTTATATCTTTCTGCTGACTGTAAACCGATTATGATTTCAGGTGATTCGTGCAATGTCTCTTGCCCTGCTGGTTTCTATGGATACCGTTGTGAGGATCACTGCCAGTGTCAGAACGGAGCAAGATGCGATCCAGACACAGGAGATTGTGACTGTTTGCCTGGTTACCATGGCATCCTGTGTCAATCAAGCTGCCTCGACCAAGGTACCAAGGTTGTTTTGCCAGGATAGTGATACAATGTTGAAACTGACATTGTTAAGACCAACATTAATGATGACCTTTATCTATTGTCTGAAATGTAACTTTCTCATGTTTGTGGTGTCCATCATATCATCATATGTCACATCATTTGTTTGTAATTAGTGAACTACTTGTCATTGCATCAACAGAAGTAGTGCAAGACATTTCAAACATTGGATCATCAATACAATCACGTATTTAAGTTCATGAAACTATTTCTCCCAAAACTGCCTTTCAACAACTTATCCCATTCACCTATCCCTCGTGAGTCAGTTTCAGTGGGCGGCATGCAATGTGAATCATGTAGGTGTTATTATTCAAAAGGAACTGCTCAACATGACGTTGAGCTGATGCAAAGAACTCAGGACAGAATTTTGTGGCACGTACTCCATAATTGCCTACATCACAATAATGGCTTTTATATAGATACATGTAGATAGATAGACTTTTGTGCAACTATAACACATATACATATTGAAAATAGTCTATTGGTGTCTTTTTCCCATCCGATTCTGCTCCTGCCAGGCAACCGCTATGGCCCCGACTGCTCCTTGGAATGCCAGTGTGTGAATGGCGCCCTCTGTGACCCTGGTAACGGCAGCTGCACCTGCTCCCCAGGCTGGGAGGGGGTGCACTGCCAGGACCCCTGTCCAACTGGGCTCTACGGCCCGCAGTGTGGCTCAGTCTGCGCCTGTCAACACGGAGCGAGCTGCGATCATGTGACTGGGGGTTGCGACTGTCCAGCGGGATTCATGGGAGAGCTGTGCCAGGACTCCTGCCCAGAGAGTGAGACTAGTCTTTCTCTTGGCCAAAGTGGTCGAAAAAAATGATAGTCTTCGGAAAAACTCGGAAAAACTCTCATAAGTCATTGTTAGACTACTAGATGTGATGTTTTCTGCCACAGAGGAATGCATGCATGCTTACGTCATTATTGCATAAAGAAGAGCAGGATGAACTTATTTGGAGAGGTTATAAGATTTTGGTGTTTTGTGATCAGGGTCCTCGGGTTGTTTCTCTCTCAAATCTAGAGCATTTATAGGGAAAGTAGTGAGATAACTTGTGAGAGCTTTCAGTATACAACTCTATGAAATCTCTCTGTTTCAAGTTTTAAGTTGATTTATCTTGATCACAGTTTGTAATAAGGAGCTCTCATAAGTTACTTAATATATTTCAGTCTTCTGACATTTTTTATCAAGCTCTCATAATTTCCTTAGTATAGTTCAGTGTTCTATCATTTTTTATCAACAAGAAAAAATACATTTAAAAAAATCTGGTGACAGGAGATATTTTCCTTTGCTTGGATATCCTTCCTTCTATGATCTAATGCTACCTTGTGTAAATACCGCTGGGATATTTAGCACTGTCGCATGTCAGATTTCATATTGTTTATATGCTCTCATTCATTGCTTTATTTCCACATGTATTCCTATTTTCCAGATTACTATGGTGTGCAGTGCATAGAGCAGTGTGACTGCCGTAATGGAGGGACGTGTGACTCTGTTACGGGGTCATGCGTGTGTGCACCAGGCTTCCTTGGTGTGACATGCAGCGCTATTTGTGATGAAGGCTGGTATGGGGTCAACTGCACGGGTCAGTGTAACTTCTTATTTATATGTGTAGAAAGCTCAAGGGCTTATCAATATTCATGATATCTGTAAGCATGAGCAGTATAAACCTTGAGTTCCTGAGACGCACACATGTTGATGTAGAGTTTCTAGCATTTTGTGTTTAGAATTGTACCAAATACTGCATTAAAAATCTTCAACCCTTTTGATGAAAGGCTATTGAAACAAAGGGATTTAATCCAAAGGATTTCATTAAGAAAAATTGAAGTTTTTTAACAGAGAAGCAAAAAATAGTGGGAGTGAAAGGAGAAGTGAAAAACTTGAAATAGATTGAATATATGGCAGTAACAGCAGTAGTAGTAGCAGTAGTAGTACAGTGACACATGCTTTTGTGACCACTTGTAAGGAAACACCACCTGTAAAGAATACATTTTCCTTTGATAAAATTTCGCATTGAAAGCTGCAATAAATTAATCCATGCATAATGACTACCTGCTTATATAAATTGCAATTCTTCAGTGAATAATTATTTAGAAAGTGAAAAATCAATATGTCACATAATCATTAGCTCTCCTTCTAAATTGTGGTATCTTAATATCAGATATCATCGACGTATATCATCATCACCTTTTTGGACCTCTACCCTCTTTCTACCATTCAGATCAGTGCCAATGCAGTGATAATGCCGAGTGCATACCCTCTGATGGTTCTTGTGTCTGTTGGTCTGGTTCCACGGGTCCCTTCTGCCGACAGCCATGTGAGCCAAACACCTTTGGACCCGATTGTGCTCTAGCGTGCCGCTGTGAAAATGGGGCCCCCTGTGATGCTGTCAGTGGGAGGTGCGACTGCCTAGCTGGATGGATGGGGGCGGCATGCTCACTGCCCTGTGATGAAGGATACTATGGGGATGGATGCTCCCAGCATTGTCGGTGTGAAAACGGGGCAACCTGCAACCCTGTTGATGGTAGGATGTCTACTGAGCTCCTCCAATATCACACATTCATTCATTCATTTTCTAGAGTGAGATATGTATGAGTTGCTTGCAATACCACAAATTCATTCATTCATTTTCTAGAGTGAGATATGTCTGAATACCCATCACTTATTCATGCATTTTGATTTCTGAAATATTCATTAGAGTATCTCTGATTTAAAAGAATAATAAAGAACTACGGAGCTACTGATCTCTATAATGCTTTTACCATTTGTGCCAGATGAAATGCTGTTCCATAGGATTCTATTCTATATTCATTACTGGTGAAAACATGCATACATGGCACATGACGAGTTAAAACCATTATCTATTTTTTTCCTCCTTTTAATTCATCTGAGCCGCAGTTCATTCATTGTGATTATACATGTATTTGCTTTGCAAATGATAACATTTGATGACATTTGATATGCCACATAATCACACTCTCTGTCGTTTCCCAGGAGTCTGCACCTGCCCTGCAGGCTGGCAGGGTGATGTATGTGGTGACCCCTGTGACCCTGGTTTCTATGGCGATGACTGTCAACAGATCTGCCGATGTGAAAATGGTGCGAACTGCTATCATGTGACAGGAAAGTGCCACTGTCTTCCGGGCTATGTCGGGGACAACTGTGCAGAGAGATGCCAGGAAGGTAAGGTCTTGTTCATATGATGGTGGTCGTCAAACAGTGTCTGAAAAGTCCTGATGATTGCTAATCTCTCTCTTTATTTTTCCTCTCTCTCTCTCTCTCTCTTTCTCTTTCTCTTTCTTTCTCTCTCTCTCCCTGCCTCTCCCTCTTTATTTCTCTCTCTTTTCCTAGCTTCTCCCACCCCCGCCCTCTCTCCTGCTGCCTCTCCCTCTTTATCTCTCTCTCTCTCCCTCTTTCTCTCGCTCTCTTTATCTCACTCTCTTTATCTCCCTCCATACATATTTTCTATCCTACTTACTGTCTGTTTTTCTCTCTATCTCACTTTCTCTATCTCCCTATCTCTATTCCTCTATCACTCTCTCCCTCTCCTTGTCTTTGTTTTGTTGTTGTGGTGGTATTTCATAATGAAGTTATCACTCCATTCTTTCACATTGTGAATCCTATATTTCTTTTTCTTTCTTCTATGCCACGTATGAGGTATGAAATCATAGTGATAAAAATGGTATGGTTGAGTGTGTTCTTATTCAATTTGTGCGCGTTTCCATCAACTTACTCATTGAACAATTTGAATTCTCTCACTGGTTTTCATTATCATTGCTTCTTTCTAGTGAAATAAATTGTAATTAGGCATGGAATTAAAAAGGCTTAGTATGTAAGCTTTCTTTGTCTTCTTTGATTCAGGTTTTTATGGAGAGGGATGTAACAGCACGTGCCTGTGTCAGAATGGAGGAAGATGCGACCACACCAACGGGACTTGCTACTGTCCGCCAGGGTTCCTCGGTCCTCTCTGTGAGCTGCAGTGTCCTGAAGGCAAGAATCCCATCCACTCATATCACAACTAACCCATTTACTACAGGAACAATGTATACCAGTTCCCAGCTTGTTTTAAGTACTTTGTCATTATATTTAAATGTGGGTAATGGGTGCAATCAGTACTAGAATTGTTTAGCTATCGTTCAAGATCACATTTGTGGAATTTCCTTGGAGAAATGTTGTTTTAGAAGGGTTGATTATTTGTCTCTGAAGGAAATATTTTTACCACATTACACATTGCATGCACGCGCGCCACCTTTCAGTTGCAATGCAAAATTTTCAGTGGACACACACAGTGCTCACGAGCAACCAGTTACGATCATTATTCATCCTTTGTTTATCAATAGTGTGACCCACGCGGTACAAATGCACATAGGCTGGGTACCCCCAAATAATCATGAGTCCTGGTTTTTTAACTAAAGGGGTTAAAAAAGATCGTTTTTGTGCATCTCACATATAGCTTTTATATGAACAAATAGAAACATTGCTTCATTGATGTAAACAGGAATACCAATATTTTTGGAAAAAAAAAATCAAAAGATTTTTTTTTTTTTTTTTTTTTTTTTGGGGGGGGGGTGGGCTTTAACATGAGTTTCCTATATCTGAGGTCTGTTTTAATCCCTCAAATTTGTCAGCATTTAAATCTTCCATGTATTTTTACTCTGGCCAATTGTAATTTATTATGCTACCAAGAATGACAACAAATAATGTGTACTTCATGCTAATGAATTTTGATATTATAAGAAAGGAGTACCATAAAATTGATACATGCTTTGGATGAAATGGTGTGAACTATAATTTGTATCTTTGATTATCAGGTCTCCATGGCAGTGGTTGCCAGTCTGAATGCCAGTGCCAGAACAACGCCACGTGTGATCACATGACCGGATCCTGCCACTGCACCACGGGCTGGATCGGTCCGCTGTGTGACAACGCCTGCTATGATGGTTTCTATGGCGACCAGTGTAGGCAGGAGTGTCAGTGCTTCCATGACAGCTCCTGTCATCATGTGACAGGGGAGTGTGAATGTGCGAGGGGCTACACGGGTGACATGTGCCAGCATCCCTGTCCAGCATCAGGCAAGGAAGCAGAAAAAAAATCTTTATTTGCTCTGAATTGCACCTTTACTGATTATTCATGTGAAAATCTTTCATTTTTGTCTCGCCCACCGGAGGTGAAGGCGAGACTAAGGGATCCAAATGGCGTCCGTCCGTCGTCCGTCCGTCGTCCGTCGTCCGTCACAAATGTTAAAGTTTACCTGCAAGACTCTCTTATGATCCATAACTTGGCAACTGTTACAGCAATGGCAGCCACACTTGGTTGATAGAAGCACTAGGGGTATCTTCATGTTATGGTGTTGTCAGAGGTCATGTGATGATGTCAAAGGTCATTTGAGGTCATATATTAAAGAGTATGTGCAAGACTCTCTTTTTCTATGTTAAAGTTTACCTGCAAGACTCTCTTTTGACAAATAACTTCACATAGGTTGCTTGGATTACAACCTAACTTGGGTCATAGATGCACTGGGGGTACCTTCATTTTATGGTACCGTTGGAGGTCACAGGATAAGGTCAAAGGTCATTTGAGGTCATACGTTAAAGTTTACCTGCAAGACTCTCTTTTGACAAATAACTTCACATGGGTTGCTTGGATGACAACCTAACTTGGGTCATAGATGCACTGGGGGTACCTTCATGTTATGGTGCCATTGGAGGTCACAGGATAAGGTCAAAGGTCATTTGAGGTCATACGTTAAAGTTTACCTGCAAGACTTTCTTTTGACAAATAACTTCACATGGGTTGCTTGGATTACAACCTAACTTGGGTCATAGATGCACTGGGGGTACCTTCATGTTATGGTGCCATTGGAGGTCACAGGATAAGTTCAAAGGTCATTTGAGGTCATACGTTAAAGTTTACCTGCAAGACTCTCTTTTGACAAATAACTTCACATAGGTTGCTTGGATTACAACCTAACTTGGGTCATAGATGCACTGGGGGTACCTTCATGTTATGGTGCTGTTGGAGGTCACAGGATAAGGTCAAAGGTCATTTGAGGTCATACGTTAAAGTTTACCTGCAAGACTCTCTTTTGACAAATAACTTCACATAGGTTGCTTGGATTACAACCTAACTTGGGTCATAGATGCACTGGGGGTTGTCTAATCTAATAGAACTTGGTGGAGGCTTTTTATTCCATCTCAAAGAAGGGGGAAGGTGGGGGAGGGGGAGTAGATAGAGGAAGTAGCATTGCGTGAAATAGCCCTTCTCATTTATGGAATGTTACATTCTATGGCAGATATTTCACAATCAGCCAGGGATACAATTTTTTTGCGTAGCAACGGAGATCGCGATATTTCTGGTTATTTTCGCAAGTGGGCGAGACACAATATTGCTAATGCCTTGTTTTATACTCTTGTATGGGCTATTATATGCAGACAAAATCCAATGGAACACTTTCAGTTCAGGCTAAAAAGTGACATTGCAGAAAAAGAGTTGTGATATAAAATATGCTAACCATCCACATAAATGTCCTTATATTTACCAGTATCTCACTTTAAGCTGTAAAACAGCAATAAACAAGCAACTTGCATTGATCAATCCATGTACAGCAAACAATTTGAAGGTTTTGGAGTTGATATTAGCAACACTTGTTATCAACATATGCAGGAAGTTTGAATATTTTGCCAAACTGATATATTACTTCACAACCTGGCTTTGACAACAGCATTTGTTTCCATGCCAACACAGATGAGTTCTTTGGGTGGGGC
This sequence comes from Arbacia lixula, assembly GCA_963669155.1. Taxonomy (NCBI): domain Eukaryota; kingdom Metazoa; phylum Echinodermata; class Echinoidea; order Arbacioida; family Arbaciidae; genus Arbacia; species Arbacia lixula. Next base: position 8,261,102 of record OZ022576.1, read on the forward strand.
TGTCAGGAGCCGTGTGAGTGTGCGCTGGGTGGGCTGTGCCATCACATCACTGGCCAGTGTCTCTGTGAGACCCTAGGGGATGGGTCAGGGGACCTCTGCACTCAGCCCTGTGATGCAGGTTACTACGGCAATGCCTGCAGCATGCAGTGCTCCTGTGAGAATGGAGCTACGTGTCACCGTGTGACTGGAGAATGTGTCTGCACATCAGGTGGGTTTCATTTTAAAGGCTTAGAAATCAATTATGCGATGAAATTGAGGATTGAAGTAACAAGAAGATTTCATTGATGATAATTATAAAGATAATGACTACAACTATAATAACCTAAACATTAAGAATGAGTAACATGAACGTAAATCATAATTGTAAAACCAATGATGCAAATCTTGACTAATACAGATGCTCTAATGAGAATAAATGTGGTTACCAGTCAAAATAAAGACTGAATAGACCAATAATTTGACATATTGATTTAAAGGTAATAAATATGATGATTTTAATGATAGATAGATAGATATGAAGCAGTGTTTTACATGCGAGGGGTAAGAATAATAGTGATATGTGGCTGATTCTTTGATCATCTTTACACACAGGTTGGATGGGAGTGGACTGCTCTATAGCTTGTGTGTCTGGGTTCTACGGTGCCGACTGCACGTCCCGATGTCGGTGCAAAAACGGTGGCACATGTGATCGCTTCTCCGGCCGCTGCCTGTGCCCTCCAGGCTGGAAGGGACCTCAGTGTCAGGTGGAGTGCAACACGGGAACATTTGGGGAGAGCTGCGCATCAAACTGCACCTGCCAGAATGGTGGAAGGTGCGATCCTGTGACGGGGACGTGTACCTGCCTACCGGGTTACCAAGGGATACACTGTGAGAGGCTGTGCGAGGAAGGTGGGTGGAGCAGGAAGGAGGTGATGTTGTGAACTCTTAGGGTTACATGAAATGTAAGGTTTCTACGAACAGCTAACACGGAGAATATCAGACAGAAATCAAACTAAATAATCCTATTGCATAGTGAGTTGTTGTTTCGTTTGATATTGTGTGTATTTTCTTTATCATTTTTGGAAAAATATTGCAGTTATCATAATGATATCACTCATGTATGCACCTGAAAGGTAGATTTAAAGAATATAAATGGAAGATAACTTTGAAAATAAGATGGCCCTCTTCTACCTTGTCTGTGGATTTAAAGAATCCAACAGAAATGCTGAGAATTAAATAAGCCCCTTGCACCCTCTTTGTGTGGCAGGATTCTATGGGGTGCTTTGCCAGGAGGTGTGCCCCTGCAACAATGGAGCGACGTGTGACCACATCAACGGCAGCTGCTCCTGTGGGGAGGGCTACTACGGCCGGCTGTGCTCTTTCTCGTGTCTGGGTGAGAGCAAATCACTTCCAAACTTTTATTCATCTATTAATTGATCTGTTTAATCTTCTTTATCCAGAGAAGCCGCGTCAGTGAGCCAGGCACTCTTCTCCCCAGGTGGGCCTAGTTTTCACCATACAGAATTATTCCCTAGACCATCGTAAATATGTGATACTTGAAAAGGAGCACTAAACTTTAGGAAATCAACATTAACGTTGAAATGATCCATTCCAGCTGCGGGCATGTGATACCCTGTGGTGGTCAGTCATGAGTAGGGTGCTCCTTGTGTGAATTGTCAACACATTAATCCTTTCCTTGCCAAACAAAGTATAAATCATTGAATCATTGCACTACTGGTGCAAGAATGCATCAGTGAAGCATAGAGGGTTGATAATATTTATGGTTTCCTTCTGGACCTTGTCTTTTGTAATACGTCAGGATGAATGTTGAATGATACATTCTGTCCAGCATGAATAACTAATGTATCAGAATATTTTTTCTGATTTGGGAAATCATTTGGAAAATCATACTAAACAAATTAGTGATCGCAAGTCATTATGAAAAGATTGATAACTCACATGACATCAACTTATATTTTCTTGCAAATTCAATTTCTTCATAAGATTCAGCAACAATACCAATGACTTGAGTTCAGCCCAGATCGCTTGATGAACACAGTAAAAAAAGTATCATATAATATAGTATTCTTATGAAAATATATGTCTTTGCAATTAAATGCAGAGGGCACCTATGGCAAGGACTGTACATACACCTGTCAGTGTCAGAACGGGGCCCTGTGTGATTCCCAGACAGGGGCCTGCACATGTGGGCGCGGCTGGCAGGGGGACCGGTGTGAGTATGCCTGCACCCCTGGGTTCTATGGGGCTGGCTGCAGGGGTAGGTGTCGCTGCATGAACGGGGCCTTCTGTCATCACGTCTCAGGAGAATGTCAGTGCACTGCAGGCTGGATAGGAGACAACTGTGATGTTGCATGCCAAGAAGGTAAAGTAACTGTCATAAAAATCTAAACACATTTTTTTTATTATTTTACTGATATCAAAGTTACTATATCACTACCCTGTTTTGAGAAAAAATTTTTTTTGCAGAAGCAGATTTAAAAACGTTTTTTTCACCCAAATTATTTTGTCTTAGAAATTTGTTTATCCTGTTTCTCGATCAATGTTTTATATGTCATTTATATAAAGCCGGAATTTTGTCAATATTTACATGTATTCCATTTGTTTTTATTTGAACTTATCTACAAAGATGTATGTGATATGAAAGCTTGTAGATATCATACGTATGTTGAATATTTACATTTGCAATAATATACACTATGAAGGGGGGAAACATTAAATGATAAAAACTTGTTCATCAATACCAGTAAAGAGGTGATGTTAGTGATAGTGAATTGAGAAATAGGCTATGTTAAGTAAACTTTTGGGAAAATACAAATGAATTCTCCTCAACCCCTCCTGCTCTCTGTTGCCATAGGAACCTATGGCATGGGCTGTAGCAGCATGTGCAGATGTCAGAATGATGCACAATGCCGTACCGACACCGGCCAGTGCACATGTCAGAACGGCTGGCTGGGAGAATTCTGCGACATCCCCTGCGAGGATGGATGGTTCGGTCCAAGCTGCGGGGAACAGTGCGACTGCAATGGGGCGGGGTGCGATCATGTGACTGGGGAGTGTAACTGTACTCCTGGATGGCTGGGGTCGACGTGTAGTATGCCATGTGATGCCTGGCATTATGGAAATAGCTGCAACCAGACATGTACTTGCGACCTTGTGCATTCCACTGGCTGTAATGCTGTTTCCGGGAGGTGTGAATGTCTGCCTGGCTGGAGTGGATTCACATGCGACTTGCCATGTCCTCCTTGGTTGTATGGGCAGAACTGCAGGCAGAGATGTACATGCCCCAGTGGAGCCGCATGTAACATAGTGGATGGATCTTGCTCATGCCCAGCGGGATTCCAGGGACCCTCTTGTGAGCACTATTGTCCAGGTGAGACTCCTGACATATTGTTGAATCAGCTGCTGGAATCTTTATGTACCAGTGCATGCTGTGGACTATGTACAATGAACACTAACACATTGACTGGTAAGACAGACACTAATATAAACCTTTGATCCATTTGCATACATGTATATAGGCCACACTGGTAACGCACATTCATTTATAACCCCACTATTGTACAAACTGTCATTTCCCAACCTTGGATCTCAGCCAAGTTTAATTTTGTTCATTAATGCAGTGGAAGTTTCCAATGTCTAACCCTCTGTGAGCCACATGAAATGCTTCTCTATGTGAATTGCATGTATTACGTGTGCCAAAATCACATTTGACAGTGCCCCATAAAGAGTTGAGCTAATTTTTGTTCATGGAAGTTGTTTACATCTCTAATTATTCAAACCCTTTGCCCATCTTCCATCCAGACAACACCTATGGTATTGGCTGTGGGAATGTCTGTGATTGTGTCAACGCCTACTCCTGCTCTCCGACATCGGGTCTTTGCTCCTGTCAGCCCGGCTGGATGGGGGAGAGATGTGATCAATCATGCCCACAAGGTTACTATGGCGACAGCTGCATGAATGAGTGTAGCTGTGCAAATGGTGACACCTGCGATCCCGTGCTTGGGGTCTGCTTATGCAGGATAGGTGAGTTTTTCCTCTTGCCTCACACATCCCAGCCGTGTCTGGTGTATCTGTACAGGTGGTAGAACTCAGAATTGTTACTACCATGGAAACGCCCAATGAACTTCGATAATTTTAGCTGTTGCCTTCGTACCATCAATCCATGGTAAGTTAAAGTTGTTCTCATACATGAGCCTTGATATATGATATTTCAGAGAGTAATAAATATCTCAGTATTTTATTTGCTGGACTTTCCCCTGTTTTCTAGATCAGTAAATTGTTTATTGCTTAATGCCATCCTTATGTATTGTTTATTGTATAAAATGTACTGGTCCCACTGGTTTGATACTAAAAGGCTCTGAGCCACTGTGCTAAAAACCCATTTTCAATTTTGTCAAATGTAGTGATTGATAAAATGTGAAATTCATAGTGAAAAGATCCATAGAAGCAGAAAGCAACACTAGATTGTGATCCTGACTTTCTGTTTCCTCAGGCACTGAGCCACTGTGCTATAATGAGGGAACGTGCAGCGGCTCATCATGCCAATGCTCCAGAGGGTGGGGCGGCGATCGGTGTGACACACCCTGTGTGGAGGGGAGCTTTGGGGAGAGCTGTGCTGAAGACTGCGCCTGTCTCAACAATGCAACATGTGAGAGGTTCAATGGGGAGTGTCTGTGCCTGCCCGGCTACGTTGGAACGCTCTGTGGGCAGCAGTGCCCAGAAGGATACTTTGGCCAGTGGTGCCGCTATTCATGTACCTGCATAAATGGTGGTGATTGTGATCATGTGACAGGTACGTCTGTAACATTGCCTCTCTATCTTTAATGTAATAAGATGATATATGTGTATATTTTGTCTCAATTTTCAGGCCATGCCATTGGCAGCCAGTGTATTGATAGCATTAAGCCCTACAAGTAACAAGTAACTACAACAAGTAACCATTTAGGACCCCAGAGATAATGAAATGTATAATGAGGAATGCATGTAGAGACTTCAAGGAAACAATTCTGTATTCTGTTTCAATGGAAAGGTTTCTTTTGAGAAATTTTTCCATCAAGTAATCATCTTACTCTGTTTAAAAGTCCATCTTATGATCCATCTATGTGAAGGATATATTAGGTTATGTCCTTGCTCACACCATTATTTATCCCTTAGGTGAGTGTACCTGCCCAGCTGGTTACACTGGGGAGCACTGTGAAGAGATATGCCCTCCCACGTCCTACGGCCCCCAGTGCCAGCTGCCCTGCCCTTGCCAGAACGGAGCCATCTGCCACCCAGTGACTGGTGCGTGTGTCTGCCAGGCTGGCTGGCAGGGAGAGACATGCGCGTCCCCCTGCGATTCAGGCTTCTACGGCAGCCAGTGTCAGGAGGAGTGCCCCTGCATGAATGGAGCGACGTGTAACGCCATGGACGGATCCTGTGCATGCCTGGCCGGCTGGATGGGCAGCTACTGCGACATGCCGTGTGACAGGGGTTTCTATGGACAGGGCTGCCACCGGGCTTGTTCAGACTGCCCACAGCTCAAGTGCAATCCTGCAAGTGGGCAGTGTCTGGTGATGGAGTGTGAGGATGGGCAGTGGGGCCAGCAGTGTGAACATACCTGCCTGTGTAAGAACGATGGCATCTGTGATCTTCACAACGGAACTTGCTACTGCATGATAGGTTTTGGTGGAGAGCTGTGTGAATATGGTACGTCATGCTTTCACTTTGTCTTCATTTCATTTAGTCGTCAGTAAGATTCACACTTCACGATCACAATGACAGTTGTCTACGTTTTCATAAATTCATCCAGAAATTATTAAATTATGTTTCAGTAGTGAAGTAATATGCTTTAGATCTGTTATTTAATTTTCTATATGTACTTTGAATTAATTTTTCAGTATTTATATGGTCTAATACTTATGAAATGTTTGGAAACCGATAGATGTAAATATATACTATTGATTTCATAACAAGACATAGATATAGATTAGTGGTTGTCAAGGATAGGATTTTGAATATGCTATTAGATAATAACCACAACACATAACAAAGTATATCAATTCATTGTGCAACTGATTATCTTTAGCCCATTGGTGAATAGCAGAGGGCTCTAAACTTATAAATACATTCAACAAAATCATGTATGACATCCTGGAGATGAAATGTCTCTTTTTTTGTGATCTGCAGAGTTCTTGGTCATTGATGATGATCAAAACAATTCAGATGAGCAAAATAAAGCTGACACAGGAAAACAGTCTACAACTGGTAAGTTTGCACCAATGTCTTAACCCAAGATTCTGTACCCAGCAAGAGTTTTGGACTATCACAGCTGATCTCTTTGATTGAGAAGTGAAAGTGTGCATGGAAATCATTACTTATTGTGTAGTTCTATTTGTGCTTCGTTATCTTGAACAATTTATCAATATCCTGTCAATCCTATGATTTGGCCTTTGTACTGTATCATTAACGTTTTGCCAAATTTGCAGTATTTTCTTTGTTAACATATGATATCTATGATGTTGATTGTGGTTTACTTGACTTGATTTGTCTTTGCTTTGAAAAAGTATGAATTTCTTCATGATTTGCAACATGATTCCTGTCTCTTTCTTACAAATGACAGGTCCAAAAATGACGGCAGTGTCGGCAGTGGTGATTATTCTCCTACTCATTGTTGTCGTCATCGTTGTCATATTATATGTGCGGAGAAGAAGGAATATGGGAAAATATGTTACCAACGGGACTACTCGTAAGTTGTGACTTCATTTGTTTTATTTTTAACATAAACTGAATTATTATTAATATGAATGTGCTATAACAGCCACAATAATACAAAAAGGATTCTGTGACGTAGGCAACCATTTTTTGTGAATTATTTCTATCGTGTGTGTGATTTATTAGTTCCATAGTGGACTTCCCATTGCCATTCTGCAATTTTCTTGAGATATCTGGTCCTTTGTCATTCTACTGCTATTTGTCCCTCTATTTTCACTTTCAGAGTCAGTTTTCAAGTCCTTTTTGTAGACAATTTCCTAGGAACTTCAGTTGAACAAATATATGCATGATTACGATGAAAAGCAAACTGAGAAAAAGAGAGAAACTTTAAAAATGTGAAGTGAGTCATCCATTGGCTACAGAGAAGTTAACACTTGTTCAACCTGCAGCTCAGTGTAATATTATAATTGACTTGATAGCTGGATCTTACATAAACCTCTCCTTGTGTACTCTAAAGAAATACCTATTTGTAGGCCTTCTGAGAAGGACCACGTATGGTCGGTATCACTCTCATGTTTTCCATTTTTACGCGTCTATCCACTCCACTCTGTTTTTGCCCTGTTCTGAAATGTGTTCCCTAGCATGGATATGTTGTGACTCTTCCATGCACAACCTTCATTTAACATTTGATATGACAAACAGTCATATAGACTGATTGATCAGCCATAGTGTTGATAGGATATCCTCTTTATCTTTGGATGATGGGGGCTTCTCATCTTTGATACCTTCCAATAGAATTAAAACCATGGCTTCAGTGTATTTAAGATTCATAAATTGCTATTGTATACATGTGCCACAGTTATAAAATACCATCCATGGAATACTAAACGAAGAATGTATGAAGTGAGCTAGAGATCCAAAGGATAAAGAACTGCTGACCCCAGCTGAGAACAGTCTTTGCCACAATGAACATGGGATCAAACATACTTTTTGGTTTGAGCTGTGGCTTGCTTCCTTTATCCTTGGCTATCTAGTATTGTTCTCCTAACTATGCCACATGTCTTCTGTGTGACTTGTTACAGCCTATATCAGGGGCTCCCTGAGCCACGACCAACCTGGGCAGGAGCAAGTGCAGCTTGGCCGTATGTCCCTGGCAAGTACAGGCGAGTACGACACAAACGATGAGAGGGAATTGATCGGGGACCTTACTCCGGCACAGAAGGAAGCTGTTAGGTGAGTGAAACGGTCTGTAACTGTCACTTTTTTTAGATTTAACGTATCTTTTTCTTTAAAATCTTTACAATTTTCTTTCTGCTTTAAGCAAAATGAGCATGATCTGAATTAATGTTTTTGAGTGAATTATTTTACATTTTTCTATCCAAAGTGTGGGCTGATTGCTCATTTATTTAGCTATTTATTTGTAGAGTTCATTGTTCTTTAGATACAATGTGCCCAAACAAATACGTGTCTAATATTCTATACAAGCTAGGAGATCAAGTGTATAATTTTTATGATACATATAGATGCTTGGAGATGAAGATGATAATACTTTCTGTATTTTAAATATTAGGAGATTAAATGGATAATTGTTTATGATTATTTAGATGCTTGGTAATGATTAATAAATAATTGATTTTGAGTGCTAAAAACCACTATACACTGTGTTGGACTCTCTGTACAATCCAGGAGGGCTCATGACACCGCATCAGAGCCTCCCCCTGTGGCCTTCAATAATCCACTGTACGGGGAGAACACGATCTAGCTTTCTGACATCGCCCGCCATCCTTCATAATGCAGTCTCAACCCTCAGCAGAGAGGACAAAACCTCACATGGGAGGGGGGGGGGGTTGTGGCTGCTTCTCTTTAGTATTGGACTGACACCTCACCCAACACTCCCACTGCGGCCTTCAATAATCCACTGTACAGGGAAAACACATTCCAGTCTGACATCATCCACTATCGTTGCTTGTAAAAGGATGCTTCATGTAGTCTCAAACCTCCTCAGCCCACAGAATAATACCACACATGGAGGCTGGTGCTGTTTGGTCTAGGACTAACACCTCACCTACCTCCCCCCCCCCCCCCCCCCACACACCACCACCGTGGCCTTCAATAATCAAATGTATGCAAAGACCGCAGTCTAGTCTCACCAATGCCCACTATTGACGCTTACAAACAGATCCCTCATGTAGTCTCACAAGACTTTACGTGGGGGGGTGGTTCTATTTAGTCTACGACTATACCATTTAGAACAAGATCTGAGGAAAAAATGCCTGATGACTTCGTAATGATTAGTCCATTCAACTGCTGTTTGAATGTGATAGAGAGATTATTTGGCTAAAATAAGAAATGGTTATTGATAGGCAATCAGAGATTGTTCAATAAACATTTGAAAGTTTGTAGAAGTTCTGTGCATCATCATTTGGTCTGATTAGCGTTTATATTCTGCACAATTCAGGTTGCAGAAACAATCACTTTCCTAGGTGTTATTTGTTGGTTTCAGTAGTGATATGGTTTTTACAATATCAACAAAATCAGAAGCATTATTTTACTGCATTGTTTTGTTATTATTCACCCACTGATAGGATGAAAAAGATGAGGAATGAGAAGATAATTTTTTTAAAATAAAGTGTAATGATTATCTTCTTTTTTAATTGTCATATAAGACTTGCCAAAGAAAGTTTTAGTATTTTTTTCAGCATTTCAACCTCAAAAAGAGAAATTTAATATAATTTTTGTCTCGCCCACCGGAGGTGAAGGCGAGACTAAGGGATCCAAATGGCGTCCGTCCGTCGTCCGTCCGTCGTCCGTCCGTCGTCCGTCCGTCGTCCGTCCGTCGTCCGTCGTCCGTCCGTCGTCCGTCGTCCGTCGTCCGTCGTCCGTCACAAATGTTAAAGTTTACCTGCAAGACTCTCTTATGATCCATAACTTGGCAACTGTTACAGCTATGGCAGCCAAACTTGGTTGATAGAAGCACTAGGGGTATCTTCATGTTATGGTGTTGTCAGAGGTCATGTGATGATGTCAAAGGTCATTTGAGGTCATATATTAAAGAGTATGTGCAAGACTCTCTTTTTCTATGTTAAAGTTTACCTGCAAGACTCTCTTTTGACAAATAACTTCACATAGGTTGCTTGGATTACAACCTAACTTGGGTCATAGATGAACTGGGGGTACCTTCATGTTATGGTGCCGTTGGAGGTCACAGGATAAGGTCAAAGGTCATTTGAGGTCATACGTTAAAGTTTACCTGCAAGACTCTCTTTTGACAAATAACTTCACATGGGTTGCTTGGATTACAACCTAACTTGGGTCATAGATGCACTGGGGGTACCTTCATGTTATGGTACCGTTGGAGGTCACAGGATAAGGTCAAAGGTCATTTGAGGTCATACGTTTAAGTTTACCTGCAAGACTCTCTTTTGACAAATAACTTCACATGGGTTGCTTGGATTACAACCTAACTTGGGTCATAGATGCACTGGGGGTACCTTCATGTTATGGTGCCGTTGGAGGTCACAGGATAAGGTCAAAGGTCATTTGAGGTCATACGTTAAAGTTTACCTGCAAGACTCTCTTTTGACAAATAACTTCACATGGGTTGCTTGGATTACAACCTAACTTGGGTCATAGATGCACTGGGGATACCTTCATGTTATGCTGCTGTTGGAGGTCACAGGATAAGGTAAAAAGTCATTTGAGGTCATATGTAAAGTTTACCTGCAAGACTCTCTTTTGACAAATAACTTCACATAGGTTGCTTGGATTACAACCTAACTTGGGTCATAGATGCACTGGGGGTACCTTCATGTTATGGTACCGTTGGAGGTCACAGACAAGTCTTTTGCGTAGCAACGGAGATCGCGATATTTCTGGTTATTTTCGCAAGTGGGCGAGACACAATATTGCTAATGCCTTGTTATGTAGGAGAAAGCTTCTATTAAATACAAATGTAATTTTATGTTTGGTGTCTTTCTTGTCACCATCCCAGTGCCTTTCTGTATACATTTGACAGTTGAGTTCAAATTGTACAATACAATGCAACAAAAAGGTTGATTATGGCAAAGTCAGGTGCTGCTGTAGATTTGTAAAAGTTTGTGTTGTGAATATGGTAGGTCATTATTCACCAATCAACCTTAATACTCTTTGTGCCAAATGATATTAGACATATACTGTATACACACATGTGTACACATGGCAAAGTCATGGTTTACTAATTTGGTCCCTGTGCAAAAAAAAAAGAAACTTGATGTATAGATGATTGAGATAAATACAAAGACATGTACTCCTACACACATATGTTAATCAGGTTCACTGAATCTGGCCTTTAACCCTTTGACTGCCAGATATACTGCTGCTTTGTGGATGTGTGCATATTGTGAAAAACGATACACTTGGCATGCAAAGAGTTAAAATATTGCATCATCCTTAAATCATCTGCTTATGATGTTGTTGCTCTTTTCACTCATGGTCTGTGCTATATATCATTTCTAGCATTCCTGTTATTTGTACTTTCTATGTTGCTTATTTACATGTACTATTGTTTTGTAAGGCCTTGTTTGTTTTCAGCACTGACTACGTGTCATCGTTTGCTCCATATTATTTCAAACAAAATGTTATTTATAAAACATGATATATTTCTGGAGCACATGTGTTCCAAGGAAATGATTGCTCTCTGCATTCCATAGAAAAAGATTCCAACCAGCTTTCAGATTTTTTTTTCATTTGGGCTGAATGGTATGTATTATTAAGCTTTAGTAAAAGTATTGGCCAACAATATAATCTTTTTGAAAATTACCCACTTGTGGTTGATGTGCACAAATAATGTTGAAGAAATATTTATGTCACGACCAGAGTTGCAAATTTGATGAGCTGCTGTCATACTGACCAGGGCCATGTAGTTTCATGTTACTGTAACGTGCTATCCATGCTAGATACTCATGTAACAACAAATTAGCTCTGGACGTTACACTTGTTACCATGGTAGTTGTCATCATTTGTATGTTACATTAATTTTATGAATATATGTGACATGGCTCAGATCATATAAAACATTATCACTCCTTGACATAACAGCTTAAAGTGACATGAAATGTAGACGGAATGAGTTTGTGTTGTGCATAATTGTGATGAGTACTTGGTAGTTCTAACGATGTGGAATGTATTTTGATATGTAACTGAAATATAATATGTGCCATATTTGTTGAGAATGAACTTCAGATATGATGGAAATATTTTGTATATATTACATGAAATGTGAATTTCTGTACTCATTAACGGTGCTTCTAATAATTTCACCATAAAGCATAAGTTTCATAACTTTGAATGATTGTATGATATCTTGTTTGTTTTGAATTTGATTAAATTGAATATGTACACATTTCTTTATCAACATCATGATTATCCCAATCAATATCATCGTCTTTTTCAACAACAACAACATAACCATCGCCATCATCATCATTTTTACAATCACCATCATACCATCATCTTCATCAAATTCACCATCATTATCACTATCACCTCTATTAGATTCAACAACATCATCAACATCATCACCATCATCGTCACCATCATCACTATCACTATCATTAGAGTCAACAACGTCATCAACATCATCACGATCATCATCATTGTCATCATCACCACCTTCGTCACCATCATCATCGCCATCTTCATTTTCATCACCGTCTTCATCGTTATCACCACCTTCACCATGACCATCATCATCACCATCTTCGCCATCACCGTCATCACTGTCATCCCCCCCAAAAAGTTTCCTCTCCCACTCCTTATGATTTTATCATCACAAAATGACTCCAAAAAGGTATGCAGAATGTACACATGCTATCAAAGCATTCGTAAAACTTTTAAGTGCTCTGTATTGTTTTGCCACCGGCTTTTCTGTTACATAGCAGAACCATCACAAATGGAACTTGTACAGTGTCTAAGTTCAACTTAGATACTTTACGAAATTATACGTTATTTGGTGTTCGAGTGCTTGTCTTGTTCTTGTGAAATTAAAATACATGTATTTGAACTCAATGAAACACCTGTGCCTCCCAATGTATATGCGTATCATGATCATTAAAAGTTCACTCAAGAAATTATTAACTAAACAAAGATAATTTTACTGGCTTGCGTACTCTCTCTGAACATAATTTAGTGTGAAGACAGATCAGTTGAAAAACGGCCGAACTCTATGCCTACATGAAAATCAAACTGGAAAATGCAAAGCCAGTTTCAGACCAGTTTAGTTTTTCATATACTTTTACGATCATTGTAACTCATAACAGTTGTAACTGTCGTGGAAATCTCTAATATGCTCCGGCCTTTGTACCTGTTGCAAAAGCGTGCAGTTACGATTGCTATTGAGCTGTATGCATCCTGGCCCTGGTCGTCCGTCTGAAAGCAGTGGACAAAACTTTCTACAACCGTCTAAATCTATACCTCTACAAACACAAAGGCCACAGCAGACCACACGATTTTGCCACGATCATGCAGTCGTAAGAACCTACGACTTAAAATGTGACGTCACCTACTTGCACAAATCCCATGACCGAGTCCTGGGACTCGCACGACTGATCGGATCGTGTCGTCTGCTGTGGCCTCTAGACTGAACTGGTTAGGACCAGTTTATAGCGCAGGTCTCCGTGTGGGTCTAGGCCTTGTTGAAGAACCGTTTCCCCACCAAGCCGTCCCAGTTGAAAGTGACGACCATCTGGTTGTTGACGATCTCCCTCGATGTGAAGTTGGTCGGCTTGCCTGCGGTCATCAGCAGCTTGCCTCCGCTCCAGGAGGGGGTGATCTTCACCTCCACGTTGCGCATCTCGAGAAAGTCTGGGTCCACGAAGGTCTTGCCGATCGTGAAGGAGATCTGTAGGGGTGACAAGGGAGGGGGAACGGGAACAGTGAATAGAAGACGGAGAGCGAGAAGGAAGATGAAGGACAAAGAGAATTAGGAGACTAAAAAGGATGTAGAGATAGGAGAGAAGCCTATATCCACCCATCTGTGAAGGGGATAGCGAGAGATAAAGTGTAGTCAAAAACACTCCATTCAATCCATCACCAATCAATCTACTCGTCCATCCATTTTCACCACTACTTGCCTCTCTCTGTACATCGATCCATCCACCCATCCGTTCATTCATCTAAACATTCATCTACCCATTCATCATCATCACTAGCCTCTCTGTGTCCATCCATCCATCCATCCATCCCGCCATCCCTTCACCCATCCATCTCTACCAGTACATGTACTCACATCTCTCTGTTTTCCGGCACCACACGTCACGATCCTGAAGTCGTCTCCGTTCTGCGTGATCTCCACCGTAGTGCTCTTATCCTTCGGGATCTTAGCGGGATCGACGTTGAGCTTTTCCTTGAAACCCTCCATGTTCTCCGCATGGTCGAATACCCACTTGCCCGAAAAGTCCGTCATGATGGGAAGGTTGGTCGATGAGTTAGATTATCTAGAGCAATGATGGCGTACGCTTTATTTCAGTATAGCTCTGTTCGATATGGTATTCCGTTTAATCTGAGTTTGGTGAAATATGTATCACTTGAGGATACACTTAATATGACAATCTAATCAATGGCACATGTATAAGACGGCTTTAAGATTGAAATGGAAATGGTTTCAGGGAAAGGGATCAAGATAGAATGTATGTGTATATAAAGGGAGAGAGAGAGAGAGATAAGGGAGTGGTAAAAAAAGGATGGATAAATTAGAGGGAGAGAGAGACGTAGCAAACACAAAAAGCTTGGCATACATGTCGGGCAAAATTTCCCATAAGCCCAACATGACATGTCACACTATCGATATACTCCTCAAACTTTAGTGGAAATTACAGCCATACAGTCTATATTTGTGACCATCGCTACTTCTTGCTATGCATGTACATGTATCTTGTTAAGCATGGATGAAATAAGTTGCAATATTAATCCATATACATAGTCTTTACACTAGTATAGTATGTCAATGATAAAAAGCGCTGATAACAAATAGATAATCACAAGAAAATTATTCCAGGTAACGCCAAATCTAGAGCAGCATATAACGAGTACATGTTCGCAACTTATTCGTCTTCAATCTTGTATATATCTATGCAAATAAACGAACTATAAGATGGCAACAAAGAATGACATCTTGCGCAAAGTATATGACCTAAATGCCAGCAAGTTTGACATACCAATGCTGAAAAAGGAGATTCAAATATTGAAAGACATTTGAGAGAATCCACTAACTTACAGCAGAGAAGATGAACTAGACGACCTGCTCTGGCCTTGCTCTGGTCTGCTCGTGGATACCGCTGGGTGGAGATGAAGTAAACCTCGTTTTCATGCCCATATTTATAGGGTCTTTGCGTATACTTTAGGCGAAAAGCCGCCACTAATGACAGATCACGTGACACCTATCCACACATCACGTAGTGTTTATTGCCGTCTCCTGTTTGAGTGTGTTCCGGTAACCCCGTCCAGTGGTATTGTGCTTCTTCATGTTTTTACTCCCACATTACCATAGGCATGAAAAAGTGAATTAAGCCAATAGGGTTTTCATAGCTTGACACTGAGCGCTTTAAGTTCGTGTCCTACTGCGTACATTTGACCATGATGCAACATGATTTAGCTAACTTAATTCTACTTAAAGGGGATAGAAAGTATCAACATTAAGTTTATAGCCGAATTTACATACAGGGAAGAAGGTATGCGTTTGGTTGAGTGGTGTGCATAGGAGACGTTATTGAGGGAGTAAAACTTCTGCAAGGGGACTGCAACACAACGTTCACATTGATCCACGCTCCCACCTCCCCCCAACCCCTTCACAACTTGTACCGCCACTTCCAAAGAGTGTACGTTGAGGGGCGCGGTAAACCCTTCATCACCACCCTACCTGTATGAAGTTAAGCAACCTTAATTAAGTAAGCCGTCACACAAACCAGAAGTGTAAAAGACGAAAAGGTAGAGAGCAAGTTTGGGTTATCTCTATAGACACACATAAACCACCATGCCTTAAAAACAATTGCTAAAGTTAATCTGTCCATACAATATGAATATATAACTTTATTGCAATAAGCGTCCTCGCATATTCCATTAATCACCAGGCACCGGATTGAAGTGCTTGCTCATGGAGCGCGTTTGTAATGATAATCAATTAAGCCGTTAAGATCCATGTTTTATGACCGAAATGTGTTTACCCGGTCGGTACTTACAATTGTGATCAACAAAGTATTAATCATCTACAACGAAGATAAACATTTTGTTTTATGGCTCTTCGTATCTCCACAGATTTGGGTCGTTACAAAATTGGTAAATGAATGGCTCTCAATTAAATCAGTGCGGGTACTCGAACAGAAAGCTTCAACTATTTTCAAACGCTGTTTGGACACGTCATTATTAATAAGCTTTTAAGCCAAAATGAAGAAATTGATTTCAAGTAGCATACTGTAGATAACTTTAAGATTGAAATTCGGTTTGACCTCCGTACACACTGGCCTCTCTCTCACTCTTCCTCTCTCTCTCTCTCTCTCTCTCTCTCTCTCTCTCGCTCTCTCTCTCTCTCACCTTTCCTCTTTCCCTCTCTCTTTTTCTAACTCCCTCTCTCTCTCCCCCTCTCTCTCTCTCTCTCTCTCCATCTCTCCCCCCTCTCTCTCTCCCTCTCTATCCACTCTTCTCTCTTCTCTCCCTCCATCTCTCTCTCTCTCTTCTCTCTTCTCTCTTCTCTCTTCTCTCTTCTCTCTTCTCTCTTCTCTCCCTCCATCTCTCTCTCTCTCTCTCCCCCCTCTCTCTCCTCTCCCTCCATCTCCCCCCCCCTCTCTCTCTCTCTCTCTCTCTCTCTCTCTATTTCTAATACTCTAAGCTTTCCTAACGATGATTCTTCTCATTTTACACATGGTTTCATTATTTCGACATGAAACCCATCCTAGATCTTGATTTCTTAATCATAACATTTGTTTTAATATTAAACTGTACATATCTGATATATATAAAATGCAAATGGAAGCTGCAAAAAATAGAAGGATTAAAATGTTTGAGGGTTCAGCTCATTTACATATGAAATACACATTGACGTACAATTATTGTTCGCAAGAATTTAGTTAACATAATTGATTTACATTTAAGAAACAAGAGCAATAAATATAAGCAAACATGCACGCAGTCATACATCAGCACATTCACACGTGCAATTTACATACGTAGGCTACTCTGAATATTTAGATGAAAATCTAGTACTGGAATATCAATATTTGAACTGAGGGAACTTCAAATTTTAGGACCTTGATGTCTAAATCATTGAAGTATGTTAGTTGTTTTTACTTGAAATTAATGAATTAGAAAGTGCATCATGGTTATGAAATTGGGTATTGTACGAAAATAAATTGGCAAAATCAACAAGGAGCAAGTCATTACCATAACGGAACACTAGCTGTACTTTTAAACTTGTTGAGGGAAAAAACATTGAATCCTTTAAATGAAGAAAGAGTGGTTTGGATGGAGAAACCTATGATGTAAAGATTCGTCAAAACTGATTCCGTTTTCCTTTTTATAACCTTTCACAACCTTTATAAATTCTTCTTGCTGTTACAGTTACCGAAGACTCTTCCCACGACACTTACACCTTCTGACATGAAATATTCACACCTGCGTTGTTTCCAAAACATGATTTCCTTGTTTAGGTCCAATAATCGAAAATAAATAGTCAAGTCCTGAAAACATTGCCACTGCCAAAGAAGTAGTCGATGGCTTGAAAACACTTTCAGATCAGATATAGACATTGTGCTGCACTGGAGACGTTGTTTTACACCAAGTGTCGTTAGCTGAATAGCTTGCTCCGCGTGATGAGTTTTAGTTTCTAACCTCAACTTCCACTTCAACGTCGTCTCCGTGACCACAGCGATGTCGTCCATAGTCCGTTTGACATTTTGCATCTTGCTGGTCAGTAGTGGTCTCTCTTTGGTCATCTCACAGTCACAATATGACCCATGCGATCAACCACGGACATTTGGTATGTGCAACTATGAACAAGTGTAAGTACGATTGCCACTTAAGTAACATCTTCAGTCAATTCTTCAACGTTTCGTCCCTCTAATCATTAGTAGTTTAGTAATACATGAAAGAGATTTATGGTGAATGTTTACAACTGAGTATATCGTTCTATATAATTTGGCCATTAGCTGAATTTGTCATTTCTTGCTGATACTTTCATTTAGTTGTATATGAGTATGTTTCCTGTTGTTTCGTTGTTTGTTTCATTGTGAAAATTGAGTTGAATATTATATGTGGCGGGGGGGGGGGGTCGTGAAAGAGAATGACTTGGACTA
Organism: Arbacia lixula; assembly: GCA_963669155.1. Taxonomy (NCBI): domain Eukaryota; kingdom Metazoa; phylum Echinodermata; class Echinoidea; order Arbacioida; family Arbaciidae; genus Arbacia; species Arbacia lixula. The sequence continues at coordinate 8,279,116 of OZ022576.1, forward strand.
ACATCACTCATAATCATCATTGTGTTGAGCTGTTTTGTTCCTAGAGTTCTACCGCATAAACTGGTTGAGTTGAAGAGGCGGTTTCAGCGGAATAACGAATTATACCGTATGTGTATATGTATGTGTGTATTTATGTATGTATGTGTGTGTGTGTGTGTGTGTGTGTGTGTGTGGTTGTGTGTGTTTGTGTGTGTGTGTCTCTTTCTCCCTCTGCTCTTTGTTTTTGTTTGTGTTGGTATTCTAGATGAATATAATCATGTTTGCCATAAGATTGAGCCATAAGATTGACGAAACTCTGTATTTATGTAAATGCGGGAACTCGGATCTTTATCCTCCCCTAAAAAACACAAACTCAAAAATACTAACACCAACATGTTAATAATGATTTAGCAATCATTCCCAATGTTCTAGCCACCTAAATCCAATTTTTCGTAGATTGCTTATATTCCATTTCAATACATATTTTAGTTGAAGTCATTACGTATATCACAAACCTTCCTAGGATTCCAGTACACGGTGAAATGCATAAAAGCTTTCATGATTGCGTTAAGCCCACTACAGACGTCAAGATCCGATCGGACGAACGACTTTGCGACTGGTTCAATCACATAAACCAGCCATTGGATTAATGCAAAAAGGTTACGTCACATTTCGAGTCGTAGACCATTATAACTGCAGAGTTAAAAGACAATTTGAGGCGATGGTCTAGATGGCAAAAAGCGTTGGATTGTGAACATTATATGTATATTTTTGTTTGTTGGCAAACAGGTTCACCTTCACGAGAACCAAGCTGATTCGAGTATCGAGAGCCGAGGCGTTTCAGGTCCCCTGCGGCTGGGCTGGAAGGTCCGAATGTACCCGCTACCAGTAAGCCACATAGCATCGGCATCAGCGTACGATCTTTATGCATGGTGAATGGGGTGGGATGTAGTGAGAACAAAAATGTGCACGGGGTCTCAGGATGATTTAGCCCCCACACAAATGTGAACAAAGTGCCCAATTAAAAACGAAAAGAGCCCCTCCGGAAATTCGAATTTGGTAAAACGCACATAATGGATCAGTGTGTCCTGACGTATGGGATTGTAGCACTGCAAGTTGTTTGGGTTGGGATCGCTTGCTTTACTTGACTTGATACCAACGTGTTGTTTTTGTTGCTGTGGCAGTGGTGTTGGTAGTTGTTCTTCTTCTTTTTTAGTTTGATGGCGCTCTGCAATCTCAATGTAAATTCAGCTTGATAATCTCGATATATTCCATACAAGTTGAAAGTGCTGTGAAAATATTGTAAAAACAATCCAGGACCTTAAAAATGTCTTAAAACCCTGAGCTTGTTATGTGCTTGAGATACACACATCTTAGAACTTGGTTGTAGGCCGATATAGCTTTTACTCTTTCCGGTGCAAGCTCTCGCCAATTCATATGTTTGTGCTCAGATTGAAACACCACTGTAAGCCTACGTATAGGTTTTTTTTTATTTGTTTTTGTAAATATACTGTGACTTGTTAGTTAGACCAAATTTCAAAGCTTGAACAACTTCAATAAACACGATAGAATGAGGAATTTGTGTAATTTCATTCGTTCCGTGTTGCACTCCGTATACAATTGCATAAAATGTAGCATTCAGGGATTTACACACTAGAGTATCTGAGTATCTATAGAGTATCTCAAACAAAGGTGGTGGGGTAGCAAAAATTAAATGGGAAGACGCCAGTATGTTCATGACACCCTCCCCACCCCAACCCCGACCCCCCCCCCCCCACACACACACACACACACACACGCACACACATGTGTTGCATTCCGCCCGCGTCCCTCAATAGGAATGTGTCCCGTTTACATGTTGCAGAGCTCTATCCCCCTCTTCTTCCTCTAAGTCACAACCATCATTCCGCCAGCCCCATGTCAATGATCTACCTCGCCAATAGTTGTTCTGAATGTATGCCATCTTACCAAGGTTGATAAGCATTTTAAGGGAATGGCTTGTTGCCAACAAATCCAAGAGATTGTTGACATGTAATGTTATGAGAGCGTCGTGGGGTATGACTTCCCACGTATTCTGACTCTGTGTTCTTTGATATTTGATTCCTTTATTCTATTGTGTTCAAGAATCAGAGACGTATTCTGTCCAGATTACGTGATGTGATTTAAATACTTTGCCTTGAGTACTTTGCAATCACGTGGCGATTCATATGACTGTTATGCGATTTACGGCTTTTTATTTTGTGGTAAGTTACCCCTTTCCCACCACCATCTTATAATATCATCACCCCCCACCTCTCTCTCTCTCTTTCTCTTTCTCTCTCTTTCTCTCTCTCTCTCTCTCTCTCTCTCGCTCTCTCTCTCTTTGTCTCTCTCTCACTCTCTCTCCCGCCCTCTCTCTCTCTTACTCTCTCTCTCTCTCTCTCTCTCTCTCTCCCTCTCTCTCTCTCTCTTCATCTATATATCTCTATAGGCCCATGTACTACCAAGTCCCAGTGGTGGGAATTGAAGAAGCCACCAGGGTTGTCACCAGATGCTGTCCGGGTTTTACCAACTCCAGCGGTCAATGCGAGCGTGAGACAAATCGTGTTTATTTCACTTATTTCCGACATTGGAATGAAGATGGTTTATCTGTTCCATTTCCGTCACATATTAAGAACTTGTGCGCCAAAATACTAAGTGCCAAACAAACTGCTGCTGTAAGGTATAGTTGTGCATTACTTATGTCAAAGTACAGCAATACCATTGTTGTTTATCACTATACATGTATTTTGTTATGTAAATGGCCCTGCCCAAAACCATAATTGCTTCTTTGGCGTTCTAACCATTGTTTTATGTTTGTCAATAAGTTGTTGATTTGTTGTTTCGTTTTTATGGTTAAATTAATAAAATGAAATTACATGAAAACATATTCATATGTAAACCATCAGGTTTGTCTAATTCGTAACGTAAAGCAACGAAATGGTTTGTGGTGCTAAACTTGATGAAATAAGGATTGGTAATTTCTTTTTGTCATTCTCCCGATGATTTGTGTTCATACTTTCCACTTTTTCTGTCAGCGCACAGAGAATGGTCATTAGCGCAACAATAGATGTCTTCACGTGTTAAGAATTGGGTGATGGAAGCATGTTGGTGGTTGCTCTTACTTGCGTCATCATCGTATAAGATTTTAAGCACAGCATGTTGTTGTTTTGATTTCCTTGATCAGCCGTCTGTGATGAGCCGTGTCAGCGTGGGGGCAGCTGCATTGCACCGAACAACTGCGCATGCCCGCCTGGACACATTGGGGACGTCTGCCAAGACAGTAAGTTTGAGAGATTCGTGTATCCAATGCTCATGCCCGATTACATCAGTCTCATCAGCTTTCATGATGTTGTTATGTTTGATTTTGCTTTGTTTGCTGTTGTGTGTGTGAGGGGGGATGTGATGATGGTTGCCTCAGATCCATCAAGTTTGGCCAACTCGGTTTCACTAGGTAGCAACATGGCTGGTATTGCTTTGTTGGATAAGCAAATAACAAAACAATATACACCATGTTGCTACCTAGTGAAACCGAGTTGGCTAAGCTCTGTGTATAGATGGCTAAGATCTGTGTATATACGGCTCTGGGTTGCCTTATACATATACCACAGGAGTTTGTCTTAACAATGAGAGGGGGCACAAAATTAAAGTCTCTCGAGATGCGTAACGTAGATTGACTGTTGCATTTAAGGTGATAGGACGGAATGAAGCATTTTGAACCAAGTTATATATTGGTTAATATTCAAAGCACAAATGTGATAAATTATATGCAAGTTGATGAAACCTTGTCATACGCATGACCTTTCTAATCAATGCAAGTAAGCGGACTATACATTTCAGTATTGCCGACATTACAGTTGTGCCGACAAATTTTCATTTTTGCCGACAAATTTTCAATTGTGCTGACAAACTCCCGTAGGATCTTATTTTGGGAGGGGACAGCTGCCACAACCCATCCATACTCTTATGTGCGTGATATCAATGAGAGAGAGAGAGTACCCCGATTTGCAAGTAAAAGCTTCTGAAGAAATCCTCTAGTTGATCATCACTCTTCTTTCGTGAGAAAAGTTATTCATAACTTATCATACTTTACTTCGAACAGCCGTCATTGCCTGTTTTCAAACTTGATATATTTCTCTAGTTGATTGCGGATAACGCTTTTTTATGGATGCGAAAAGATCATTCACGATAAATTAATGCTTGATATTTTTTTCCTATCATTAAGGTGTATGATGTCAATTCTACTTTAAATCATCAATACGAAAGCCATTACACATGTCGTTAAGGCAACACCTGGAAAGGGGATGGTAGTTACCTGACGTATAATCTGAAATGCGATATGTCTTATTCACTTGTGCCACATTGCAGCTTGTCCAACTGGTCGATTTGGTGTGCAGTGTCTTCAGCAATGCAACTGTCAGAATGGTGGGTCGTGTAATCAGGTCCATGGTCTCTGCTCCTGTCCTGATGGGTTCACGGGAAGGAACTGTGAGAGTTCCTGTCGACCAGGAAACTTCGGCGAAAAATGTTCGTCACTGTGTCTCTGTCTGAACGGGGCCTCATGTGATGCGGAAAATGGAACGTGTTTCTGTCGCCCCGGTTTCAGGGGAGACTACTGCGCCGATGAATGTGAGCAGGGGACGTACGGGCCAGGTTGTACAAGGATCTGTCGCTGTCAGAACGACGCCTACTGTGACCCAATAGGTGGAACGTGTTCCTGTGCCCCTGGCTACACGGGTGACTTCTGCCAGAGCGAATGCAAAGAGGGCTCCTTCGGACTAGAATGCAGCGGAATGTGCATGTGTGCAAATGGGGCTCGGTGTCACCACATCACAGGTCGTTGCACCTGTCAACCAGGTTTTGCAGGTATCGATTGCTCCAATACTTGTCCTCCAGACTCCTTTGGACAGGACTGCGCCGAAATGTGTTCATGCCAAGTTGGTAATTGCCATCACATCACGGGAGAGTGTTCGTGTGATCCAGGATGGATTGGTGAGAACTGTACTATCCCTTGCCGACCAGGGACATTCGGACTCAACTGCGCGGGACGGTGTGACTGTGCGAACAGAGCACGATGTAGCCACACAGATGGAAGGTGTCGGTGTCTACCTGGGTATAGTGGCGTACGGTGTGACCGTCCCTGCCCAGAGGGTCGATTCGGGGTGGATTGCTCCGAGTTCTGCCAATGTCAGAACGGGGCAGGGTGTGACGCGGTCGACGGATCCTGCAATTGTACAGCAGGGTGGCGAGGAGCCCTCTGTACTGAGCCGTGTCGGGTTGGCCTTTTTGGACAGAACTGTGCTAGGAGATGTGGGTGTCATAACGACGCTTCCTGCGATCACGTTGATGGCTCGTGTGCTTGCTCGGCAGGATGGAGGGGGTTCCTTTGTAATCGGCCGTGTGCAAACGGAACGTACGGTCTGAATTGTCAAGGAGTTTGTTCTTGTCAAAACGATGCTGAATGCGATCACATTGACGGCACGTGTTCGTGTACTCCTGGTTGGCAAGGTGCTATGTGTGCCGACCCGTGTGACCAGGGATCATTTGGCTACGAATGTCAGTTGACTTGTCGCTGTCAAAATGACGCCGTATGTGACCATGTTGATGGAAGGTGCACATGTGGTCCGGGGTTCATAGGTTTGACATGCTCTGACAGATGCCCCGATAATTTTTATGGCCAAGGATGCACCGAGGTGTGCAACTGCGATTTCGCCCACAGTTGCAATCACGTCTCTGGAGAGTGTTTATGCCAGCCTGGTTTTTACGGACCAACTTGCTCCATCCCCTGTCCAGATGGCTTCTACGGGCTTCGTTGTGAGCTAGTGTGTCGTTGTCGTAATGGAGGAACGTGCGATCCGATTGACGGAAGCTGTAGCTGTGCGCCTGGGTGGGAAGGGGAAATGTGTGAGAGCACATGTCCTGGAAGTCGCTTCGGCGTGGAATGCCTTCAGAGTTGTGTGTGCCAGAACAACGCGACTTGTCAGCCTGTAGATGGTTCGTGCGTCTGCACCCCGGGCTGGCGGGGGCCGCTCTGTAGCTTACCATGTCCGGAAGGCTTCTACGGACGGGACTGCTCACAGGTCTGCAGGTGCAGGAATGGTGGCGAGTGCGACACTGTGACAGGCGTGTGTACCTGCCCGCCTGGCTGGTTAGGCTTCTGCGCTGAGCCATGCCCGGTAGGATTCTTCGGGCAGAACTGTCTGGGCGAATGTCGGTGCCAGAACGGAGCCTCCTGTAGCAGGTTTGATGGTCGGTGCAGCTGTACAGCTGGATGGCATGGCCTGTCGTGCGATACCCCGTGCCCGCCAGGACGATTCGGACCTTCGTGTGATAGTGTCTGTCCATGTAGGGCAGGTAGCTGCTCGAGATTTGATGGGTCCTGCAACTGTACTGCCGGCTGGACGGGTGGTCTTTGCGACCAGGCCTGTCCGGAAGAGAGATGGGGCATCAACTGCGCAAATGAGTGCACGTGTGCGTATTCAGAGAGCTGCTCGCGGTTCGACGGGTCGTGTGTCTGCTCAGAGGGATGGACGGGGGATAACTGCGACCAGCCTTGCCCGGAAGGACTCTACGGACCGGATTGTAATGAGCTGTGTATGTGCCAAAATGGAGCTACGTGTCTCAGGTACAAATACGTTAACTGCTTTATTGAAATACATGTATATTATTGAATCTATGATTATTTTTTCTTGACCGAGTGTCCAATATCCATGAGGATGATCGCTTTGAATTTATTTGAGCTCATAATTTCTGACATATATACAAACCTTTCAAAAAATGCACGTCATAAACCCGCAAGTTCTATTATGCCAAATATTTTTCGTTTGGTAATTCCAAAAAAAAAAACAGTTTTAAACAGCTGGCACTTCATGGCACTTCCTTGCTTTGCCGCGGTGAGAAAACACTCATGGTGTCAAATTGCCGGCGGTGAGCGGCAGCGGCAGACCGCTTTTGTGTTAATGCACTTTTACAGATCAAGACTCGCTGCTTTATTCACAAGAGGAAAAATGATCACATGGCTGTTTTTGCAGGTTTCATGGAAACTGCAGGTGTGCCCCTGGTTGGACGGGAGACACGTGCAGTGTCCGATGTCCTGAAGGAATGTACGGACCGGGATGCACACGGAGGTACGTGGATCGATGACTCCCCTTAACCCTTTCTGTTCCACACATAATGCTGCTCTTGGTGATTTATGTGCATTGATCCTGTTGATTGTGACAAAATCCACACATGGCACATGAAACATGCTCTATGTACACTCCCCCTTTCATCCGGTAGATAAAGATACTTTAGATAAAGATACGTTTTTTTTTTATTTTGCCTGAATAGTTTGCTGTTAAATGTATTAAACTAATATTTGATTTGCCTGTAGTGTAGGTTATGGTATCTCGATGATGCGTAGACTTACTAGTTGGTAGTGTATAGTCGGCATCATTCATTCCAAATGAACTCGCTTTGATGTGAATCCCGCAGATGCCGATGCGCAAACGACGCTTCATGCTCTCCAGTCGACGGCTCCTGCCAGTGTCCCGCGGGTTGGATGGGAGGACAATGTGACCTTCCGTGTCCATCGGGACTCTTTGGCCCGTCCTGTCAGACTCCCTGTCGGTGCGTCAACAATGCGACATGTTCAAGGTACTATAGTTGCTTGTGATCAAGGTGATTGTGGTGAGAACTACGTGGGATATCAGCAGACACAGTCCTGCTCTGTGGGATTTCTGTGGACAAAGCATCAATTACAGATGAAGTGTTAAACACGGATAAACGATATCCATGGATGATTTTGTTTTTCATGATATGATCATAAGTGTCGGATTGTTTTGGAATTATTGCCCTTGACGTGCCCCTTCACTGACTTCAATAAAGGTTATATCATTATATGATTTTGCAGGTTCGACGGAAGGTGTGCGTGTCCTGCCGGATGGACGGGACGAGCCTGTGAAACACCGTGCCAGGCAGGTTCATACGGGGTAGGTTGCGCTCAGACGTGCCTGTGTGAACGTAACGCAGATTGCAACCGCTTCGACGGTTCCTGTGTCTGTACAGTCGGTTGGAAGGGTGTCTACTGTAACACGCCGTGCGGAATCGACGAATGGGGACCAGGCTGTACCCTCAGGTGCTTCTGTCAAAACGACGCCCTCTGCACCCGCTTCACGGGCGTCTGCCAGTGTGGTCCCGGGTGGACGGGGTCCAAGTGTGACCAGAGATGCGGGGAAGGGTTCTACGGTCGCAACTGCACTCAGAGATGCTCCTGTGAAAACAGCGCCACGTGCAACATCCGCGATGGGTCCTGCATCTGTCCCAGCGGATTCATGGGCGCACTTTGCGATACGACCTGCCCCGAGGGTCGGCATGGTGTCCAGTGCGTCCAACAGTGTGTATGTAGAAATGGCGCCCTCTGCGTACCCACTGACGGTAGATGTATCTGCTCGTTAGGGTGGACCGGCGATCTGTGTGATGAGCCGTGTTCCCCGGGAAGGTGGGGTCGCAACTGCGTCAAGCAATGTTTATGTTTGCATGGAGGAATATGTGACAGGTTTACAGGTAATTGATAATATAAAGAGCATTTTAAGCTTATCGTAGTCTAAACTGTTTCTATAGCATTCAGACAAGTATTTACGACTAAAGGAGAATATTAATATCCGTGATTGATTACGTTTGATTACGCTTCATATATTAAAGCTCTTACATAGGCGGAGAATATGATATTCCCTCTGGTGGGCTTGTGTCCTTCTTACAGGTAACTGTACCTGTGAAGCCGGATGGGGAGGGGATACCTGCAGCTTGGCTTGTCCTCAGGGTAGATACGGACGAAACTGCCTTTTCCACTGTGAGTGCAGGAATTCGGCCACATGCTCTCGCTTTGACGGATCATGCCGTTGTCTCGAAGGCTGGCAAGGGGCACGATGCGACGAGGAGTGTTCCCAAGGCCGATATGGACCAAACTGTGCTAATGAGTGCGAATGTCAGAACAACGCCGTCTGTGACAGGTTCGATGGAACGTGTACGTGCAGCGCGGGTTATAACGGTGTGCTTTGTGACGTGCCTTGCACCGAGGGTACCTTTGGGCCAGCCTGTCGCTTCGGATGCCAGTGCGAAAACCAGGCCACATGCGAACCTGTTAATGGGGAGTGCTTCTGCGCGCGCGGATGGACCGGTCCGATCTGTGATATTCCTTGCCCGGAAGGGAGACAAGGTGAGGGATGTGTAGATTTCTGCTATTGCGAGAACGGCGCCGAATGTTCGAGGTTTGACGGCAGCTGTCGATGTACGGCGGGGTGGACAGGTGTCGTCTGCGGGGAAGAGTGCCCGCCGGATCGCTACGGTCCATCCTGCATCAATCGCTGTCGCTGTCAGGCCGACGCTACGTGTGATCGATTCACCGGCCGGTGTGAATGTCCAGCGGGATGGTCTGGGTTAACTTGCAGTACCCCCTGTGACTCGGACCACTTCGGACCTGCATGCTCAGAACTATGCCGCTGCCAAAACCATGGACTCTGCAATAGATTTACAGGTAGTTCTTTGTACCACCGTCTCGTCAGACCAATGGACAACGATTAATGTGCCATTTCATTAACTCTTTTATTAACATTGGCATTAAGAGAAGTAGTAGGCAAATGAGGTTTCATACGTCTAGTATGTAAGGGTTAACCTTGTCAGTACTAATGTAATGTGAAATGTCTAATAATGCAATGACGTGTTCCTGGCTTGGTACTGAGTGCATTCTTCACATGGGTTTTTTTTTTCTTATTCCAGGGGAATGCCGATGTTCGACTGGTTGGACTGGTGCCGTCTGTGACGAGCCTTGTGAGGAGGGCCTCTTTGGTCCTTCATGCTCGCAGCGATGCCGATGCAGAAACGGCGCGAAATGCGATCGGTTCAATGGTGCCTGCCGTTGTCAGGCGGGATGGACGGGGAATCAGTGCCAGACGCCGTGTGCGGAGGGACGTTATGGCATTGATTGTACCCAGGTGATGAGTTGTATGAAGACCACCGTATACGACTCGATTCTGCCACGATTCTGCAGTCGTAAAGGCCTATGACTGCAAATGTGACGTCACCTTCATGCAAAAATTCAATGGCCGAGTCGTTCGACTGATCAGATATCGTGTTGTCTGTGTGGTCAAAATAGGCTTTTATAACTATCAAAGCTATATAAATGATAAAATTGAAATATTGACAAGTGATGTTATGATGTTATGATGAGTGTCCAACATTTCTCAAAATAAATAATGATAATGTGGTGTGGTGGAATAGTATTAAAGATGCTGTTATTCTGAAAAGATTATAAAATTTACAGGATTTTATAGAATGAAGTATGCGTATAATATGAAAATGATATTTCATTTTTTACGACATATTACTTTCATAATGGTTTGAAATATTGTTCTTCCAAAATTAAGCAACTTTATAACTGAAGATAATCTATGTAATGTGTATATGAAGTTTTCTCCTTGGCATTGACGCTGATATTCCTATTGCGTTCTTTGCGCTCCTTATCCATACCAACCCGTGGGTCTTGATTGTCCCTTTGTAGACTTGCAGATGTCAGAACCAGGCGACCTGCAATGGTCGAGACGGTCGGTGCACCTGTATAGCTGGTTGGACGGGGAGCCTGTGTGACACGCCCTGTGTGTCCGGGCTCTATGGGCCCGACTGCTCGCTGAGCTGTGACTGTGACTACAGCGCCGGCTGCAATCGCTTCAACGGAACCTGCACGTGTTTGCCCGGTTGGATCGGCGTCAGATGCGACACCGCGTGTAAAAGAACTCGGTGAGTTGCGGGTCTAGGATTAACCCTTACATTACAAGATCTTGAAATCCCCATTGGCTTACCATATATCTCCCTGGCAATAGATATGATAGAGTTAAACGTAATGGGTAATAGAAGTTAGAATTACTAGGACCCTAAATCATGAATTCTACGTTCTGCAGTTACAACGCGTCCCATTCATGTGTCATTTCAGGGTCGCGTTATTTATCAATCGTTTCCAAATCATATAGACCGAGTTATTAAAATCAGTCGAGACCTTAAGTCATGATGATTACGAGTCCCGTGACCATCCTGTAATCTCTATCACGAATATCACACATCCCTCACATTTAACCATTTGAGGCCATATTCATGCAACTAGCTATGCCAAAAAGGTTTCAGGAATAGGGCTCTTGACATCTAATCAACGGCTAAGTCAGCAAAAGTGCACTTTGCCAACAAGACAAATACCGTTTTGTTTCTTTCTTTTACAACACACAGGTATGGCTTCCAGTGCCAGCATCTGTGCGTCTGCGAAAACAACGCCACTTGCTCCCGTTTCGACGGCTCGTGTCAGTGTGAAAGTGGCTGGACAGGAGTCTACTGCGAGCAGGAGTGTGCGCCGGGGTTGTACGGACCCTACTGCTCGGAAACCTGTCAGTGCCATAATGGGGGAACGTGTTCCAGGTAGGGGCACTGGGCTATATCCTCCAGAGAAGAAATCATTGACACTTGGAGCTTTGGTAGAAAATGTGGTATTATGAAAGAAACGCAAGTCCGAAACTGTCTTCCCTGAGTTAGTTTGTACTCTGCAAACTCACAGGTCAAAAATTGCGTCAATTGGCCAATCAGGATTGTAGGGAACTTAAGTCAAAACTGAAGTCAATAGCTATTTTCTTTTCAGAAATCCATACCGGTTTAACGTGTAAACATACAAGTATTGTGACATTGAAATAAGACAGACATCGATATCTACTGTAGATATCAATAAACACCATCGTAGATATTAACGGTGGAAACAACCAGGTGCCCCATCCGCATGCGGTGAAATGGTCCTTTACGCAAACATTGACAACTGTCGAATGAAATTGTGAAAACACATTTACGCATTTCTTCATAAGTTTCTTCCTCGCATGTTTGTATGACGGAAATGTCAATATCCGAGCGATATCATTATGTTCTTTTTCTTATATTTACGTTTTTTTGTTTTGGGTTGAGTTATTTTTAACTGAGAGTTAAAATATGATTGTGACAATGAAGGGATGTCTCTTCCATCCCCTTGCATTTTACTTTAGATTCGATGGAAGTTGTGCGTGCACGCCCGGTTGGATAGGCTCGTACTGCCAATACCCCTGTATGGGTGACACGTACGGACCGAGCTGTCTCCGGAGATGCGTGTGTCGTAACGGCGCGACGTGTAACCCCGTAGATGGGACGTGCGCGTGCGCAGAAGGATGGACTGGCGAGTTGTGTGATACTAGAGGTGCGTTCTGTCTCCACTAGCTGTCGTCTGTTCTGTAGCAATCAAGATGCTGGTGTAATGTATAGAAGAATTAACATATAAGCTGGAAACTCAGTCGTATTTCGCTAACAGTTTAAGCGAGTTATCATCTTATCACTCTCACCCTCAAACCTTCTCACATTCTTCGTAAATACACACATACACACATACACACACACACACACACACACACACACACACATACCTATACATCCATTCATCCACTCCCTGCCCCCCCCCCTCATCTTCTACCCCTTATCTCTCTTCCTCACAATCATTGCTGTCTCCATTGCTTCTTATCTCTCTCTACATTACCCTCTCTACATTATATCTCACTCTTATTATCCATATCTGTTGACATGTTGTCAAGACAACTGGTTCTAAACTGTGTGGGTATATAAAGCAAAAATCGGCATTTGCAATGATCATAATGGGAACTCCCGCCAATCAAAGTCTCACTTGAGTGATGATGTTTAGAACTAGAAGCTGGGGTAACAATTGATATGACGACACTACTTCGGTTCTCTGTAGATCACATTTGCTCTCTTTCTCTCTATATATATATCTATTGATCTCTTTCTCCATCCTCTCTTTCTCTCCTTTCTATCTCTCATCACTTCCACGTACAATTTCCCTTTTCCCCATCGCAATGATCAAACATACACAAGGCTGTAACCGTTCCTCCTAAACTCTAATCATCTTTTCTTCTTTGCCACCCAGATCTGATCGGCTTCCGGACCAGCCAGGTGCTCCAGGGTAAGACGATCACCTGCTCGGAGGCTCTCAACTTTCTCGACGTCGACGATGAACGGCACGTCTTCGAGTGTAGGACTTTAAAGTGGGTTGTCTCCCAAACATGGAACATTTTTATATCCTAGCTTTATTCATGATTTATTTCGTACCCCACTCGTATTAATGCCTGGGGTTTGAACGAGCGCAAAATGTGGCTCTCCTATCATCAAGACTTCCCTTTGATTTATCAATGTGCTTTACCCAACGTCTCACTTGAGTTACACAATACACAATATCCGTGAATGTAGCATGCATTGACGACTGTAGTCTTATCAATGAACGGTGTGTGTTTTTATTTTTCATCCTAGTGTCTGCCTTTTCTCTATTTGCCCATGCGTCCTTTAAAATTTTGATTAAAGCGAGAGCATTACTTTGTTTTACAACTATTTAAAAATATACAGATATGCAATGGAGAATAATACACATATAATCCCAAAATGTAACTACAACGTCGAACAGGTTTTGTACTTTGCCACTGTATTGAGCCGTTTTACCTCCTTTCTGTGCGTGGTAAAATATTGGGACGCATTATCACCCCAGAACCAGAATCTCTTGATTTCACGACCATGGCAATGAGTCGCCACATTTGTTATAACACTATGGCCGTTAGCTATGTACCTGAAATCAACCCAGATCAGTGTACCATCATCGTACCATACACACTAATGTGGACTCTCTTCAAAGCCCCTAAACCTTATTTTGCCTCTAGAGTTGACGGCGATCGTCTTCCCAACGGGGTCACGTGTCGTCAGATATGGACCGATCGGATTCCAAGTAGGAGCGATCGATACTTCACGGAATGGACCGACCAGCGGGACCTGTGCCACAGAGTGCTAAACGTGAACGGCATCACTCCCAGCATGTACGAGCCGTCCGCCCTCTCGGTACGCACTCGGTCATAGCGATTCGTTCTCCATAAAAAAGAAGGGTGACATCATTATTCTAGCCATCACATAGAGATGATGGGACTTACATCGGTACCGGGACACCACAAGTCGTCCCATAACGCATTTTCAGCCGCGTTCTTATTTGTTTTGTTTTGTATTCATATCCGGTTCCGGTCACACACACAAGTCCACTAGACCGGTCGCAAACATGACTGCCGGTACATGATGGGATGAGTTTCCCTTATTACGCTGTATGGAGAATTATATGATATATTAGTCACTGTTATTACCCGTGATTCAATGGGACTTGGATGACTACTACAATAGAAAAAGGGACAAAAATAATGCAATGATGTCCGAGAATTAGTGAGACTCTGACCGAGATCGATGTTTAAGTATCACTAATTACGGTGTGTGTTAATGCCTCTATTAAATAGAAATGTCTCCTTATGTGATGTTCCGTCAGTCCGTCATCCTAACCCTCTGTCTATCCCTCCATCCCTACCTTCCTCCATCACCTTATACCAGGTGGAGGTGTGGTACATGTGCAGCAACGAGCCAGCAAACCGCATCCAATGGCTGTATGGTGCGTGGCAGGAGGGCGTGAACATGGATGCTGGTTACACCCATCACCTCCGCTGCATCATACCGGTCGGAGCAATGAAGTAACAAGAGAGGGCGTAGTTCTTTGTGTATAAAGGGATCTGATCCCATATACACTATGAACATGGTCTCTTGTTGTCAGAACAAAACTACAAAGGATCCCTTTTAACTTTCGTATTCTTAACAAAAGACCATGCTCATAGTAAGAGCTATATAAAGACACGTAGATCCCTATGTAGTATCCCATAGAGTATACAGTGGTGTCGTCATATCCATTGTTATGCAGGTTGTTGGTTCGAATCAGCATTGCTCAAATGAAATTTCACTGGTCCGACATTGTCTAACGGGCTAGTGTTGTGCGCTCCTAATGAGAGTCCACTATGATCACCTTGGTGGACAACATGCCCTTATGACGTCCCACTTACTATAATTGACACACACGCATCATTCTAACCTAACCGACTCGTTGCAAACTTAGTTGATATGTGTTAACGGAGCTACGTTATTAATATATCCAGTCAATTATTGTAGGTGCATTCCAGTGAATTCAACTATATTGCGACGAATTATCATTCTTAATTATCATTACTATGTACAGCTATTCATGATATTTGCTTTATCGATGTGATATATTAAGGTTTATTTGTTTGGTTTTTACTTGACTCGTCGTTGCAGTTTCATTTGATATTCGTCATCGGAGCTGCATGGTTTCTTTTCATATAGCATGTCAATAATAGTAGCTTCTAAACATGGAAGCAATATAGAAGCAAATGACCATTACTTTTATTATCATTACTATATACAGCTACTTATGACATCTACTTAATAAGTATCTCTGTTTGTTTGTTTTCCTTGAGAAACATTAATATCAAATTTCCTTGAAAAAAGATAATATAGAAACAGCAAATGAGCTGTGAGCATTGAAACTGTTGTCTTGATTAATAAAGGTTAGTGCTGTAGTTATCACGTCATTAAATCTGTATTGCAAAAGACATTTTGGGAGCTCATTATGTAATCCTTGCATCACATCAGCTATTCTACAAAGATGAATGTTCTTCAAGACAAATCTATTTATTAACCCTTTGTTGAATATTCAATTACGAGCGTGTTTGTGCACATAAAGGAGCAGTCATTCATTATGAAGGAATGAATACATGAATAAGTTTATTGTCCACAAAAGTCATGTGAAAATTATATACGTAATATTGACGGACATTACAAGTATATTTGTATATTTATACATATCATTATACACATATCAATGTGATACATGTGTTTCTTTTTCATATAAATATATTTACGTGTACATCAAAATCATGCTAGAGCAATACAACATTATAAAATTATCATATTTCATGCCCTTTGATTAGAAAACAAACAATAATGGACTTGTTATTGTCTATCACGTTGTTCTTGAAAAGAGCCTTTATCTATCATCTTGTACAATCTGTATTCACAATTACATCTACTATAACCTTTGTGTTGAACTGTTATTACAAATGCTGGTTATTGGTCAACATTTCACAGATCAACCCTTTTCTCTTATATTTTGTGTAAGCAATTTGTTTTATGCAATGTATTTGCAATTTGGTTGTTATTTTGTAAAACTCTTCATAAAGTTCTTCCCTCGCACTTACTAGACATGTAAATTGATTACTATTTTGATGGAAGCCATCTTATTATAATGTTGCTATATCACTAAATGAATAAAAGCATATGTGTGTAAGGCATATGGTCCGAGTCTATCTTATCCTACAAAAAGTAACGAAAACCTGCAGAGTTTACAATAAAAATGAGTGACCATTGCCATCAACGTTATTTACATTTTTGTGTTCTTGTGTGCATGGTGTGTGAAGTGTACGCCCGCTTTACATGGTGTTGTGTGTCCGTGTGTATGCAATGAGAGCAATGAGAGGTGAGAGAGAGAGAGAGAGAGAGAGAGAGAGAGAGAGAGAGAAAGTGGACGAAGAGCGGGAGGGGGAGGAGGGAGAGACATGAAAGATTATATACGTAGAGAAGGAAGACTGGAAAGAGAGGCAGAGAAAAGAAAGAACTTGATAAGGTGGAGAGAAAGAGGGAGAGAGAGATTGGCATAATTAGAGGGGGCAGGAGAAGCCGACAGACAGATGATGAATACGGTAAAAATCCAGTTACATTTGCTTCAAAGAAAGGTAGCCCTCTTGCGGGTCAAAACAATAAGGTTGTGTAAATCCAACAGAAAGTCGATAAAAATAATAAAGATTATAGGTGGAAACTAACTTAAAGCGGAATTTCATGATCACTAGATTTCGAGTAGGTTTTGGATGAACTGCCCAAAATAGCAGTTCCTGTATCTTACAGACCATAGGCCTATATGTGATCAAACTATTGGCACAGTTTTTGTTTTTGTCCGTTTTCAGAATATCCCCTGACTAAGCTAAGATTGTTGTCGACTTCAGATTCTTTCTGGGATGGTATTTTGAAAGAAACTTAGCTAAGCTAAGTCAGACGGAAAACTTACTCAAAATCAAAACCTGCGCCATGCAATGGGCCAATGAAAGTTATGGATCGTAGGGGACTACAAATCGTTTTTCGGAATACTTCCCCATATATAGTGAGGTGGTTAAGCAACAAATATAAGGTGAATTGTGCATATAGGATATTGGATTTAGAGGCACTTCGAAATTTGACCTTGAGACGCCATTTTCCAAGATGGCGTCCAAAATGGCTGCCAAATTAACCGATGTTTTTAGCTTTATTCTATTCTTTGGTTAATGATTATTTACTTAACACAATGGGATATAGAGGCACTTCAAAATTTGACCTTGAGACGCCATTTTCCAAGATGGTGACCAAAATGGCTGCCAAACCGATTCCGTTCTACACATACCTACAAGCACCAAATTTGATACACAGGTTATTGATTATGAACTAAACAAAATTAGAAATAGTGGCACTTCAAAATTTGACCTTGAGAAGCCATTTTCCAAGATGGCGTCCAAAATGGCTGCCAAAACAATGAAAGAAATTCGGTACATAGGTTAAGAATTATATACGAAGCAAACGTAGATATAGAAGCAATCAAGAATTTTGATCTTCAGACGTATTTTTCCAAGATGGCCGCACCAAACTAATATATCAATCTTTAGCCCCCATATGGCCCGATGTTATAACATGATATACACATTTACAATTTCGATATCATGTTTTAAAAAATTGTTATACACATTTATTTAGAGTTTGGTGATTTATCACTGATTTTTCTGTCCAAATTGCAAATATTGGCTAGACAAATGACGGGACATGACCTTCAAAATCATTTTAGATATATGTACATTGTAGTCGAAGTCTTAACTACATTATGAGATGATACAAGTTGTAACCGATTCGTACAAAACATTAATAAACCATGTTTATATAGCGCATAACACATATACATAAGAAAGTCTCTATGCGCTTCAAGGAGCAAAGAAAAAGAGAAATGAGGTTACTGAGTTCCTTAAATCATTTTGCCATTTGAAATAAGTGTGTTTTAAGAGCAGACTTAAACCTATCTAGGGTGTTAATATTCCTAAGACTGTCAGGGAGGCTATTCCATAAAACTGGAGCAGCATGGGCAAATGAGCGTTCACCATATGTTCGTGTAATTATAGGAGGAACAATAAACAAATTCTTTTTACATGATCGAAGATTTCGTGTTGGTTTGTATACAGTGAGTAAGTCATTTAGATAAGCAGGAGCTAATCCATGAAAACATTCATAGGCTAATAACAATATCTTGAACTTAATGCGAGACTGGACTGGTAACCAATGTAAATTACGTAAGACAGGGGATATTGAAGCATGTTTCCTCGTACGTGTAACAAGTCGCGCTGCTGAATTTTGTATAGTTTGTAGTCTTTGAATTTGGCGAAGTGGTAATTGAAAAAGGAGACTATTGCAGAAGTCAAAATGACACATAACAAATGCGTGAACCAAACGTTCAGTTGTACTTCTATCAATAAAATCACGGATTTTACCAATTTTGTAGAGTGCAAACGAAGCTGAACGGCATTTTTGTGTGATGAAATTGTCAAATGTAAGCTTATTGTCGAAAATTACCCCAAGATTTCTACATGTTTTGGTAGCTTTAATTTGCTTTCCGGCTAGATCCAAGTGAATTACTGGAGTCGCATTTCTGAAACGGGATGAAACATGAAGGAACTCTGTCTTACTGCAATTTAACTTGAGACAGTTTTGGTGAGACCATTCTTTGATTGCTTGAACACAGTTTGCTATCTGAGAAGAAACATTTTCAAGCCGTGACTGTTTGAATGTAATATACAACTGAGTGTCATCAGCATAAAACATCTTGAAAATGTTATGTCTTTCAATCAAAGATTCTAGAGGAGAGGTGTATAATGTAAACAGGACTGGACCCAATACAGATCCTTGCGGTACTCCTTTGGTGAGTACATGTCCTGAAGACCGATCATTTCCAATGACTACATTATGAGTACGTCCTGATAAGTATGACTGCATCCAATTAAGTGCTTCACCACATATTCCAAATCTTAGTGATAAGCGTTTAAGCAATATATCGTGATCAATGGTATCAAAAGCTGAGGAAAAATCAAGCAAGATAAGCATAACCTCCTCGCCCCTATCAAGTGACAACAGAATGTCATTTGTAACTCTCAAGAGAGCAGTCTCAACACTATGAAATGACCTGTATCCTGACTGAAACTTTGCATGTAGATCAGATTTACCTAGATATTCTTGTAGCTGATGTGCTGCCATCTTCTCTAGAATCTTAGCAAAGAATTTAAGGTTTGCTATTGGGCGGTAATTCTTCAGATTGTCACTATCACAAGACGAGCCTTTCAGTTTTGGAATGATATTGGCACATTTGAACTTATCAGGAAATCTACCATTTCTAAAAGAATCATTTATAATGTTCGTCATAATGGGTACCAATTCAGGAAGAAACTTTTTCATAAATGAGGTGGGAATAGGATCAAGATCACAGGTTGTTGAGGAAGACTCCTTGATTACATTAAAAACTTCATTTATAGAAACAGGATTAAATCTTTCAAATGAGAAGCCCGTTTGATCTTCAACAAGAACATTGTGAGTTAATGATGACCGTAGCTCCTGGGTGATAACTTCTACTTTCTCTGCAAAATAATTCTGGAAACGTTGTGGAAGGGACAGTTCAGAGTCATTATTTGTTGGCAGTGTACTAGAAGAGCATGGTCGTAGAAGCTGGTCGACTTTCCTGAACAATTCGCGGGAACTACATTCTTTCAGTTGGTCCTTGTGATAACGTTTCCTTGCAAACGTGAGTTGGTTATTATAATCATGACAGGCTCTTTTGAAATTCTGACGGTCGATTTCCAGCCCATGATTGGAGAAAGCCCTACGTTCAAGAGCTCGAAGTTCTTGCTTGCTACGGCGAAGTTCATCAGAAAACCAAGGAGAGTCTGGACGACATCTTACTGTCCGCGTTACTTCTGGAGCATGTTGGTCAAGAAGCGCAGATAAAACAGACTCATACTGATCAATATGAGCATTTATATCATCACATGGCAACAAAAACAATTCAGATCGTGTAATGTCTTGTCGAAACTCTTCAACGTCAATCGCATGTATTTTCCTTGTTTTAATCTGTAACTTCATTGGCTCAGGTTTAGTGATGTTCAAGGAGCATTTAATAGCTACATGATCGGATGGAAGGTAACTGGTTGAGCTGACGTCACTGACAAAGCTATCAGTTCCACGTGTTAAAATAAGGTCGAGAGTATGTCCGTCCTTATGTGTAGGAAAACATATATGCTGTTGAAGGTTAAGTGCAGTTATCAAGTTCAAGAAACGAGTCGAGTTTACATCATTACTTATGTTGACATGGAAGTTAAAATCCCCTACTATCATCAACCGATGTGAAGTCAATACCAACTGCTCTAAGAGGGTTGAAAATTCTCGAAAGAATGTCTGCTCTGTTGCTTCTCCTGTAGCTGTTCGCTGTGGCCTGTAGATTACAATCAGACGAATAGGAGCATGTCGATGGGATGTCAAATGTAGATCCATATGTTCAAAGGAAATAAATTCTGAATGAGAGTTGTATGATTTTACTTGGAATGTCTTATTTATACATATGCCGACACCACCTCCCACGCGTCCCAGACGCGGCTTGTGATGCCAATCATAGTTCTTGAGGACCAATGATAGTTGGGCCATAGTGACGTTGTCGCGTTCATCGCCAGTAAACCAAGTCTCTGTTACAGCAGCAATGTCGATATGGTCACTGATGATGAGGTCACACAGCATGTGAGTCTTATTTTTCAAGGACCTCGCATTCCATAGAGCAAATCTAGTACAGTCCTTGTCAAGTATAGCAGAGGAAGACCGCTGTTCTTGCTGGTGTTGCTGGCGACGTCGGCACCTTCCACCCTTTCTACTTCGCTTTGTTCGACAGCGAGGACGACATATTCCAAGATGATTAATAGTTGACCACAGAGTCGCCGGTATTCGAAACTTTTGAGAGGAGAGACTATACAGTGTATTAATTTCACATCTACCCTTGTTTGATAGATTGGAGCTACTTTCCCTAGTACCATTTTCAGTGTCATATGCATTAACAGTAGAAGGGCCTGGATTAGGGTGGATGTCTCCACATTCTATTAATTGTAATTGAAAGGTACATGAACATGAATCTGTGGGATAATATGGTACTCTTTTCCCAACATACTTTCCATTTACACATTGAAAGCACCTTTCATGTAAACTTGTGAACATATATGTATTGGTATACAGTTCAGATGCACTCGTATAGTCTACGTAAGTACATGAACAAGAAGAGAGCACAAGGACAAGACTTACAGTCACGGACAGCATATGAATGAAAGCCATTATGGCTAAGTGCTTAAGTCTGCTATGAGCAGATTGAACATTCAAGTAGAATCAAAGCATCAAAGAATGGTTTACAATAGCACAGACACATGAATAGGCCTTGAGATACAATAGGCCCTGAGGTACAATACACTACCCTTTGGCTACACATAACACAATAGAGACATTGGCTGTGTACAAGTGCATTACGCCAACATGGCTACAGATTTCTACTTACAGTCTGGAGAAATCCAAAATGAAGTTCAAGTTAATGCTGAAACAACACTCAATATTATCAGTTGAAACCAGTCCAGTAGAATCACTACCACATAATGATCAATCTATTACAAAAAATAACACTTGATAGGAACTCAGTACCAAGAAATATTAAGTACAGAGGAGAGAGCTGGAGCAGCTGTGACGCGCTCCACCAAGCTCCTCAGAGAAAAAAAAAAAAAAAAAAAAAAAAAAAAAAACATTTGATTAAAAAAAAAAAAAAGACATTTGATTAATGTCTGAAAATTATCCAATATAATATGATTATCCAGAGCTCTCAAAGAATCAAATTTGATTTATATTGTTGGTGAGGATTTTCCATCAAATTAAAAATATATATACAGTTTAAGCATTTTTTTTTTTTTTTTTTTTTTTTTTTTGGGGGGGGGGGGGGGGGGGGCTATACCCCGGCCCCTTGCCACTTGTGAACCCACATTTTACCGAGGTAGGGTCGGTATTACCTAAGGTAGATTCCTTTTATTTATTTTTTTCAAGTCCGGCCATATGTTTTCGTAAAGAAGTAAAAATAACATACAGGGCCCCTGGGACACTTTGGGGGCTGCCCCCAGGCGACCCTGAAAATATTTTGGGATGCCTCTACATACCTAATATTTTTCAAAATGTAATTTTGAATATTTTGAATAATTTTGAAAATTTTGGTGTTTGTAGACAAAAGTGCACAATTTTTCACCTTATCCACCCCACTAATAATATCACCCCGCTAATAATATCACCCCATCAGCAGCTCAGTTATGCCGCTGCTTATGTCATCGCTGAAGATTATTTAAGTACCGCATCACACGTCCTTTATGCTACGCTCGGAGGCCGCCACAGCAGACAGCGTGAATGCACGGCCCACAATAAAAGCCTTCATTTGTTGTGATCGCGTTCGCCGAGCTAGCTGGGTAGTAGCCAGTAGGCCTACTGTAGCCCGGTTCTATTCTTTAGATCGTATACGCCAGGCCGTTACCACCACTGCCGCAAGAGGTGTTTTCCCCACATGCTCCTGAGGTAAGTCGAGCTGTGACTTAGAATACTTATGAAACGGTAAGTTAAAGCTCATCGTTACGATAAAACTCAAAAGTTGTGCACATGATGCACAGCCTCGTCCTGGACGTAATCACCCCGTGCCGGGCCGGGAGCTGGGCCGACTCGGCTTGGCGGTATCCCACCTCAATTCAAGCCCCGTGCTGTGTCCGAAGGCGAAGTGAAATGTACAGCTAGGGTTACTGCCCTGATCTGGTTAAATAATGTGATTCTACGCTTGTACATAAATCAAAATCTCAGATATGAATGTTAAGTTCAACACCAGTATAGCCTGCCTACCTTCTGCTAGCAGGTGAGGGACATTCCCTGGTGGATGGGGGAGGGAGGGGGGGGGGGGGGGTGCACTTATTGGCAAAGGTATGTTTTCAGAACATGAATATTGGTAGGGTATTCTCATAACTTCCATATTGGCACAGCTGGGTAGAATTTTGCACATGCTCGTTTGCAAGTGCAGTAGGTCTATAGTGGGACAGATAGGGTTTAGTTTTATTTGTAAATATTAGTGTTCTAAAAACATATTTACCCTAGCTGTAGGCCTATACCAGTACCAATATTTCTGTTTTTAAAATATCCTTGTTGGCCTGTCCCATCTTTGTTATATGTGCATTATTTGCTGTCCCAAGGGTGAGGCTTGAAAAACATATCCTGTCTAGGGGTACATCCCGATCGAGTACTTTCACCAAAGTGAGTACGTACCACAGTCCCCAACACCATCCACCTGGAAAGTACCGCACCTGCTAGCAGAAGGAAGACGGGCTATATAATGGTGTAGAACTTCATAATAAAATCTGAGTTCTTAATGTAACAATCAAGTGTAAACTTTTCCCAATCTGCTTCTCCGATTAACTGTTTTTTGTCACTTTACATGAAATTAATATTTGGGTTATTTTTATCTATTTTTTTATATTTGGATTATTGTTTCCTTTTGCCATGTTTCCAGGATAATTCATTAGAATGGAGAATGTGAGTATCTTCAAAGTGGACGGACTGACAGGTGTGAGACGGCTTTTCTACGCAGTCACCCCGAATGAGACATCATTTGAAACATTCGAGGAGGTACCGCCATACATTGTTGAGGTATGAAACATCAAGGGTCAGCTCTACCCCTCCCCCCCCCCTACCCCAATAGAAGATACAAACTTACTCTTTTCTTTCAACAGAGCAAACCAATACAGCTGCTTTACAGCGTGAACAACAAAGTGCGCATTGAGAGTAGAAAAATATTCTTTGATCAAGTACTTGCTGGCAGTTTGAAAATAATGAAAGATTTCAGGTTGCAGATTGTTTTTCCCTGCACCTATGGTTTTTTTTTGGTGGATTTTATGTTGGTTAGTTTGGGAGGGTCCCCAAAATAATGAAATGGTCAGTTAAGCATAAAAAAGAAAGTAGCATTAAAGGGGAGGTACATGAAGAAGGTTTTTAAATTATAAAAACTAACTTTGTTGAAAAATTTAATGGTATATTACCCTTTAAGAAACAAAAAAAAATCAGGATATAGTTGGTGGTAATGGTCATCGCCATTTCTACAAATGTATGCCCTTTAGATCTTGAAAATGTTATTGTACTTTTGCATGAGTAAGATTTTATTCATTGACATTTTGCTCTCAATAAGCTGTTTGTTTTGCAGTGGTTTCATTGATTCACAGTTTGAATGCAAATATGTATCTGGGAATGTGGCAAATCAGATTGCAAAATATTTTGTGAAGTGTAAATTCACACAAAAATATGTTTACACTATTTTTTTTTGAGACAGTTAGGGTTACAGTCTTTGTTCAATATGAGAGGAAGTTACAAGCTAACCTAGCTGAATATGCTCATGTTTCTCTTTTTTTTCAGTAGTTATGCACACTAGTTTTATTAACCTACATTTCATCTGGCACAGAAAGGTGTTTGGATAGTTTGTTCACCTTTTATCAAACAGTCAAAAGCACTGAAAGCCATTGTGTATGCACTATGTTTACATGAATATCTAGTGCTCTTGATGATCATATGACTTAGGGTAGCCAAACTTTAAGTTTCCTTGTGATAGACAACATGTATTATATTGTATTAGGTGAAGTGTGTGGAAAAGTGGGCCATTTTGAGAGATTAGAAGGGTAGAGAAGAGATTGTCTTATCTAGTTACTTGAGAGACTGTTTATCTCTGGTAGTAATTGCATTTGAGTATGGTGTGACCTTTGGACCACAGATAAAACAATACACCTGTACATGCGTCTTAGCATTGAGTATGTGCTGTCACAGGAAGTAGATACATGATGACAACATCTGTGAATAGTATTTATCTGAAGTGTCTGTACTTCCCTTCTATTCTGCATATTGATGAAAAGTCTAGTAATTTGACTTTGTAATCGTTCTTGTAATATATGCACATAATTTTTTCTTATTTTCATCTTAAGTTACCATCTATTGTCTTCTACTTTGCCATGAAAGCAAACATGAATTTTTCAAATTTAAATGTCAATTGTCATGATTTTATACCTTCTGTGGGTAGGTGAACATTTGATGTAAATGACATTCCCCATTAAATTTTGGTTAGAAGCTATGGATTTCCTTTCCTCTGTGATCAACATCTTATTGATATCATTTTATAATTTGCTGAAATGTTAATGTTCTTATGCAAAATCTTTTTTTTTTATTGGATAAATGCACAGTTCCAGAGAAGAGTATCACATATTTGGCAGAGCGAGCAAGGAAGTTGACTTTCCTGTTGAACCCTTCATGTGCCAAATTGGACTTGAGTGCCAAATGCATGAATGATAACAAAATGCACACATGTCACATAAGAGGTATGAAATCTGACACTTTCATCTCAAACAAACTTCAAATGACTCTATGCAAAGAGCCCATTAAAAAAAAAACTCATAACATTGTTTGTTGAGTTAACAATCCCTCTATGTTTTTTAAAGTCATGAATGAAAATGTTCAAATGAACACTGGAATGTTTCATCAGCAGTGAAGACACAAATTAAAGCAGAGCTCTTGCTAGGATTGGTTTCAGAATGACATGAAATGCTTATTCACACAGAAGTATCTAGTCTCACAAGAGAGCTTAACCCTCCCATTACCAAACCACAACAGTGCCATTGAGTTTGAACACAAGTATCCTGCATAGGAAGCAAGAGGGTTTACCCACTCTGGTAGTGAGAGAGTTAAAGCTCCATGTGAATGTTTTGTCTTGCAGGCAGGACCGTTCTTTATCATCACAGTGATCCTTGAGGAGATCATACTGAGACTCCGTGATGGAGGGAAGACGGGGAGGTTTGCTGACGGCATCACCTCCATGATATCAGGAATGTTCATGATCATCACAGGGTCAGTACTTAGTTTATCCTTATTCATATTCATTTATAGAAATGCTTTTTTTTCAAGGACACTTTATTAGCCATACCTGTCGTGAACAATAAAGGAACATAGACGTTCATGAGCGGAGTTCACAGCTAAATTACTTTTAAGGGATGATGATAGATATATTATTCAGCATATCCTGGTCACGACCAGCATGTCCCTATTCCGGCCTTCATGTAAGGTTGCTGGCATTCCGCTCGGCGATCTACTCACGAGTGGAAAGATAACTAATCACGCCTATTCGTCAATGTGAGGAGCTTCATAGGGGCATTCCAACTTAGGACTGAGAATATAGGCTTATTAACAAGTTTCATTCATGGCATTCTTCCTTTGCCCAGAATGGGGTCTTGTCAAGGCCTTTCATAGATAGGCAGAATGAGACGGCTTTTGTGTAATTATGTTTTTATACCACGAGCCTTGCATTGTCATCTTTAAGACCCAAACATTATTTTTAACCTAATAAAGTATGAATCAATAAGTTGTTGCTCGTTATACATACAAGTTTCAGCATTCGGTTTATAACATATCGTTTGTACGATGTGCATACATAACAAGAATGGTCCATTGAGTTTTGCCTCACTGAAACCTCTATCATATCATGTTTATCTTTTCATCGTGCTGTCAAGGGTGTATTCAAGGATATAGATAGGTCTGGAGAGCTAGCTCTCATCTCTCTTTTCAAGTCTCTCATGAAATCTACCAGTAGGGCTCAGAAGAATTGGCGTACTTATTTCCTGCTTCAGTAGATACATTTCAAGACTATGAATACAAAAGTTAGAAGCAACTTTTTAGATATAATTGAACAAATGCTTTACTGATCATCATGTATGATTTTCAGAATGGCTTTCATTTAGACTATACAATACCAAATTGTCATGAATGAATTTTATCAACACAGTGTTGCAGTCATCGGATGAAGGAATTCAAAATAGATTCATTATTTTGTTGATAAAATTTAGGTTTTTGGAATAATTGTCAATGAAAACTTATATGAACTCAAATTTCTTTTTTTCATTCTGACTGTATTCATGAGACCTTTTACAATTCAAAGTGGGCTTCAAAGTGGGCTTGTAAGTCTATGAGAATGAGAACTTGTATGAGTTAAGTCAATTTTATTTTGGCTTTGCATATGACCTTTCACAAAAAGAATGTAAGTTAGTTTTTTACTGTATGTGATTGAGAACTTGGATTAATTCATTTTGACTTCATGTACATGCACCAACTCTTTATCATGATAATATAAATGAGTTTTGTACATGTTCATGCACTGTATGAAAATCTATATTAATTAAGTTAAGTTTTTATTCTGACTTTACATTCATTCGACATGAGCGAACGTTAGTGGTGGGCTTCTACATTTAAATGAATGAGAATTTGTCTTAAGGAACTAAGTTCTTTTTGTCATTTTCATCTTATGTATCTTGTCTTTGAGTACTGTATGAAAATGTATATTAATTCAGTTCATTTTGCATTCTGTCTTTACAGCCTTTTCACCAGGACGATAGAAGTGGGTTTCTACATCTATGTGTATGAGAACTACCGGCTGATTGACATGCCCTGGAACAGCACATGGACTTGGCTGCTGTGTTTCCTAGGGATTGACATCGGCTACTACTGGTTCCACCGCATGTCACACGGTGAGTGTCCAATGTGTCATAGGAGAACAATTGTTTGGGCCTCTGTATTTCCATCTAATTCTAGAAATATTCTTTTAATGATTTATATCTCATGATGGTCAATTTCTAAATAAATGTATGGATATTTAAAAAAAAAATTTATTTTGAACATTGTTCTTGCTGTATGCCTTCTTTTATGCTCCGTTGAAGTGTCAAAAAGTATGAGTGATCAAATATCCATGATTCTAATACCTAATACCACATTTGGTAGTACATAAACATATTGGAAGATTGTCTTTTTTCACCTTGTGCCCCCTTTCTTTCAAGTCTTTATGTTCCAGGGGGGTGTTTCACCAAGCAGTTCGTAAGTTACGAACGACTTTACGAACGACTGATGATCCCTTCTTGTGCTAAAAGCGATATCACACTTTGTTCATTGAGAATCTGATTTAGCACAAGAAGGGATCACCAGTCGTTCGTAAAGTTGTTCGCAGCTTACGAACAATTTGGTGAAACACCACCAAGATGTGTACTTTTCCACCAGTAGCACATACTTGTAACCTTTCTAGCCTAGCTAGGTGATGAAAATGCCTGTAGCTGGATGCGCTCTAGAAATTTGCAAGGCTACCTATGGTTTCATGAATTAAATGCCAGGATCTGGCACAGAATGGGGCAAAAGCTCTTTTGCAGGTTAAAAAAAAAAGGTTAAAAAACTGAAATTTTGTACAAACCATTGAAAATGTAAGAAAATGCTGTATTCGAACTTCCTTCCTAATAATAGAACTGGTAATTGATTTTAAGCAGACTCATAGGGATCACTAGATTTCTCAGAGGTTTTGGACAGGTCATCCAAAACCTCTTGGTTCTTGTAGCCCCGAGACCAAAGACTCTGTTATGATCCGCACAACAGTGCATGCAGTCAATACCCACTTCACAACCCATTACACACTGATAGGGCAATACGTTTATGAATGTGGACTATGGTTGGTTTGAAGCTATGACTGAAATTTTTTCTGTGTCATTGTTAGGGTATACTGCTGATTCCTGCTGAGTTTCATGACTTTTGCAGGTGGGTCACACTGTCTTTAAGTAGCTCATGTTCATAACTGATTATCTTCTCTCTATGGTAGAGGTGAATATCATGTGGGCGGCGCACCAAGTCCACCACAGCTCGGAGGAGTATAACTACACCACCGCCCTCCGCCAATCCATCTTCCAGAGGTGCTTCAGCTGGGTAAGTCTCTACTGACTTAGGTAAGGAACATTTCCCACTCAAAGATGGTGTTGAAGATGGTGCTGAGCTTGTCTGAGCAAAGTCATTGTGATGCTATTAATGCTCGTATTACTCAACAACTGATGACTTGAAAAAAAAATCTTATTTCTAGTGTGCATAATCATGATTGTTTTTAATGGCCTGTTACCAGAAGCCACCAATAAGCTATTGTGATATAATGATATATCTTTATGGAAATGTAATTTATGTATAACTCTATATCTACATCTTTATGTAATGTAACAGATATCTACATCCATATCATTGTATTCCTCATCTTAACCAGTTGTTTACTGAGCCTTCATATATGCGGGCTGGCAGCTCAATTCCCACACACAATTAAGCCAAACCCCTTTGGATGCTGCAGTTTCATTGCAAATTTTGACGCCCTTATGCTTACTGGACCAGAGTTCATGAAGCCAGAATGTGCAATGGTTTGATAATCTTGTCACCGGATGGGTTGACCATTGTGACATAGACCTAACCTTCCTGCTTTTGAGCTGGAAAAAAAAAGTGTGTTGTAATTAGAGCATTGGTTTGAGATCCTCTTTACCCATAACCCTACAGAAGACTCTGTATTTGTATATTATCATTACACCAATTTTGAATTTGATCAACACAGGGACGGAGAATCTACATGATAATACAGTTGAACTTCCATGATTGGTTAGTGATATTATATTGCCCAGGAAACATATGATTTTTTTATCTCTTCATTGTACAGTAATAAAGAGTTCTGATTTGTCTGCACATTTTTCTTCCTGTGTTTTTTCCTCACAGGCGTTCTACATTCCATTGGCATTCTGTGCATCCCCATCTTGTATGTTTGTCCATCAACAATTCAACACGCTGTACCAGTTCTGGATCCATACTGAGGTATGACAGAACACCCTTTGTCATGTCATAATTTATGAAGCTTTGATACAGTCTCATATCACCAGGTATTAAAGTAATAGGGTAGTAAGGAAATGCTGTAGTAATTTGTCATTTTGAGAAGGGTTATAACAACTTCGGATTATGTCAGTGGAGGGGGCAAAATCTTGTAACTCGGCATGTGCCAGAAATATCAGTTAAACACTGAAAATTGATATTGAAGATTGACATTACAGGAAAATGTATATATTGTTTGTTTCCATTTCATTAGTTTTATTTGCAAATCTACTTTGCAGCTCATTGGAAATCTTGGTCCTCTGGAATACATTCTGAATACTCCCAGTCACCATCGAGTCCATCATGGTATGTTCTCATCACAACTGTTTCTTAAAGTTTTTTGGGAAGGAGCTTCCTGGGATAATTTCATGTAGAAAATAAATAGTACTCCTCCCCCTCCACTTCACCTCGGGTCGCAATAGATTATACAAGTATACCAAGCTGTGATATTGTGTAGTGGAAATTATCTATCTGAGGAGGGACTGGCATAGAACTGTTTTTTCTGAGGTGCGAAGCGTATCATCTTATAGAGCTAATTCAAATCTATACAATGAGACAAAAAAATCAAATAGGATGAAAAATGGATGTAACCTCTTTTGCAAATGAGCTCTTCATATATACAAAGTGAACTAACCTATTTATTGGACAGTAGTTACTTGGATGAAGTTTGATATGGGCTTCTAGCTTACAATCCAAAAACTCTTCCAAGTTAAACAGAACATGAAAGTTATATGGTACAGTTCTGATATCAATTTCATTTTATATGTTTTAATTAAAACTGTTATGTGTGATATGTGAGTAATCCATGCATTATATCATAAAGGAGAACTTTACAAACATGTATATTTTGTATTTGTGTAAATCAAAACATGTAATGTGTACATCATTTCTTTTGGGTTATGTTCATGTAAAAAAAAATAATCTTCTCTCTCATTACCATTGCCTTGGTAATGATGTGTGTAGCAAGTCAATGTTTTTGTTCTCAAAAACTTTGTAGTATGAGGGTTCAATGGTAAAAATGCATGTACACAGTTGAAGATGTTATACATCAGAACAAATCAGAACAACAGTAACCATAGGTGACCAATCATTTTTTTTTGTGCAGCTCCTAGATTGTGGAATAAACTACCTGTAGACATCAGGAAATCTAAAACATGAGACAGCTTTAAATCAAACGAAACCTATTAGTTCTAAACATAGACCTACTTTACTTCTGACCATGATTTAAATTATGTAGCAGAAGTGCATGTAGGAGCTCTTGCAGTGCAGTAGAATATATAAATATATTTTTTGCGCTCTATTAATTGAATATCGTTATTATTATTGTACATGATTACAGAAAACTCTGTTCACTAGGGGAGTGGGTGAATATTCATAACAACATATTTGTTTCATTATTCTTCAGGTCGTAACAGGTACTGCATTGATAAGAACTATGCGGGCACATTGATCATCTGGGACAGGATGTTTGGTAAGTCAAGACATGTAAAACAGCCAGAATAGTGTTTTTCAAACACAATAATGGTGATAATAGTAATCATGATAATTATAACAATCATATGTATAACCATTAACATTTTTTGTTTTAATGCGATTGTAAAAAAATGCAGAAATTTAGAGACCCAGCATATGGGTCTTTTAAATGATAGAAATCATCAAGAGTAATTCAAACAATGTTGATTAAGACATGAAGTAAAGGAGAGAGTACTAAATGAAAAAATGTATTTGTCTTGTTCAGTTTATTTCACTGTTTTCCCCACAGTGGGATCAGTAAGTTTAGTGCACCTCATAGCTCCTCCAGGATACTTCATAACATGAGTTATTATGTCAATACACAACACGGACAATGTTATCAATAATTAGTCAACTATTGCTTGAATTCAGACTTCTGTACACCAAATTTTGATGAAATAAATACAAATTGCATTACAATCAATCTACAGTGGCTGTCAAACCTGCATTTATAATACTTTGATGTGACGTTGTTTCTTCTGGTGACCAGGGACCTTTGAGGCCGAGAGTGACCGGGTAGCCTACGGCCTTGTACACCCCTTGACCACGTACAATGCCATGACTGTCCAGGTTGGTAGTATACATACACAGAGTTTTACATAATGAGGTGGGGGAGGGGGGAGGGGAGATATTGGTAATGGGGTTCAAGCCCCCCACCCACACCCCACCCCCATCCCCGTATTTCAGGGGTGTTTGAGGGAAATGGCTTTTACCTTGCACTCCCGTGCTGGGTATGGTTGTAAAGCTTAGAAAATGAGATGTCATATTCTCCATCGCTCCCTCCATATGGATTGGAAAGTTTCCCCTTGAGGATATTTAGCCTAAACCCAATGCTAATTCCACTGAAATCCCATTAAAAATATTGAAAATATTGACTTATAAAGCTTATACGGTACAGCTTTCCTGCATGGCCCTGGGGGGAATGTAATTGTTCGTATATATTGACTGGTAGGAGTGGAATACCGTGTTCTAGGACATTATATTTTCCAGAAGCATGTAGCATTGCGGGAAACTATAACTATTTGTCAGTAAAATTTATTTTCAAATAGGATTAGATACACAACTAATCTTCATTTGGACTTAGAAAATTTATTTCCACTTGAGTGGTAATATGACATCATTCTCCTGACTTAAAACTCCTGGCTTGCATTATTCTTACTCTTCACAGTAAACAGGATGGTAAAAAAGGGAAATAAATCTTATATAAGATATATTTCTGAAAGTGACCAGCTGGGGAAATATACTCATTACGATCCTCTCAATCATTTTGGCATAGCAGTTTATGGACTTATCAAATCTTTGTTTCTTTAATGGTCATCTAATATTAATTTTTATTGCCAACCCTAGTTCTGCCACCTTCAGTGGATGTGGAGTGTTTTCTGGTCCATGCCTGGCTTCATGAACAAGATCTACGTCATCATCTATGGACCGGGCTGGGAACCGGGCAAGCCTCGCACCGGACTCATCGAAGATATACCTGATGTAAGCATGCTGTGCACTTCATGCCAATGCGTCCATGCTGTTCATGCTGTGGAGACATATCATTCAACTCAAGTCATTTAATGTTTTAATTTTTAAGCTTTAACAAATGAGCAGAATGGACAACTGAGTATGATTGAGTACTCCAACAAACAAACAGTTGCAAGAACACATCATATTTCAAAGTATCAAGAAAGAATTAAACATATATTTTTATATTTCTTTAAGCTCTTGTGACACAGGAAATATCACTCGAACACATTTGGTTGGAGTTGTCTCTTTTTTATTCCTTACACCAGGAAAGAAAAACCTGAAGTGTAAATAAACAAACAAAAAAACAAAAATCATTATATTTACAGCAGAACATAATGCAAAGTATGACAAGCATTAAATCCATAACAATGACATAGTTCAAACATTGAAGTTAAATAATACATGAATGAGCATGTGCTATTACATCAGAGAGATGTCATACTGTGAACAACAGACTGAGTGTCTTAAATGAACTCAACAGTAAATTATACATAACAATGCATCAAAATATTACTAAACCACATATGATCCCCAGCTTAGACAGCTACCATTCAACCATGAACTATTCAGAGTTAAACCCTTTATTTATAACTCAGAGCATAACTACCAACTACAAGTTTGTTAAAGAAACAAATGCAAATAATCAGTGGCTCTAAAGTAAAAATAAACCCGTCAAACAAATGCAATTACGTACATCATGTATCGATCATTTAACATTATACAAACATAAATACATGTCATGCAGTACCGTTATATTCCACCAAGGTAATTCATGTGGAACTCACCCTGGCTATGATAACCTGCTACCCATAATGTCTCAGGAACGGACCAATGGAGTAATGAGCTCCTTTAAGGCGCCAGCATCTAAACATTGACATAATATATGCATGATTGTATAAGTACATGTACAAAAGATTCTAACACGATTATAGTAATTGTATAATACAGTTTACAAAACACTTGAACAAATATATCTTGTTCAAACTCATTGATATCCTAAAGAACATCAAACAAAACAAGTAGAACTGGAAACGACTATAAATCTAATTGAACACATAGCCTAATAATCCAAAGCCAAGTCATATTTAACAACAATTTAAGTTAGTGTGAATTTTGCAAATAATGTTTCTTATTGTTCATCGAGAAACAATTGAGCATTAAGTAAGAATAAAGTTATGTTAGCCTCTTGTATTCTATTCAGCAAATACAATGCAACTTAATTGGATTATTGCATTGTTCCAAATAAGTATTACTGATTATTAACAAATATACATTATGAGATTTGGAAACTACCTTTGATAATTAGTATGTTCATTTACTCTACATCAGTAATGTTTCAATATCACAAAACAATAGTCAAGATATATTCCTACTGAATGATATCAACTTTAAATAACCCAAAACAATAATTCATTCGTAGTTTATCATCATTATTATTACTTACAACTGATGATGTAATACAACAAAGTGAATCTTGGCTTGAGGTTAAATAATGCTTCAGTTAATAAACTACTTTATCCAGTCAAATATGTAATCTGCATTCATGTACTCTATACATGAACATGTAGTACTAATTCATTAACAAGTATTTTGTGTCCATAATAAAGAAACAAAATCCAGCTTCCTATTAAGCCCAAAGTTATTCAAGTAAGAGAGTAACTGAGCTTAAACAAAAAGAATTCTCAGCCAAACACTATAAGCCTGTACATATACAACGCTATCCGCACTACCAGAGAACCTTATCTAGTTACCATAGTAACAGAGGGATCGGGTAGAGAGAGGAGAGCAGAGCGAGAGTACACATGTTCCATATATACACTGTGCACTCTGAACTGTGCACTACACGCATATACCTTTGCCCTCACTGACTCTACAGCCTACACACTTTCCTAATCTAAAAGCATACACACATGCATGCACACAAGCACACACTACTGACACTACTGACACACAGAATCCCTAAGACTGTGTGCACACCCAGGGGCTTATCAGTGCACCCCATCTCATGGTTCTATGTGATGTGGCATATAGCATCTTCTGGAAACTTATAAAACCAAATCGAGCTTCAACTTTATAACCATCATTACTCTAATAGTCGATGATATCATTACTTATAATATACAGTTAAGTATCTGCAATATCATACTGATACAATATATCTAGCATTCAAGTGTATTGTGATGATACTAGACACATAAAAGAATGATTTATCAAGGAACACCCTTCAACTTTAAACAGAAACCATGCCACAAATCACAGTGCATAAAGTTTTCAGTGCATCTACCAAACTTACTTTGGTGAGAAACTTTCACTCCTGAAAATGAGTAAAAACTGACTTGAACTAAGTCTTATACATGTAAAACTTTTGAACAAGTATTCTCCAATGGTAACATTATTATACATTTACAATAATTACAAATAAATGTGGGAACATACCGAGTTAAGGTGATTTTTCAGCAACTTCCAAGCAAGAGTAGTGGTGTCTTTGTCACAGGGGTAAAACAATGGCTGCTCTCTCTTTGCCAAGGTTGGGACTCCTCCACCAAGGATGGGACTTATCCACTCTTACATGGGGGGGGGGGGGATATTTGGAGGGACTTTTATGCCCTGTAACATAGCAGTGCCAAACTGCCCTGTTACACACTTCCCTGCTTGAATATTGCTGTCCCAGCAATTCACCTCAACAATACTTATTGTTTGCTTAACATTTGCATAATCATCAAGTTAGATTGAGCAATAGCTGCTAAAACACTTTGATCCACATTACATGCAATAACACCATTTGATCGAATTGATTCACTTAAAGTAGATCTGGGCAGGTTATGAGGGTTAGGGTTGTGCCCAGCAGTGGTCCTAGATGACCTTCTCAATTCACGTTCTACAGGTGGGTTGTTAGTACATGTATTAGGGGATTCATCTATATTGATATTAGATGGTTCCTCAGGGACAACATTGGTTATTTCGGCATCATTAGGAATATCAGGGGTCAAAGTGACTTCTGTCTCTCCACCATTCACAGGGGAGGTGGGAGTTGGGACTGGGTCATCCGATACCTGAACCTCTGGCAATGCATCATCTGCACTGTTCTCCACACTACATCCAACCGACTGTGGAATAGTCAAAGGATCCTGCGACTCATTGGCATCTTCCTCAGGCATAGGGATAGGCTCCCTTTTCCTGGATGCCACCTTTGAAGCTGACACAACATAAATGCCATCCTCCAAATCGCTTTCCGGATCCCCTCTCGATGGGAGATCTTCAGTTTGTTGCTGCAGTTCAGTGGTTCTGCCTTGATTATGATCAGGAGCAACATCTTCGACTAACTCTCTAGAGTCGAGGAGCTCACCTCTATGAACCGTCCTATGTTCACCACCATTAACCGGCTCTACAACATATGTATGGCCTCCAGTGTTGAGTCTCCTAAGAACTTTGTGTGGTTCTGGATTCCAGGCATCCTGGATCTTATTTCGGCCTACTACATGATTCCTCAGGAAGACTCTGGCACCTATAGGGAGATTGGTGTCGCTAGCCTTAGCATTCCTGATTTCCCTTCTCCTTAGAGCCTCTTTCTCTGTCCTTTCTGAAGCCATCTCGAATGCCTGGGTTAGCCTCTCATGGTGTTCTGCAATCCAGTCGCTCACTTCACCTGTACCTTCGATGTCTGAGCTCAGTCCAAGTAGGTGATCTACTGGTAGAACTGGGTCCCTACCAAAGAACAGGTAGTGTGGGGCGTAGCCGGTTGAGGAATGTGGGGTGCTATTGTAGGCGTACACGAGTTCGGGGAGGTGTTCAGGCCATTTGCGCTTCTTTTCTGAAGGGAGGGTGCGTAACCTATCATGAAGGGTGCGGTTGAAACGTTCGCATTGTCCGTTGCCCTCAGGGTGATACGCGGTCGTCCTACTCTTCGCAATACCATAGACGTTACAAAGTTCTTTGATTACCCTGCTTTCAAAGTTCCGTCCTTGATCGCTATGGATGCGTTTCGGGACCCCATATCGGACGAACCACTCTTTCACTAGAACCCGTGCGACAGTGACAGCTTTCTGGTCCTTGGTAGGTATGGCTTGAGTAAACTTGGTAAAGACATCAGTCAGAACAAGCACATTCTCTGTTCCATTGCTACTCTTGTCCAGCAAGGTGAAATCCATGGCTAGAACTTCCAATGGCCTTGCAGCAGTCAACGATCCGATGGTGGAATGGAGACGTTTCCCTGCTTTAGATAAGATGCACCTTTCACATGTCTGGCAGTACTTTGCAATGTCTCCAGCCATACCTGGCCAGTAACATCTCTTCCTTGCTAAAGCCAAAGTTTTCTCCATAGCCTGATGTCCTGCCTGGTCATGGACTGCTTGTAACACCTGGGATCTGAGAGAGCTGGGAAGAATAAGTTGTCGAACTTCTCTCCCATGTTCAATGATGGTCCGATAGAGAACACCATTCTCCTCATTAATCCTTCTCCAGGAGCTCAACAGTTTGCGGGCTGCCTTTGTTTCTTTCATCAGGAGACGCTTAGATGGAGGATGTGTAGTTCTCCAGTAGAAGTGAAGTCTACCGATATCTTCGTCTGCCAGTTGTAGCTGCTTGAGTTCCTCCTTGGATATAGAGGGGAGTGGAGAAATGGTTCCAGGCTCGGTCCTCCCAGACCTGATGTGGACTTCGTTTACATAGGCCCTATGCATTCCCTTGAACACCTCAGTGCGAACGTCAGGGGGAATTGGAGTAGAAGTTTCAAGTGGGGTTGGCACTGGATGGGCGGTGGTTTCCATTACTCTAGCATCAGTGGTATCCTCACCATGACATGTCTTCCGACTGAGGGCGTCAGCATTGCCGTTGCTTTTTCCGGACCTGTACTTGATCTTGAAGTTGAACTGGGCTAGTTCAGCAGCCCATCGCGTCTCCGTTGCTCCTAGTTTGGCCGATGTTTGGAGGTAACTAAGAGGATTGTTATCGGTGTAAACTTCAAACTCCGAGCCGATCAGTATGTCCCGAAATTTCTGCGAGATAGCCCAACGCAAAGCTAACAGCTCAAGTTTCATGCTGGAATAATTTTGCATATTCCTTTCGTTGGGTTTCAGGCTTCTACTGGCGTATGCAATAACAACCTTCTTCTCGCCTTGCATCTGCGACAGAACTGCGCCAAGACCAAGTAAGCTGGCATCGGTCTCTAGGATGAATGGTAGATGGAAATCCGGATAACCAAGTAAGGGTGCGGAGGTCAACTTCTCCTTCAAGGTCAGGAAAGAATCTTCACATGATGACGTCCACCTTTCTGTGACACTGACTGACTTGTTATGCTTCCTTTCCTTCTTGGATGTACCATCTTCTGTCTTTTTGAGGAGATTATGCAGAGGTGCTGCTATCCGGGCATATCCTTCGACAAACCTCCTGTAGTAGCCCGCTAAGCCAAGGAAGCCACGGAGTTCCCTCTCCGTTGTTGGTCGAGCCCATTCCTGCACAGCTTTAATCTTCTCATCATTTGGTACCGTTCCTTCCTCAGAGACAACATGTCCAAGATAATGCACAGTTCGGTGAAACAGATGACACTTTTCTGGCTTTACCTTGAGATTGAGATCTGACAATCGTGAGAGAACAGTCTCTAACCTGCTGAGGGTCTCTTCAAATGTTGATCCGAATACAAGAATGTCATCGAGATAAACAAGTAGGGACTGGAAGTTGAGGTCACCGAATGCCTTGTCCATCAACCTCATGAAGGTGGCTGGGGCATTGCATAAACCAAAAGGCATCCGGGTGTACTCGTATAGTCCTCCAGTTCCTGTTCGGAATGCTGTCTTCTCGATGTCTTCTTCGGCGACAGGTAGTTGGTGGAAGCCATGAGCGAGATCCAGACTGCAAAAATACTTTGCTCCCTTAAGTACCTGCAGGGCCTCCTCGATCCTTGGAAGAGGATATGCGTCCTTGTGTGTCTTGGCATTCAGCAAACGGTAGTCCACGCAAATTCGAAGTTTGCCATCCTTCTTCTTGACGATGACTATGGGCGACGCATATGGACTTGACGACTCCCTTATTATTCCACGATCCATCGACTTGCTTAGGTATTCCCGCACCTCATCCCAGTGATGTGGGGGAATCCTCCGATATGGAATCTTTATTGGTCTGTCGTCTTCAGTCACAATTTTGTGGCTCACCATGTCGCAGAAACCGATGTCATCTTCGTCTTTGCTAAATGTTGTGTTGTATTTGGCTAGGACTGACTGTAGTTGTTGATGTTGTGATTCATCTAGTGAACCAACGTCCATTTTTGAAAGGAGATCAGTAACCTCTCCATCCAGGGACTTGCCGTCCACGATGGTTGCTGGTTTTAGTGTTCCAACTGGGGTCTTTGGTTGAAGATATACATCTTTGTCACCGAAGTTTGCAACTTGCATGGGAACTCTACCTTTGTCATCCACAGTTACCAGGGCAGCACCTAGTGCAACCCCCTGTGGTAGTTCCGCTACACAGGACACATGACGCTCAAGTAGAACTGTCCGACGCTGACCCACTGTGGTTGGTTCACATGATCCCTCGATGACAGTTAGTGATCGTGCGGGGATTAAAACTGCACAGTTTCCCGCTACTCTAACTGTCCTGATGTCGGGCATTGGCTTGTAGACTGCAAGTGCGTAGAGTAGGCTGGCTTGTGTGGATGTGTTCCCCAAAGATGCGGTAATCTTTTGAACGTACTGGCTTCCATGCATGGTCTGGAGCTCCTTCTGAATGTCCCGTAGAACATTGGAACCCAGCACCACTGGAATTTTGAATTTTCTAGTTTCGACCGGGGTGTTTACAGGGTCTTTCACAACTAGAAACCCTAGGGTGTTGAATTGGTGATTCCATACATTTAAAGGGAGCTCGATGTACCCAATAAAAGGAATGTCCGTCCCCTGTGAGGCAGAGATTTGGATGAAAGCCGACACGTCCACTAACTCAAAATCCTGAGCTAGATTTTCCCTGTAAAAGCTCTCTGTCACTGTCGAGACTTCAGCTCCCGTGTCGATCAAACACCTAACCTCTGTCCCACTTAGCTTGATGCTAACTTCCGGACACTCCCCTACTGCACGCTTAATGATTGAGCCTCCCCCTAAAATCGTCTCGCCCACCACCTGGCTCGCGGTAGCAGGCTGGCCTAGTTTGACGTCTGGGTGGGGGGTGCACTTTCATGGCCTCTGCTGCTCCGTTGTACAGGAGGGTGGGGACATTCTCGCTTGAAATGTCCAGCCTCGTTACAATTCCAGCAATTGCGTGGCTCATTTGGATTTCTGGGACGAGGTTGGCGACGGGCATTCTGCAGGTAGGACAGCAGGGTCTGGATTTGGGTCTGTTGTGCGGCCAGCTGTTCTTCTTGCTTCCGGATTGTGGAGTTGAGGGTCCCCTCAACAGTTGCCTCCCTTACGGCTGCCTCCCGTTTCACCTTCAGCTTGTCTTTCCCCATGATCTTGATGAGGTGATCGCGGGTGTCGAAAAAGGAAAGCTGAGGTTTATCGCTAGACAACCTCCTCAGCTCCATCTGTACAGCTTCCTCCTTGACAGCCTCAGCGAGCCGGTCCTTAAGCTGTGTTTCCCTGGTACTTTTGAGGGAGGGATCAAGGGATACCATTCGGTCGAAGAGCTTTACAAGCTCGAGGGAGAGGGAAACTATATCTTCCCCATCCATCTGTCGGTATCCGTAAAACCGCTGCTGCAGTTGTGCCAAGTTACTGGCATCCCCGAAAACTTTCGACAGAACCTGGAAGATCTTACTGGGGCACTTGCATACATCCTCACCTCGACCAAGAATTTCTCGACGGGCCTTCCCTGCTAAATGCTCCATTAGGAAAGCAGCCTGTTCGTCTTCTCGCAAATTCTTCGATGCCATTACCATCTGCGCGTCCTCAATCCAATCTTCGGCAGAAGGATCACCCGCCTTTTCTGGTCTCCCAGCGAATCTATCGAGTTTCCGCCCCGCTGAAATGTACAATGTCCTAGGCATACCTTGGTCTGTTTTATGAAGAGAGGGTGATGTCTCCTTCGTGTCCTCATCTAAGACGGCCGGCTTTTCCTGTGCATCCAGGAGCTTCCTCACTTCATCCTTTGCAGCCTGCGCCTCTGCCTTCGCTGAAGTGACCTCGGCCTCTTTCCGCTCCATTGCCGCCTTCATCGTCTCCATCATCTTCTCCATATCTGCAAGACGCTTTTCAAAAACTTCAGACATAATGAGAGATGAATTAAACCACAGATAAGAGAACAAAATCTTAAGTAAAACAACCAAGCTAACTGAAAAGTGAAATAATTCGATTTGAATTACATGCACTAATTAATTATCATGTAATTAGAGTCCACATTTAAACATTTCATTAGGATTGATTATTAACGGGGTCTCATCCTTCCCGTCATTCGTTGCGGGCCGGGGGTCGTCAGTGGGGTTGCGTCAGCATCGCGGCGGGTAGAGGGCGGTGTCGTCCTTGGGATCTTCCGGGCAGCACATGGGGTAGAGCGTCATCCAGCGATCCGATGTCTGCTTCATAGCCAGGGTTTGGTGTATGTGACGGGAATATCCTGTCCGTGACGCCAATTTGTGACACAGGAAATATCACTCGAACACATTTGGTTGGAGTTGTCTCTTTTTTATTCCTTACACCAGGAAAGAAAAACCTGAAGTGTAAATAAACAAACAAAAAAACAAAAATCATTATATTTACAGCAGAACATAATGCAAAGTATGACAAGCATTAAATCCATAACAATGACATAGTTCAAACATTGAAGTTAAATAATACATGAATGAGCATGTGCTATTACATCAGAGAGATGTCATACTGTGAACAACAGACTGAGTGTCTTAAATGAACTCAACAGTAAATTATACATAACAATGCATCAAAATATTACTAAACCACATATGATCCCCAGCTTAGACAGCTACCATTCAACCATGAACTATTCAGAGTTAAACCCTTTATTTATAA
Organism: Arbacia lixula; assembly: GCA_963669155.1. NCBI lineage: Eukaryota > Metazoa > Echinodermata > Echinoidea > Arbacioida > Arbaciidae > Arbacia > Arbacia lixula. Next base: position 8,320,950 of record OZ022576.1, read on the forward strand.
CTCAGAGCATAACTACCAACTACAAGTTTGTTAAAGAAACAAATGCAAATAATCAGTGGCTCTAAAGTAAAAATAAACCCGTCAAACAAATGCAATTACGTACATCATGTATCGATCATTTAACATTATACAAACATAAATACATGTCATGCAGTACCGTTATATTCCACCAAGGTAATTCATGTGGAACTCACCCTGGCTATGATAACCTGCTACCCATAATGTCTCAGGAACGGACCAATGGAGTAATGAGCTCCTTTAAGGCGCCAGCATCTAAACATTGACATAATATATGCATGATTGTATAAGTACATGTACAAAAGATTCTAACACGATTATAGTAATTGTATAATACAGTTTACAAAACACTTGAACAAATATATCTTGTTCAAACTCATTGATATCCTAAAGAACATCAAACAAAACAAGTAGAACTGGAAACGACTATAAATCTAATTGAACACATAGCCTAATAATCCAAAGCCAAGTCATATTTAACAACAATTTAAGTTAGTGTGAATTTTGCAAATAATGTTTCTTATTGTTCATCGAGAAACAATTGAGCATTAAGTAAGAATAAAGTTATGTTAGCCTCTTGTATTCTATTCAGCAAATACAATGCAACTTAATTGGATTATTGCATTGTTCCAAATAAGTATTACTGATTATTAACAAATATACATTATGAGATTTGGAAACTACCTTTGATAATTAGTATGTTCATTTACTCTACATCAGTAATGTTTCAATATCACAAAACAATAGTCAAGATATATTCCTACTGAATGATATCAACTTTAAATAACCCAAAACAATAATTCATTCGTAGTTTATCATCATTATTATTACTTACAACTGATGATGTAATACAACAAAGTGAATCTTGGCTTGAGGTTAAATAATGCTTCAGTTAATAAACTACTTTATCCAGTCAAATATGTAATCTGCATTCATGTACTCTATACATGAACATGTAGTACTAATTCATTAACAAGTATTTTGTGTCCATAATAAAGAAACAAAATCCAGCTTCCTATTAAGCCCAAAGTTATTCAAGTAAGAGAGTAACTGAGCTTAAACAAAAAGAATTCTCAGCCAAACACTATAAGCCTGTACATATACAACGCTATCCGCACTACCAGAGAACCTTATCTAGTTACCATAGTAACAGAGGGATCGGGTAGAGAGAGGAGAGCAGAGCGAGAGTACACATGTTCCATATATACACTGTGCACTCTGAACTGTGCACTACACGCATATACCTTTGCCCTCACTGACTCTACAGCCTACACACTTTCCTAATCTAAAAGCATACACACATGCATGCACACAAGCACACACTACTGACACTACTGACACACAGAATCCCTAAGACTGTGTGCACACCCAGGGGCTTATCAGTGCACCCCATCTCATGGTTCTATGTGATGTGGCATATAGCATCTTCTGGAAACTTATAAAACCAAATCGAGCTTCAACTTTATAACCATCATTACTCTAATAGTCGATGATATCATTACTTATAATATACAGTTAAGTATCTGCAATATCATACTGATACAATATATCTAGCATTCAAGTGTATTGTGATGATACTAGACACATAAAAGAATGATTTATCAAGGAACACCCTTCAACTTTAAACAGAAACCATGCCACAAATCACAGTGCATAAAGTTTTCAGTGCATCTACCAAACTTACTTTGGTGAGAAACTTTCACTCCTGAAAATGAGTAAAAACTGACTTGAACTAAGTCTTATACATGTAAAACTTTTGAACAAGTATTCTCCAATGGTAACATTATTATACATTTACAATAATTACAAATAAATGTGGGAACATACCGAGTTAAGGTGATTTTTCAGCAACTTCCAAGCAAGAGTAGTGGTGTCTTTGTCACAGGGGTAAAACAATGGCTGCTCTCTCTTTGCCAAGGTTGGGACTCCTCCACCAAGGATGGGACTTATCCACTCTTACATGGGGGGGGGGGGGATATTTGGAGGGACTTTTATGCCCTGTAACATAGCAGTGCCAAACTGCCCTGTTACACTCTGAAATATGATGAGCTCTTATAAAGTTGTCTTATTACCGTACTGACCATGGTATGTATGGGACTCTGCATTCTGTGACAACATTCAACAACAAAATAGATGGCTTTGAAAGTCTGACACAATTGACGTACTGATAATACGATCTCAATCACATCACCAGCACAATTACTAAGTACAAAGAAAGCACCAGGACTAGTATTAACAGTCCGAGACAACTCAAAGATATCGCTAAGGAGAAAGCTAAGGCTCAAACTAGCAAACTCTGTTAGATGGGAGCCGCCATTGTTCATTTCATCTCTGGGGGTATACACGAGACCTTAAACACTTCCGGGTTTACAGTCTCGTGTATAGCGCCATCTTGTGGCCGGCCACCAGAGATCAAAGAAACAATGGCGGCTCCCATCTAACAGAGTTTGCTAGTTTGAGCCTTAGCTTTGTCGTTAGCAGTATCTTTTAGTTGTCCCGACAAATACTAGTCCTAGTGCTTGTTGAGTCCTGGTTATTATGCTGGTGATGTGATTGAGATCGTATTATCGCTACTTCAATTGTGTCAGGCTATCAAACCATCTATTTTGTTGTTGAATGTTGTCACACAACACATAGTCACATATATGTGTATATAGTTTGAAAGACCCCAATTTTTTTAAAAAAATTTTTCACATTGTGTGCCCGAAGTCGGGGTGCATCTTATCTGTGGGTGCGCCTAATATGCTGGTCAGTACGGTACTCAATTGTACTCAGATGTCTATTCTATTTTTTTAACCCATTGTGTACTGAGCCCACTTTTTTCCACTCAGATACTAAGCAGCATGACTCCCATATAGTCTGCTGTGTGGACAATAGACAACAGGTTATGTATAATCTTCAAATACCTTATAAAACGCAATTACGCTGCATCCCTTTGGTGACTACAGTTCCACAGCAAATATTGACATGCTAAAAAGACCAGGGATCTGTAACATAAAGGTTTGCGATCAATCGCAAAATGGCAATGGCCAATCAACATCATTGTTGCATGCGCTTTTTGTTCAAATGACTGACCAATAACCAATCAGAATTTGTCTTTCAAATTTGCGATTGATCGCACATCTTTATGTTACGGAGCCCAGGGTTCAAAAACCCAGAAAATGTAACTCTGAGCAACGGGTAAATCTGATACAATGAGATGGTGAAATGACTATAAAGCATTGATTGATATGGAGTGATTTGGCTACATCCTCCATCTTCTTTCCATTCTAAATTATTTCATTACAATGAGCTTTGGGTTTACCAACATGGCTGCTCTCGTGACTGCACTGACTACACAATGTGGTTGGCCATCACCACATTCTGTCTGTTTTTCCGTCCATCTACCCCTCATGCAGATCTGTGGGCCGGAGCTGAACAAGTATGAAACTGACATCCCCGGCTGGCTAAGGGCATACATCTTGCTGCATTTCCTCATCAACTTCTTCATCTTCCAGGTCTACGTAGACTATGTCAAGGTAGGGAGTCGAGTTGTTTGACTCTCATTAGCAAGGAATTGGCTTGAAGTTATCTTTGCTTGGCCAAAAGTTCTGAACATGATTGGTAGAGTATTGTAGAATCTAGATGGTTCTAATGTGTTCGTAGTAGTGTATTGCATTGTGAGAGTGATGAATGCTAGTGTTGATGTATTTGGATATAAACAATACAATAAAAGATCTTTTTGTTCTTGTTCCATATTGCTTTGAAGGTGAATTTATCTCTTCAAAAACAGTTCCATTTAATCTATGACGGAATGATGAAATGTAGTGAAATATTGAATGCAAAGTTCATAAGCTAACCCAACTCAGATTCAAGAAATGGATTTCAAAATGCACCTTGTGTTGTCCTTTAAAATTACTGTTTGGTTCATTACATCATGAATATGTCTGGCAAGACTTGATCTTTAGAGAGCAGACTGATTAGAGAAAAGAAAGAATGACATGAAATTTAGAGTGCCGTAGTCTCTTGTGAGGGTTTCTCTAAATATCGCTGCAAACGACACAATCTTATCAGTCACATGACTCAGCAATCATTGGATTTATACAAGAAGGTGACGTTTGTCACATTTCCAGTCATAGGCTGCAGAGTCTTGGCTAAAACATGTCTGCAGTGGATTTTAGACAGAGCTATTTCCAAACTCTTAGCATTCTTGATGCACTCTATCTGTGCAGGTTCTCTCTCCGCTTCCAGCCCTGGCAGGAATCAGCTACCAACTCTACACCTTCACCTGTATCGGTATGCTGTGTGACATGAGGTACGTTCACTAACATCCTTACTTTAAAGGCCACACTGTTCCAACAGGCCTGCGTTAAACTGTATCAAGTTCTCGCATTTGTAATTCCATTAAGCAGTCACTCTCAGTGCAACTTCCCAAATTCATTCCAACTAAGCATAGAGCAAACTATTGCTTGTACTAATGTTCCATCTACTGAACTAAGGTGGTAAAAGCAAAAACAAAAGAAACAAAAGAAATCATAAACTTTTGTTTAAGAACCATAAAAGTAATACAATAATTCAGGAAATTTTATAGGTGGAAATGCATGAAGCATCAAGACACTCTAATCAGCTGGTTACAGTGTGAACTACATTGTGAACATTAAATTGTGAGAGGCACATGTGTGTAATGTATCAAAATCAATCTTTCTGCCTGCTCTCTCTCTCTCTACCCTCTCTGCATCTACTGTCTCCCCTTTCCTTCTTAACCCTACCCCCACCCCCCTCTCTTTCCTTTTCTCTTCCCCTTTCTCCCTCACTTCCTCTGTCTCTCCCTCACTCTTTTTCTCCCTCTCACCCTTTCCATCACGCCCTCAATCTCGCCCTCCCTCTCTCTCTCTTTCTCCTCCTCTTTCTCCTCCTCTTTCTCTCTCCCTCTTTCTCCCACACCCATCTCCCTCCAGCCGGTGGTGTGTGCTTGCTGAGATGGCACGGTGCGCTGTTGTGTTCGCAGCATCCTCCCTGGCCCTCCATCAGGCTGTTGGGCCCACGTACCCCCTCATCTTCCTCCAAGTGACCTTTGGCCTCTCCGTTCTCCTCTGGTTCCTCCGGTCTGGCTCTCTCGGAGACGCCAAGAAAGTCAAGTCATCGTAGGAAGCACTGCTCCAAGATTTCAGGGCGACAGAAAACAAAATTGAGATTTAATGATTATAATTTAAATCATGCACTAACATGAATCTCTTGAAGTACATCTTCCAAATATGTCTGTTAATTCACTTTATATGTGGCTAAAGGAAGTGGTGTGTGACAAGAAAATTTCTTTCATGCCATGCCAGTGTAAATCCAGTCTGGTTAATTGTGATTTGGATCGCAGGGTAATCATATGGGGTGTTGTTGTATAGGGATTGTGATTAGTGACTGAAGATCTCAAGGTCCCAGGTTCAAGCCCACCCATGGCACCCATGGCACCCATGTCCTCCAGCAAAGATACTTAATCCCTATTGCTGCTCTCCATCCAGGTGTTATAATTGGATACCCGTTAGGAATGGAATGAGACATGAATGTGCCTTACAGGCTGCCATGATGCTCAAATGATCTCTTTGAATTGGACAGATTTCACAAAGACATACAAGCATCCGATGATAGTGGTAATAACATTGCCAAGCATTTAGAGGGGATACACTACATAAATACAAACTATTATTATTATTGAATCAATTACAGCTTCAAATCCTCTCTTATTCCTCAATTGGAGACTCTATGTGAGTCAAGGTACTAAGTTGCCCCTCTGTGCCTTGTCAGTTTTAGGCCATTGTGGTGGTCTGGTTTAGGCCACTGTGGTGGTCAGGTTTAGGCCACTGTGGTGGTCAGGTTTAGGCCATTGTGGGGGTCTCGTTTAGGCCAATGTGGTGGTCTGGTTTAGGCCATTGTGGTGGTCTGGTTTAGGCCACTGTGGTGGTCAGTTTTAGGCCATTGTGGTGGTCTGGTTTAGGCCACTGTGGTGGTCAGGTTTAGGCCACTGTGGTGGTCAGGTTTAGGCCACTGTGGTGGTCAGGTTTAGGCCACTGTGGTGGTCTGGTTTAGGCCATTGTGGTGGTCAGGTTTAGGCCATTGTGGTGGTCTGGTTTAGGCCACTGTGGTGGTCAGGTTTAGGCCACTGTGGTGGTCAGGTTTAGGCCACTGTGGTGGTCTGGTTTAGGCCATTGTGGTGGTCAGGTTTAGGCCATTGTGGTGGTCAGGTTTAGGCCATTGTGGTTGTCTGATTTGGGGTTCCTATTTGGCTCCCTCTGGTGAGATCAATGCGAGACCCCAAGAAAGCCAGTACTGCCATCTTCCTGTAAACTTTAATAGTGTAATTCCATCTCTAAGAATAGAGATTTGACATAGTTCTAACAAATATATATTCTAGCATGTTCATCTCAGCTTTATTCATTACATACATGTATACTCTCTGCATTAGAATAAGTGTAAAGGAAAGGAGGGGTTTGATCAGATCATTCCAATGTTATACAAATATATTTTGTATCAATTGTAGTTATTTATGTATATATAGACGTAAATCTTTTTCTAAAACTTTTATTCAGAATGAAGAGAAGTATATTCTTTCCACAATCATGCCATATTTCTTGATAGATAATAATATTTACATATATATATTTAAAATGAATATATTTTGATGAGCCTATTTCAGTATTACACATTTCAAACAGTTTACATTTTATAATCTATATTTTATATTGACCATTATTTTCTTGACTTCATTTGCATTCTTTCATTTGACATGATGCATCAAGACATAAGATTAGGGTGATGAAAGAAAATTTGCAATATGCCATATTTGTATTGATAAGTATAAGATGTGTTTCTTTTTACATACTTTTGCCTTTTTTATCACGCCATTTTACATGTCATTAACTTTAAGTGTAACTCATTCAATGTAAATTATGATATCAAATATTAAATTATGATGTTAAATTGCAAATGAATTTTATCTTTTATAATTTATTTTTTTCAAATGAATTGATGCAATAGAGAATATTCAAGACTCAGTCCATTGTGTAATTGTAATTATTATGAGTTGGTTACATTTTTTAGGGAGTGTTTTACCTATCAGTCTTGAAGCTGATATTTAAGAAAATGTAGCAGCTGGAATTTTATTCATTTTAACTACTGTGTATTTTCCACGCATTATCAGTAAAATTAATTTGATTTTGAAATTGAAAATGTGAGTTTGAACTTGACATGGCATGAATCTATTTGTGGATGTATTTAATGTACCCAAAATAAGTGTTGAGTTTAATTCCAATAATATTGCTCCCTCAAAACTTAAGCTTTTTCTTTGGGGGGAAATAATTTTAGATTTAATTATTCTATCTGAAACAAAATATTTTGCTACAGATATGTACATGTTTTATTACAAGCAGGGTGAACTTTGGTTATGTTGAATATGTTATTTGTAAAACATTGGCAAATCCTGTGTACTAAAAATAACAAATATATAATATTTTGTTTCATTTTTTGGTTTTGAATTTCCGTACATTGTCAAGCAGGGTAGACTTGATATACCAACTAAAATACTTTATCAGCCATAAAAGTCATAGCTTTGTGGACATCTCAAAATTGTGTTCCTTTTTAGGAAAGGAAATATTGATTGAATAGCATTCCCTTTTTCATGTAAATGTTTTCCAAATGTGATACATTCTAATGTGTCATGATGGTAAGATAACACCTGTTGTCACATCAGGAATCAAATTATTCATATGATAGAAGAATAATACATTTATTTATGTTGAAAGTTTTGCTTTACTTCATCAGCAGCTTGTTGGCTATAAATTATATATTATATCAAATTATATTTATGTTATTGGTCCTTTGTCAAAAACCTGATGAAATCTGTTAAAAAGTGCAATTAAAGTCTATTTTCAGGAAGAAGGAGGAATAATAGGTACACACCACACAGCAAAGAACAGCTGAATGGCATGCTCTAGTGAAGACCACACCAAAGCTCTGCAATGCCGGAGGAAGTGTAACTTCCCGTACCTAGGGGACCGTTATTCATAATAGGAAATTGGGGTTGCTATTCATAAAGTATGAGGATGCGTTTATGAATAACGGTCCTCATGAAGAGAGAGTACACTCCCTGCAGATAATGAGGAATAAAGAAGTTTCATTTAGTGCCATAATGTATTGCCATGTGTATGAAAGCGTCAGATTATTTCCAAAATTAATGATGAAGGGCTATATAAAACATGGTATTTCATAAATTGTATTGACCTAAACTTGGATACAATAAATTTTGATAAATACAACTTCTTTCTTTTGTGTAATATTTGCATCCGTAGAATCCATGCATGTCTGTTCTAAATAGGTAATACAATGTTGATGTCCAAGATGATGATGGTTAATATGGTTAACATAATTATAATGCTTGCTCGCTCTCTTTTGCTCCTTCTCTGTGTCTTCCAACATGTTTCCCCATATGTTTTTCTCCTTCTTTCCCTTTCCATATCTCTCGGCACTCGATTCATATTATCTTCTTCCCATCTCATCCTCCCCAGCACATTCTCTTTCTCTGTCTCTAATAATCACCCCCTCCCCCCGACACACACACACACACACACACACACACACACACACACACACACACACACACTAAAATCCTTTGTCATCACCGATCACCTTTATATATCATTATATCATGTCAAATGGAATGGTGCATGTATTTGTTGTGATTGTGCAATTGATAGTGATTTTCCTTTCTTTTACTTTTACCCGTCTAACCACTAGTGTGATACTCTTATTCCTAATTACTAGAATGGCATACACTGTAGTTTATTAACCCTCTGTGTGCCAGACAAAATGCTGCTCGATGTGATTAATGTGCATTGATGAAACAATCCACTAATGGCATGTTCAGGATTAACCCTTTGTGAGTCAGATGAAGTGCTGTTCTGTGGGAATTGCATCAATTGTGATTTAAAAAATACAGGCGACACCCAAAATAGTTGATATCGCAATGGACGTTGCATTGTCATTAGTCCTTCCATGATCACATTCATATTACTGAATGTTTTTCCTACTTCCTGTCTTCTTCCATGTCCCCCTCTTCTTCCTCTTACTCATTTTATTCCTCGTTTCTTTTCAATTTTATTCACCATGTCTTCCTCTTTTCTTCTTTAATCTCTTCTCTTCCTTCTTTCTCGTCTCACATCGGGGCGTTAATTCTACGTCACCATTGTCCTCTCCTCTCACCACATCGTGCAGTTATACAATCGATGACTTACTCTTTCATAACTATGTGGAGTAACACTCACATCCTATATAATACTTCCATCAGCATTCGACAACCAGCTTAATTTCATGAAATAATGTTTATTGCAATCACTTCGAGCGTTCAGCTGGTAGACCGGGGGGTGGTATGGAAATGATGGATATTCCACTTCCTCTTCCGGACCTCCTTTCATATCCAGCCCCTGCCAACAAATAATGCTATGATTTGTTCTAGAACTATACCCTCGGGTGTATCTTCAATCCTCCGAAAGGGTATTTTGCCATTGTACGAGCCATTCATCAAGTCAATCGCCAGGGGACTGTTTTTTACAGAATATACCTTTACATGAAAGGTTCCTTTCGTTTATTGCTTGTTTGGGTGGACAGGCGGTTGTTTGATTGGTTGATTTCTGATCGGAATAATATCAAGTTCTATAATCGTCATGACCGCGGATAATTTCCTATTTCTTCTCCGTCAATATTCTTGACGTGCGTTATATAGACCCCCAGATAATAATACTTAAATATCCGAAAAAGATGTACACCCAAAGGGGGCCCATGAGGTTACCCCCCCCCCCCCCCCACCCCACCCCACCCCATGTTTTGTTTAAAATGATATTTCCTTAGTCCAAGTACCAAAGCCACGTATTACGCACATGTTTTATTTTCCGGCTAAATAACGTTTTGTCACTTATTACTTGTTTGTGTTTTGTGTTTGATATATAGCAAAGGGATTTTCGCCCCCCCCCCCCCCCCCCTCCTTCATTTCTTTGTCATAAAAACCCCTGCCATTCTCCCGGGCCCTTCTACCCCGTGCATTATGTATACGTGCAGAACCGATCACTAAATCATGACGACGGTGAATCATCGCTAGCATCTCATTCTGTGTGCGTGTCAGGGTGCTGGGGGTTTTGGCCAGTACCCCGGAGTCTCGGACTCACGTCGATTCCCGCCTAATTCGGTATTTCCTAATTTCCCTATCTTTATGGTCAAATATGTCTACATCGCACGATCCACTCACCGTTTTAACACGAGCAGATTGATACATGGATGATATTAATTGTCCCGTGGGACTATAACAATACTCAATTGTGGTGCAGAAAATAATCTATTTATTATCATTTAAGCCTAATTATATCTTTTGCAAGCAGAAAAAAATGTTGCTTAAAATAGATCAGGGATTATGTTGCATCTAGATTTTTTACTAACGTACCTCATGTTTGATTGTAACTATCATGACCACATATAGAACCTGTTCAGTGTTCATAACTCATAACGTAATTCATTCCATGTTACAGTAGATAAATGTTATATAAAACATGTATCGTGCGACATAGCTATATTTTTTAACCTCTACGTTGTGTTATTAAACAACATGTGTTTGGAATGATCACACAAAAACACAATAAAACTAGACAAGTCACTTTGACATGTTATCGATTAAGGTGAGGCATATACCGGTAACAACGTTGCTAACAAAAAAAAAAAGAGAGAATAAAATATCGTTTGAGACTTTGGGTAAAACTTTATAAATAGGCACACATCACTGAGCAAAGTTTTGTGAGGCCAACATTTATAATTGTACAGACATCAACTTTGATCCATGGAATACATGGTCACCACGAAGCGTCTGAGAAGGAAGAATTAAAAGGATTAATAAGTAGAAAACCTGAAGGCCCGTCTTTGTTAGTTTGACATGAACAATTCGATTTTAAAGAATTGCGATACAAACATACGTATATTATGCTAGTACACGCAATTTATATCCAATCAGTGTGTAGCAAACCTGAACACGCAGTACCAGCATGAATTAGGACGTAGCGAATGCCATGAATACTACCCAGAATATGTGACCCATAATTTCATTTTCGGAATGATCAGTTACGTTGATCCGTCGTATCGTTTGGACAAGGGAAAGGACACTGCAGAAACTAAAACGAGGTTATGAAATTAAGCTCAACATGGGTGGCATGGATATTTGAACAGGGGGCGTTGTTTGGAAAATATCAAATAACGTTTATTAGTTTTTCTAACTTTTTCATTATAAGTCCATGTCAATATAGACCTTCGGTATGTGAAAATGTTTGTAGTAGATTAGGCTTATCGTCTGTGACAAGTTGGCTAAATTAAATCGATGGTAATCTTTTCGATCTTACAAAAATCATTAGAGCCTATAAATAGCCTACATAAAATAAAGAAATAACAATAAACATTTAAATTGTGAAGCTCTTAAATAAGATTCCAAATGATATTTGTAACGCGTCTGTGAATTTCTCATGGAAAGATTTTCAGAAAAACATGATAGTGGATGCAGAGATGACATCGATATCGATGCTCTGATACAGATAACAGAACGACGCCACCACTCGTGTAGAAAGATGCATTGATAGAGCAAGTAGCAAAGCCTGTAACGTTTACCAATGAACCTCATCCAGCGATATGATGACAGGTGTACAACTGTCCTTCTACAAGCCGCTTACATTTATTTAAAAATGACTAACACCATATATCTCATATCATTTTACCAGTCTTGCATTTTAATTAGTGATATATGAATGTAAAAATACGCATTATTTATAAACGTAAACCTGAATTTGCAAAATTTAAAAATGTTGTGGTGAGCTTTTTTTGAAAATGTATATTATGCCTTGATTGAGACTAGACCCGTGTATTATCGAATGGCTTCAACTTCAATGATGAGCGAATGTCGTTTGTGGATCCAAGAATAACACCGGTAGAATCACCTGCTGTTGATTACACCGGCCACAACTTTCGCTTTCGTCGAGATACTTTATCTGAACATTCGTGCTCGAACACAAACATTGTGGTGGAAGTTACAGCGGACAGTCATGGAATTTTGAACTCCGGATTGATATTTTTCGTGGTAATATTCTAGTCGGTGTTGGGAGAAAAAGACGGCACCGGTATGACTACGACAGAGCTGTACTGTAAGGTAAGGTACGCCCCCCGCCCGCGCTGGCGGTGGGTTTTGCTGTAACGTGTCGATGTGAGCTAGAGCTTGATTTGATTGAGGTGAATTGAGTTGATGCTGCTGCTTGTTGTAGAATGGGACAAAAAAATGTGATGATGACTATTGAGTTGAACGTATTAAGAGGTGAAGTGATGACTGTAAAATTAAGTGCATGTTGAGTGTCATGTTCCATTTAAGAGATGAGAAATGATTGAATTGAAATGAATTGGAATTAGATCTACTGCAGGAGTCCTTGTGACATGCTTGCTGTATGTATTAAAGTTAGATCTAATTGAACTTTCCAATGCCCAAAATACCTGCAAAACCAAAGGATCAAAGTTAAATACCCAGGTCATGGCATATCTTCTGGATAGTGACGCAAATAGTTGGTCCCAGATGTAACTAGAATCTAATAAAATGCATACATAATTTCACCCATTTACACTTTCTAAGACTTCAGTCTTGAACAGTTGCCAATGAGACGTGATGAGGTTGACCTCATTATTGACTGCAATACAGGAAACCCAAGCATTGAAGTAGCTCTCTAGACTGAAGCTGTAAACCATGTACTGTACACAAAGTCACAGACATACATTACTTACAAATCATTTAGACTTCGGAGCTCTTCGGTGTGTACACACACAACGTAGCATATTTACAAACTCAACAAATATACATGTAGGGATGTTGTTGATGATAGTTTGCTGGCCATTGGTCACTTCATGTTCACATTACATGATTTGATGGTAACCTTATTGTATAGCTTATTTGATTGTTTCTTGTTCATATTGACACTTATGTGAGCTAGAGCCTGTAAGAGCTGTTGTCTTAAACTTCCCTATCAGCTGCTTATGTGTGTTTCCTGATGAGAACCAGGAACAAAGAGAGGACTTGTCTTGGTGTTACATAATCCTGTAGAATCAGGTTTGGTCATTGACTCAATATAAAGACTTGTTTTGTGAGCTTGTCTCTCAGCTGTTAAAGGTAGTCCTTCATTCCTTTTTGGAAGCTCTGGACAGACTCTCCAGATACAAACAAATCAAATTAAAGGGCATGGTAGTATTGGTGAAAAATACAGGCTGCAATCGTGGTAGAAATGTTATGCTGTTATCAGCGGGATCTGGTGTTTGTGTTAAAAAAATGATTTTGAGATGATTCCTTTCTGGTTACCCAAACTAGAATGTGACTTATGCCCATGAGAAAATGGCGCTCCATTGATAATATGTCTTAGAGTCTTAAACACCTCTTCAATTTACCTTAAACTGGAAAAACTTGTACTTATGCAATATATGATGTGAATTTTGATGCAATTCAGTACAATGTGTATTGACCTATTTGTCTGAACCCTCTTGTGATGTGAATTAATGGTTGCTACCTCATAGCAGTGTATGTTTTTGTGTATAAAATGGTATGTTTATTTATGACACATTTGTAGTCACATTTGAAGTACAATGCTTCTTCTAAGACCATCCTCTCTACTTTTTGATGAACATGTCACTACAGCTCAAAGGAATTGGCATCGGGTAAAGGGATAGGGAAGAAAGGGAAGGAACTGCAGTTTTGAACCGCAGTATATTTTGTCCAGTTCAGAATGAAACACGATTCAATTCTTTTTAGGCTCAAGCATCTTGTTTCATGCTGAACTGGACAAAATATACTGCAGTTCAAAAGTGCGGTTCCTTCCCTTTCTTCCTTTTTCCTTTACCCGATGCCAATAACTTTGAGCTGTAGAGGATTGGAGTCGAGACCTATACAAAGAGTGATGCATGTATACACATTTAGTGTCGCTCACTTGAATTGCAAATTGTGGCAAGTGCTAATGTGCGTCATTGACTGTGTATGATAGGGGTACTATCAGGGTTGATAATTTGACAGTTTGGAGACAGCAACAATTAGCTGAGTGGAACAGGGCTGTTGCTGCATGAGTTACATGAACTCTGATATTTAGACATGGGATTGGGTTAACTGATACATTTTCCTAGCTAAACAGAAATAGAAGAGGAACTCGTGACGTGCAATGTGTAGGGGCACAATGTTTGACTTGTTAACATACCAATATATTGTTTTAATTACAAAATGTACATTGATTAATATCATAGTAAAAGATAAATCGCATTTATTTGTCATCTGACAAATATTGATGTGGAGGCCCTCTTTGTAGGGGATGCTTTGTTTTGGATGTTTCGCTTATGAACTGATAGTAAATCTGAATCTTCAGGGTACATGCACAGTATGTAAGTGTAACAGTTTGAGTGTCATGGATTGGGCTGAATGTGAATGAGACATCCCATCAAGCTACTTACAAATTGAAAGTGAGAATCTACACATGCCTTGAATGGATGAATGAATTCATTTACCAGTAAATAAATCTCCTGAGTACTGGTATGCAAATTGAATGGGTGTTGGCTGGAGCATAAAGTCATATATAAAGAGAGAGCAAATTTTGGGCTGGTCTAATACCCACAGTGAATCAGAAAGATTTGAGACCAGCCAATATAGTGTCCACTGCCTTTAAAAATTGTGACCAGTCTGGATTAAAAGGCAAAGCTGCTTGAGCAGGATAAAGAGAAAATTGTTAACTCGCTCAGCACCCAGCCATAAAAAAAACCCAAAAAAAGCATTTATCTTGTACACACTTGTAAATCAGTGGTGATGGCAGTGTTACTGTTGAACGGGAAAAAAAAATCTGTCTCTGTTATGTGGTTGGATCTGCTTAGATTGCTTTTTATTGGGGTATGTAAAAAAACATCATTTTGATAAATTAATGCCCAAAATGAGACGGTCATTCCAGTTTAGGTGAATGTGTTTGTCTGTTAAGAAAGGAGTCTGAATGTTCTACCTATGTTTGGCATCAAAGTCAAACCACTTTGGAACAATCTTCTGAAAACTCCAGTAATCGGATGTTGTTGTGTGTGCCTGATGTTGAGGGGAAGGGAGCCTGAATGTTTAATGTGCCATCAAGGGCAAATCAAAGCCAATCCTGGCCACTATCCACTGCCAAAGGGGTCAGATCTATTTTAGTCCGCGGTAAAGTGTGACGGAAACAATTGCCTGTCAAGTGTCTCACTGAAAATTTGGCAAGCAAAATCTGAGCAGGCTCATAGGGGAAGCGTTCACTCATGAGATAGTCTTACTCCTGGATGCTTTGTCTGAAAACCCTTCCCAAAATAGTTGATGTTGGCAGAGAATTGTTTACCCAAGGAGAAGGGTGGTTGATCTCGTTTGGAAATATGACTTCCTAAATATTTTCAATTTTTCCGACCTAATTCCAGCCCATCCCCATGAAGAATGAGTGCTTTGGATGTCACCTTGTGGAATTATTTCAAAATATATCATTTTCCTGTACAAAACTTTGGAAGATAACATCATTCTAGGAGTACACTACTATTATATTTTGTTTTGTTTCTCATATCTGCACGAGCAATGCTCACAAATCCCATGGGCTGTCTTTTTATCTGGCATATTTTATGATTTAAATTTTAGTTTTATAGATACTATTCCCTTTAAAAGGTAAAACTGTTGTTGTTCTCTGTCACGCCCCTTTTGTTATTAAACTGACTCCCATAGACCCATATAGACTGCAGTGGTAAGCAATTCAGTTTCACCTCAGACCTGTGTCAACAACATCCACAGGTCATTTCTTTTCCTTTCTGAGAAAGTTGGCAGCACCTAATACCTGCACGCAAAAGCCTGAAAACAGTTTTACTGGGCTACGCGTGTACTGATCTGTGTATGAAGCCTACCGCAGTCAGATGTCAAGTTCATTGCATTTTAATGCGTCTGCAGAAGCCATCGTGGACTACCTGACGAGGGAAACATGTGGAAGGAGGAACCCCTCGAACTGGGGGCACTTGAAGCCGAATTTTGCGGAGGCAGGAGCTGTGCGTTCAGAGGACATGCAGACATTGAATTATTGACTATATTTGTAAAACTGATGTTGTAATAAAGGTCAAAGTGAGATGGATCTGTGGATAAACGTGTGGATTTTCACATCCTGTCAAAGATTTGTCTGCATAATGCATGGACAATAGATTGCGAGTGGAATGAGATTGGTTTGAATTTACCCAAGCAATTCTCAATCAGATACATGTAAAGTAGTTATTGTACGTACTGCAATGGCGTGCAATGCAATAATTCATGTTTAATTCTTCCAGATCAACCTGTTGAAAGAACATTGCCAGTTGTGATATAAATAAATTTGAGCGGTAAATAGTGTATAGTAATCATGGGTTTTTGTGACATTCCCTATTCTCTGCTTTTCAACATTTTTCAGGAAGGAATGGGTCAATGATTGGAATTTGCGGTTAATGTTTCCCTGGAAACCTGCTACTGTTTGCCAAAATATTGGCAGGATGGGTGATAGAGGTCAGATTGCATACATGTATGATGTAGTGTTTAAAACTTGAATTGTTTGTTTTGATAAGAAAGTTGGGGAAGATGAAAAAAAAAAAAAATTGAATTTTTGATCACATGACCAGGTGTTGAAAATAGCACTTTGCGCCCATAACTTTTCTCAGGAAGCACTGTAAACGAAGTAGACATTATTGGTGAATTAACGGCTTTCCTGTTCGCCCAGATCCATGGACAAGCGGTGGAGATTAGGGGCTTAAAATCTGGATTATCGTTAGCCCTGAGTGTCCTAACGAAATAGTCTTTTCCTAGACCTCATGATTCTATAGTGTAGAATTTTAGGTCATGCAGTCTTCAAAAGTGCCAACATGCAGTAGTATTTTTTTAAAAATTAATCAGATATAAGACACTATATAGTTTATCACTTTCAAATGCATTTTTAGTGTGATGCAGTGATTGCTGTTATTCATCAAAAAGTATTCAGTCCCATAACTTTATGTGTGCAAAATTTGTGCTAGGTTCACATGTACATGTAGTTATGATGGACTCTTAGGTGCAAATTAGTTCACACTGTCACCTACACAATTTTGCTTGTGTCATTATCAGCATTTAGTAGATGATGTACAGTACTTGTGTATAGAACATGTTATGTAATGTAGTTTAACTTGCACTGAATGATGCTGTCAATGAGTGTGTCATGGCAGTATTTAGTACTGTGTGGGAGCCTGGAGGACCATTGCATGGCTGTTTGTATAAGACACAGACAGTTGATTTAATGATGAAACATCACATCACAATGCATGTCAATGGACCCTAAATTAAGTTGTTTTCCTTAATCAGGTTCGTTAAGGTGTGATAGTCAAGTGCTGCGCAGCAGGAAGCTATTAAATGGAGGTGCTGTCATTTCTGATATTGAGATAGGTAGACTGTGGTCACTTTAGGTAGGCCTTCCTTGGACGTCTGGTAAAATGACCGCCCCAATCTGACCTTTATTGCATTTAAAGCCTGGTTTTGGTGTACTTCCATTTTGCCTACAAGAAAAACCATGAAACTGTCCTTTAAGATTGAGTAAACTTTCCCCAAACCTGATGTCTCAACATTATATAAGTAATTAGTCCTCTTCATATTTTGTGATATGAGAGTTTATCAACATTAAAGAAACAAACTCATATATCCTCTTTATATTTGGTAAAAGTTGCATTGAAAATTGAATTTTTTTGTTAAAACTGTGCTTAACCTAGGTTTTGCAAAACACAAGTTAAGTTTTCCCCAAAATTCCAATTGCATAATATTCAGTGTGCATGTATGCATGTTCTGTATAGATGCATTGTACTAAGATAAAAAGATACTTGTGCTAATATATTCAAATTTTAAAGAACCTGAAAGTCATGAATATATATTGATGAATAGCCTATGGATGATGAGCAAGGTTAAATAGGCGGTTCCATATAACAATATGGATTCTCTTGTGCTGAATCAGAGAAAATGGAGAACTTGGCCGCGCTCTCATGACCCACATGTAGATTATTGATTACCAAATCGTGCTGCAGAAAAAGACCACCCATCCGATGACACTGTTTTACTCAGTGTCATGGACACTTTCACAAGAAATTTGTCACATTTATTTTGCATGATATCTATGCATAAAATCTCCACAATTAAATCTAATTGATCAGTCTGAAAGAAGGTTTTCTTCAAAGACTGACAATTTAAAGAATATAAGGATAGGATAATGAACATTGAATGTGACATGTCATTTTTTTTGTTAAAGTCAAGCTACAAATAAAAGAAAAATGTATGAAATATAAATCAATTTTAAGTATGGAAGTATGCAAAATTCATTTTTTGGCAAAACAAAAGAAAGAAAAAACATATATTCATGCTTTTTAAGTGTATGTACATGTAATTTTTTTTAACCCTACATGTAGATCTCTATTTGATGAGTCACTTTAATGCATTGATGACACTTTGAATGTGTACGTAATGTCAAACGCAATGTCTACACAAACTCATTTACCACACAAGATACAGTACCTGTCCTGTACAGTTAGTATGTAAACCGCCTGTGTGTCTCAAATGCTACATGTGAGCTGTATTGACTATATTGACTAGGTATTTAGTCTTGTTTCCAGCCTGTTCGACATTTCTAATCCAAGCTGCATACTATCTTGCATTGGTTGTCCTTTTTCTCCTGATAGTCCCCTTCTTCCTACCTCTGGTAAGAAAGAACTATCGGATGAATCTAGAACTCACATGACTTATCACTTGATCATTCTCCTCTTTTCTCAGTCTGTCTTGGGATGGAGAAGAAATCAAGAATGATGAGTCTACTGCAGTCTGACCCTTTTATTTAATAGTTTGGTTTAAAAACACCCAACAGCCTCGAAACCAGGTTATTACATGTATGTACTGTGTACAAAACCGAGGGCTGGTGTGAGGCTATTTATTTGAGGAGTACATACATAGTGGTGGAAGGTCGAAGTACGTTAATTGTTTTTGAGCAGGGAGGGCAGGGAGGGGGAGGTGTGTGAGAAATGGGCGTTTCTGATCCGACCTGACTCAATCGCTCGCCAGACAAAAGAGCCAGCGAGATTGATCAACAGGTGTCAGAATGAAATGCACACTCATGCCGTGGACACTGGCTGAGTTTAATAGTCCCATGTGTTCGTCATGGAGAATGTTGAGAAGGCTGTTATGTAGAAAAGATGCAATAAGATTATGGTACATGAACTTCATTCATTCGATATGTGTGATGTAGCTGTACAATATGAAGACACCCTGTTAGTCACAGCTGACTTGAAATTAAAAGTTCACCTATAGAAATCCTGGTGAGGTTACATGTATATGAGAGTGTTCAAATATTGATAAAGTATAATTTAAATCTATGTCATGTAGTTGAGGAATTTCTCAATCAGGAGTGACAGATAACCTGCTGAGAGAGAGAGAGAGAGAGAGAGAGAGAGAGAGAGAGAGACAGACAGACAGACAGAGAGAGAGAGAGAGAGAGAGAGAGAGAGAGAGAGAGAGGTAAAATGGGGTTGACCAGATAGATGTGTCAGGTCAAGCAATGAAGAGTCAATAACTTTTATATTCTTGTAAGTACATGTCAATATTTACTTTGGGGGCTATGTGAAGTAAAGGTCAAAAAGGGAAAGAATTAGCGCACAACATCTCTACAATGTGCCAAATCACCTTTAAAATATGTGGGATTTTTATATAAAGGAACAAACATATTCCTAACAACACCTATCTGAAACAAATAGAATATCAGTGCTGAGGTCCCTCAGAATAATTATTTTTGTTTATACCTACTGTAATAAGTGTGTTTCGTTGAGGCATTTTTATCAATTGGTCAACAATTTGTTTATGTTGCCATATCTAGTTCAATAACAGTTTTAGTTGCCAGAGATTACAGCTGAAAGGAAGTTGACCAAAAGCTGTGTAAAGATGACAAATGTGTATGTAATATGAATATTATTTGCTAAGTTTTGACATTCCCCAACCCACTCTCAAAATTCCTGAACTCCTGTTTTGTTCATGCCATGATTCTTCCTTTCTCCTTGAGGGTCCAAAGTCTGTGAAAAGATGAATTATCTTGTACATTGCTTTACTGTTGAAAAAAAAAAATGTTTGCATTGTTTGCACAACAAGGGTGCAGTCAGGGAGACCGAAAGTTCTTGTCAACTTGTGGGATCAGTTTGGAATTTCAAAAGTAATTTATATGATCTCTTTTTTGGGGGTTGCTTTCTATTCATTGCAGTGTACATGTAGCTGTTGATCTGTATGTGAACAATGTGGTTTTGTCAGTGTGCAGGGATGCAAAACACACTGTTATTGTAGAAAAACATGAATGGTATAAATCACTCTGTGATAGTGCAGTTCCTTCTTTCAAATGACAGTTCTTTGCTATAAATATATATAAATGGAAACTCCAAACCATGAAGATGGCTTGAATAATCATGCAATAAAGACTGAGATAATATATACAAAGCATGCCATAGTAGTTTTTAAATGTAGGAAGTACTCTCGGAAAAGATAATGAGTCAGACCGAATTTATCTACTGAGTTGTGACCCCTGTGCCATTTTCGAAGATTGGGGAATTACCAATGGTGTATTGATAAGATAACTGGCATATTTTTCTTTTTAGCAAGTGCTTACATATCTAGGCATCTAGGGAGGATAACATTGGTTTCATTTAAATGAAATTCTGTTGAACAGGAACAGTTAAAACAATAAATAGATGAGCTGTGTGCTAATAATGACTCATGGTTTCTGACTCACTTGGTGACAGCAATACATATGGGTGGGGCTATAAAGGCTGATTTGCTATTCATTAGGGTATTCAATGTTCAACTGGTGGAATTCCTCACTACAGTATACGTTGTACTTTATTAACATTGTGGAAGCATTCCATGCATAGTATTGCACACCAGCATGCACTAGCATGCTAATTTGTGCAATGGACATACATACAGTATGCATAGTATGCAAATTTTTGCAGTGCACATTTGCAGGAGCATGTTCAATCATAATGTTATTTTAATGATGTTTGCTCAGCATGCTGTACTGAAATTACTCTTTCTCTGGCTACCCAAGAACAGTTATATTGTGTTTGTGTGTAGTAATTGTGTTTTAATGATGCACAAAGAGTTAAATGATAAGTAAGCATAAAGATGACTAGGACATAAAAAAATAATGTAATTTTTAAACAGATATTTAGCTTGCTGTAGCATGATAAACATGATCACTAAGTTGAGTGCCCTCTTGGTAAGAGCTCATTTGGGGTTCAAATTAGTCAGAAGTCCTTGGCTTCAGTACATGACAGACCAAAATTTACTCAAACATACTTACAGTACATGTAGCTCAGCAGTATCTTTTGTAAGGTTTGGGCAGGATATTTACCCCCCCCCCCCCCCTGGTATTATAAATCTTGATAATGCGTCAAGTTTATCTTCATTAACAACCTCAGCTTATAAATCTTAATTTCATGTTTAAGGAAAATGAGTGTTACCCTATAGACACAATGTAATTATAATACCACCTGCATGTATACAAGTGACAAAAATACAGAATGACAGATGAACATGTACGTACATACTGACAGAAAGGTACCCACACGAATGACGTACATGTACAAACAAGAAACTGTGGTTTATGAGGTGGACCAAAACCGAAACTCTCGTTGTTCTTGGGAGGAATCAACTGTAGTAACCCTATGATTACATCATACCCTCCCTGCCAATAATATCCTAGGTAATGAATGTACCAGAGAGCTGCAATCTAGAACTCAACCCCCTCATTGCGAACTTTAATGAAGAAGGGAGAATTTGCTCACCAGTTTAACCATACAGTAAGGCTAGACTAGATAGTAGATAGGAGGGAGAATTGTGTACATGTACTCAACATACAGTACGGCTCGACTACAGAGTCCTTTCTTCTAGCCAACACTACTCTGGTCTCCCTTGCCAGTGATCTTTGTACCTACTCATTGTACCATAGTTCACTCTGTAAACCTTGGAAGTCTTGGGTAAACTTAAATAATCACTGAACTCATAATAGTTATACACTTTAGCTATCAGGACAGGAGCACAATAAAACAGAACATTTACTACATATGTGAACAGGTGTTTATAATACATGTAATGGGTCAGTTGTTACATGATGTACATTACAGTATACACAGTGTAGTGTGCAAAGTGTGTTGTTCCCCTTTTCTTTGCTAGACAAAAAGCTGTCATATGGGATTTGTGTGCATTACAAGTGAAAAAATATATGGAATTTAAAGCACTGAAGAATGCATTGGAATTGTTTGTGGTTTTACTAGCCATGCATACTATACCTGTGCAAGGTCTAGTAGAGCATGACACAGAAAGTTATTATAGACTGAGAAAATCAAATGCCAGGTTGAATAGAAATACCTGCACATGCTGTAATTATTTTAATGATTATAAATTAGATGTCCAGTGCATGACCAAGCAGGTTATTGTATTGTATTGCAATAAATGTAGGTCAATAGTGTCTGGAGCTCGTGAAATTTTGTCATTATTCTGATTGATTTTTTTGTGCTTGAAAGTTGTATCATGTTTCATTTTAGTATATCATAAATATATGGAGTATACTGGTATACATGTTTCCCTGTTGTGTATGAATATAGTACACCTATATATGTGCTGTCCATTGTGCAATGTGCATATTGAAGCATCATGTCTGCTATGAATAGCATTAAAATACATTGATTAATTTGTTGTATCTGGCTTAAGGAGACATTAGCACACTGTATGGAATCGATTGCATCTGAAACACACCGATGCTTGAATAACATTATTGAGTCTGATTAACATGCATTGCAGTTGTAACTTGTTAATTGTGGCAGACAAGTGTTTCATTCATCCACCCAACTGATCATCCCCACACCCACGTTCTGAAGTTGGATTGGGGTAGGCAGTATTAATACCATGAAACCACAAGTTATGGGTCGGTGGATAAACTGAACAGTAATTCAAGTTTCTGCCTTAATCTGTGAACATATACATGTAGTTTCAGGCATTGTGCCTACGGTACATGTACATGTACTATGTGCATCTATCTAGACAGTTTGATCATTGTGAATCAATGAAAAAAGGAATATGTGTGGATTGTTCCAGTAAAACAATTCTGTACAAAATCTAAATTGATATAATTTAATACCTGTGCCCTTTTCCTGAAAATGTGATATACACACTGTACTCACAGGATGATGAAAGAGGAATAACGAGAGAATGGTATTTGTAAAGTCGGATGTTGTAACATACTTTGTAGTGTTTATGAAATGGAGGATTTTTTTCAGTCACCAATTTTATAATGGAAGTAATACTGAAGTTCCAGCAATGGTGGACCAATGGCGTGTATGATACAGCTCGCAAAGAAGGACTCTTTGTCATGTGCTGATGTGGATCATTCCGTAAGAGTTTTCAGGACACAAAGTTGTAGCCAATACGCAGACATCATGGTATCATCCCCCTGAAATATGTCTCCTGCTTGTCACGCAATGTGTAACATAGCAATGTGTAGTCTTGTTTCCAGACATTCTTCTTTTTTAATAGCCTCCTCTGCTGATCCATCACCCTCCCCTACCACCACTACCAGTGTTCACTGGTTTAGTTACCAAGAGGATGAATAAAATGTTGTGTCTGGAATTGATGCCAAGCAATGAGCTGCATGATGTATTTTGTGTTTGTTGCAGTGCATCTGAAGTGCCCCTTCATTCGCTGATTGCATGCTCTAAAGGTAATTGCCAGTTACACATGTACCCTTGAGGTACATGATGATGTAACCATATATATCATACTGCTCAGGTCATCTACATCATCTGCTGGTAGGGAAGTACTTTGTGCTCTGACAGTGTCACTTGTTGAAAGGCTGCCTGCAGGTACCGTGTACCATGAAATTGTCATACATGTACACCCATGTGCTTACACATTTGTTCATCATGTAATACACATGTATTCTGCATTGTGCAGCATGTGTGTGTGTTTATGTACACTGTACGTGTGTACATTATGTTGCTTGTTTATGTGTGTATGTGTGATTGTATGTATGTGTGTGCCTGTCTCCACATGTGTACACTTTTAGAGTTGGTTATCATTGTCCATTTAAAAAAAGAAAACATGTCCTGCTGGTAATCTATATAAGTAATGTGCTTAGCTACAATGTAGATGTGGTTTGAATGTGCAATCCTCTTTATTTTTTCAAGTTATCTAATTAGATTGCTTCACCTAAATGCTTATTGTGTAGAGCTTCCACTTCAAATAGATCATCATGTCTGTGCCTCAAGGCCAACACAATGTTATATAGTTTAGTTTGTTTGTTTGCTTAACCAATTTCCTGAATTAAACACAAAATGTGATAAACACTTAACAGGAACATGCCCAAGCCTGTACTGTCACCAAAAATAAGTTTCTACGATGACTCCTCAAACCGGAGGCAGTTTGATGGAATCCATAGTATGCAATGATATCATGGAGTGAATTTTTTTTTTTGGGGGGGATAATTAAGGCCCCGTCGCCACATATAAAAATAACCCTATTTAACATTTAATGAAGTATTAAGTACGGATGTACCCAGCACTCAAAATGCAATGGGGGGGGGGGGGGGGGGGAATAAACAAGTGGCCATTAACTTTGGGACCTCCCAATAGCCTTATTGAGAAAATATTTAAAGGTACAACTACACTGCAGCATTACCATCCATAATGCAGTAGTATGAAAGACTGGAGATGCCTGAAAGTCTAAAACTGTTTAAAGTCATGCTCTAATATTGTAGTCATGACTGACATGTTGACTATATTAAGATACTATCTCTATCTGTTATAGCAGCTGTTTTGCTTTCAAAGCAGCTAGCAATTACATGTCTGTAATGCAAATAACAAGAAGCCCCTTATAGCCCCAAATAGCTTTCTACACTGATATTGAGAAGAAGAAATTGCTCCTTCAAATATTTACGATCGATGAGATTATGGCTAATCTAGAGATTATGGCTTAATGTCCTTATGGAGGAAGGCTATTCACACTCATGCGGAGCGTACATTTGAATACATTTACTTCCAATTGAAGGTTGGTGTGTATAAAGTAGTGTACATTCATGTAGCTGTCCACAGTGCCTACATGTATAAATGATATGACTATACATGCATTGGTTCAGTGTGTTTGTTTCATAGGGTAGACCCCCTCTACCATCATCAATAAATTAGACACACCAGGGGAAAGTAAACCTTTAGGTTATACTTTTAACCCTTTGTATGCTAAAGAAAACCCTTTCTCTATGAGATTTGTGTCCATTTCTCATGTGAAAAAGCCTCATTGAAGAGTTGAGCCTGATTTTATGCTCAAGGCAAATATAAAGCATGATGTGCATTATAATCTATGAGGAAAGTATATGGGGGTTCTTGGTTGACTTGGGAAGCACAAATTTTGCATTTTTTCTTTAATGACGGGAGGGGGGGGGGGATGAAATAAACACATTTGTAATTTGTTATCACAGGTGCAGCCTTCTTTAGTTTTACATTGTAATGAAGGGCCCGGCCTGTAAATGCTTTCAACTAACCTGTCTTTTTTCATTCTTGGCCTGTTGATGGCAATAAATGATGGTAGACAACTCTAAAATCGTAGCACAATAAGGTCCTAACATTCAAGAATGTAATATGTTAATCCCCTTTTATTTATTGCTGTAAAGGTAATGAATAGAGCAAATGCAATTTTCAAAACATAGTATATGTTTTTACAGTTTGGTCATGATATTTGGAAGTTTTTTTTTTTAAACATTCCTGTAACAAAATATATTTAAAGAAGTCTTAGCATTGTATGAGTTAAAAACGTGTGCGGATGAGAGCGTCTGCTTGCAGAGGGCAAACAGAATCGAACCCTGTCCGACCCAGCCTGGCATTTGCAGAGTGCCAAGTTATAGAGTGGTGGGTGAGTGTCGCTTGTTCAGAAAGCGTTTGAAGAAACGAAAAGGTTCCCAATCTTGGTACGTGTGATTGTGTGAGGAAGAAGGGGCGGGGGTGGGAAATGGGGAGGGGGGGGGGGGGGGCGGGGATGTGGGGAAAGATGGGGGATGGGGGAACTGTATGTTGTGTGGAGGGAAATATGGACAACAAGAACCATCTGTATGTTAAATGCTAGTATTGAAAATATGAGTGCAAATGTGTCTACATGTTTATACATGGTTGCATGTATTAATCAATCATCTCCTTTTTGGCGTGCTATTTCAACTTCTTCAATTATTGAAGAGCAATTGATTTTCTGTATTTGACCAGTCAGAAAATATTTATGATATGCAATACAGAATACAGGTGGTTCCTACTTCATGTGACAGGAACCAAAAGAAGATACATTTTTTAAAACCTATTCTGAATTATGATTCAAATTAACCTTATTTGGGGTCCACTTAAGATACTTTGTATTCCTCTTTAGGGTCAATTATTGATAAGGGTTATTGTAAAATTTATTCTTTTCATATCTCACATTGCAATGTGTAGACACTAGAATCTGTTTGAAACTGAATACATGTGCAGACTGTAGGGTGCAAAGCATTTCTGCCCAGATAATGTAATATCACAAGTCAATCAGATCATACCTGGTAATAATGTCATTAACCTTAATCACTCAGCTGCACAGTCCCCAGGGAGGTTACCCTGAAGGCATGCATGCAGTGTCCTCACTCAATCCCAAAGACGATAAACTGAAGTAGTTGATATTAGGTTATGATTGGTTGGTGGTGAGCAGGTGAAAGTAGAGGAAATGAATCTCAGTTTTCAGAGTGCTTGACAAGAAGAGGGATAGGGGTTACATGTTGTCAGTGGTCATCCAAACCGTTGTAACAGTCTCTACTTGATCAAAGCATCAGTAATGAGTGTTTTGCAGAAAGTCAAGTCAGGAGTCAAATTCTATATCTGGCGAAAGTTCTATGGTACTGTACGGATATGGCGGTTTGGATGACCATCAATGCCATGAAGGGGTGTGGGGGTGTGCACCTCGTGCTAGGGGTCACGACCTCACTCCGCAGACGCCCTCAGACAGTAATCAATTAAGGCAGGTAATTAATGTTTGTGATTGATCAGGAATAGTGGTGGTGGTGCATGTGTTATGGGTTAGCCCCCTGCCGGTCTCTGTGTGGTTTGTGATAGTGTGAATCAGCCAGAATGTGACAGATTGGGGGAATTTCAAGTATTCAATCAGGTGCTTTGGCTTCTTGTTTACTCAATATGTATGCTTGTGTTACAGTTTTAAAAATGAATATGAAAAAAAACCCCACTAGTATCAGAACCCTTAGTTTCAGTGTTTAACTAAATCAAGTGACTTTAGAACTGCTAAAACTTTTAAGGAATATTTTCCATTTGTTAATGAAAGTGTAGGAAATAAAAATTTGATAACATTTCTCTTCACTACAACTCTGAGATACTTTTTAGTAATGTCATGCCATAATTCCAGACAAGGAAAATGTGCATGCCAAGAGCCCTTGCTCTTC
This sequence comes from Arbacia lixula, assembly GCA_963669155.1. NCBI lineage: Eukaryota > Metazoa > Echinodermata > Echinoidea > Arbacioida > Arbaciidae > Arbacia > Arbacia lixula. The sequence goes on from OZ022576.1 coordinate 8,348,537, forward strand.
CCCCTTTAAAGTATTAGCAATATTGATTAATTTAAATGAGACAGATATGTCAATGCTAATGCATGGAGGATTTAGACTGAGAACCAGACTCAATTTCACAGTCATTTATTGACTCTGATGTTTGTATAATCCAGCAATACCAGATGGTCATTCCTTCGTTAGGACTCCACAAACCCCAGGGCTATTAGAGGGGGTCAGCAGATACCCCATTTACTATGGTTAAGGGGTACTAATTAGCCCCTCATCATCATTGTCACCGGTACCAATTAGATCCAGGAGGTTAATGAGCTATGGTATTGTAAACGGAGTTGATCTGAAATGATGCATGAAGGATGTGTTATGAAAGGCTTTTGTGTGGAATATTGGAAACACTGCACTGTGCCTCCCATAGTTGTTTTTGCATTCCACCGGAGGGGAGTAAACACATGCTATATATAGAGGGCGGAATGAATCGCTTCTCTCAGACCAAAAGAGACCAGTGTGCTTCATTGATGACTTGGCATTTAGTCACAAAGGGTTTCATTAAAACAATAGATTAGTCAAGACACGCCCCTTTGCTTGTGCTAAACAGTGATGCTATTATATGCAGCATGAATAAAGGCAATTCTTTGGAACAAATCAATGGAAACTTGGTTGTTTAGAGGCTGTTTTGTTGACTTTGGACATATATGCACTTGAAAAGTGGCAGCTCCCTGCAACAAGAAAATAGGATTCCATTGTGGGTGGCGTAATACTAAAGGCCTGTAAGTAGGAATTGAAAGGGGTACAGCCATGACAAGACTCCTGTTAGTAAAATGGTGTGCGTTTTGAGTTTTTGACCCTCTTTAGGCAACTTTCCATTTGGAAAGGGCACTTGTAGTTAAGTGTTCTTTCAGTCATGCACTTGCATGTATGATTATAAGAAAAGTGCACCAAGGCTAAAACTTCAAAAAGGAGACTTAAATTTTTGTCCTTAATGTGTGCTTATGAAAGACCATCAAGTCTGGCCTTCAAGTAGATTAATGTATGTGACTGTACTTAGTATTGTATAGAATAATATGGATGTGGCTTGTTGTTTGTGGGGGGGGGGGGGATAAATTTGTTGTTTGCATTGCACGACTGAGCACATCCTTTATTTAAAAAGTTCTCAAATAGTTTTAAATAGGTCAAACACAACTCCACTTATTAATGTCCTTCAGATATAGAGTATTTACTGTATGAGGTTTTAGATGAAAACCTGACAATCATGCGATATTTTGAAAGTTGGTTTTTCCATAAAGGTGTTTCATTGTTGGCAAATTAATACCAATCTGCTTTGAAATGTGCACACTCTATGCAATACGTATTCTGTACTAGCCTACCAGCAATTCTGGCATGCAATGTCAAGTGTACGTTTCATCAGTGCACCCACATGTACATGTAAATTCCTGGAATAATTGGCATAAAAGCTCTTTGACCTCTTTGTTAATTATACTTGGAGCCCTCACAGTGATAACAAGGATCTGTGTCACATTTTTTAAGCAGGAAGGATCTCTTATCTTTGACTTCTCAAATTTATATTCCATACTGTAGTTGGGGTTAATAATTTTGAGATATATACACACACAATGTACAAAGTGTATTGTTTGTAGCCCTTTGTAACCATTGTTGTGTGAGATGAGTTGCATTGAGTTTGGAGGTGAAATATGGCATACATTCATGTATGATGGTTAAGCTAGTTTCCACAATGTTTTACATAATTATGTGCACTTGGTGTGGCATGAATTTACATGTTTCACCAATAATGCACACAAATCCCATAGAGCAGCATTTCATCTGGCACAGGAGGGATGCACGCCCTTTAAGACGGGACTAAAAATTGCCCAGCTAGGTCATGCGCCTCCCATCCTGTTCATGTTCTTACTCTGTAGAATGACGTGACTGCATTCTTTTGGTGCTGGAGTATGTAGAAGACTAATATCCTGAAGGGAGCAGTGATGAACAGGAGGTGACAGGGCAAAAGTGATCAGAATACAGAGGGCTGTTATGATGGATTTACTTTGTCTCATTAACCCTGTTCATATACACCGCTTATCCGCGAAAAAGGAGCAACATTTGCGGCAATTTTGCAGATGCATTACCGATAGCTGCGTATATGAACAGGAATTGCTCAAATAATGCGGTATTTGCTTCCTCGTTTTTTCGCGGATCGAAACCTAGTAATAATACCGCAATATTGCGGTAAGCGAATCTTATAAAACTGCGTCCGCAAAATAGGCGTAAATGTTGCGCCTTGTGCATCACACTCTGGAATGTGGGTCGCTAATCCCACTGTTCGCATGACTGAGTGGAACATGTCATCATCGGTTTGGAGAGCCCAGCTGTCCAAAACACCACAACATTTCGGCTTTTGGGGTGTATATGAACGGTGCTTTTGCGGCTCGCTGGGAACTTGCTTACCCACGTACATCGGTAATAATAGCGCTATATGGTGTATGAACGGGGCTCATGTTCTTCCTATTATTCAGCCTACATGTACATGTAGTATCTAGTGTGTGGGCTGCTTTTTGTATATAAAAAAAACCTAGCCAGCCTGTTCCTTCTCTCCCTCAGAGAAGGAAGATGTCAGGATGCCTTAATAGTCTGTGTGTCCAGACTCTGAGCTAGCTCGAGCTAGTTCGCGAACTAGCTCGAGCTAGCTCGGAGCGTCTTCATTAGCCTGAAAATTTCTCGATCCTGGCATGCATCAGCGCCCATCCTAGATCAATCTAGCCCAAGATTTCTTGGGAAATTTTCTCGACCAAATAGCTCGCTATTTTGCCTGATCTGGCTAATGAAGACGCAAATAGCTAGCTAGTTCGTGATCTGGCCAGCTAACCCGATCAGAACAAGCTCGCTATTTTGCCCAGCTCGAGCTAATGTAGACGCCCCTATAGGGAGACTAATAATTGTTTAAACCTGCAAACTCTTCTACAGCATAAAATCTTTCTTAGCCACCACTGGGCATGCTCCAATAAATACTCACCCCTCTCCTCTTGTAATTTAAAAGTCCACTTGTCCTCCCTGGGTACTATCTGTGGATACCTATAGTATTACTTCTTTAGACTCTTGATTTCTCTAGATTTCTATTGACTGTATTGTATTGTAGGGGGCAGTGGGGAGGGAGTAAAATTGCCTTTTGACCTGTTTTGCCACAGACTACAATGTATGAATCTTGCAAAATGCTGGTTCAAAGTGGACGTGTGTAGTAGGTCCATAGTGGAACCCAGTGCTTGCTGTCCACCAGAAACATGTACAGTACATGTATACATGGTGATACCATACCAGTATCCACGTAGAATACCAAGTGCTTATGAAGGGTGCTGGCAACTGGAAGCCAGTGATGCTGAAATGGAGAACTTGATCAAGTTAAATTCTTCGATTAAATTAGTAAGTTATGTGTCGTCTTGCCTGCATGGGGCATGGCAGAAAGTCAAGTGATGCATCTTTTCTAAAAAGATAAAATATCGAGACATCCCAAGTTGCTCAGAGTGAATGGTATATACAATCAGACTTTTTCCTGGGTGAAGAAAGGGAGCTTTAAACAGTAACAAAGTATTCTTCCATTTACATACACCATTGGAGCAATTTGTATGTTTGTGGAGCTTGAAACCAAAACGGTTGAAGTCCATATTCCATCCAAATTAAATTTTTTACCATCAAAACATCATGAAATTGCCTCCCCAAACCACCGAAATCCCATGAAAAAAAATGTGTTTGTACATTTGATATTCACATGTTTGGGCCTGAAATCAGCCCTCAAAAATAGGCTATCCCTGTAGCTTTCTCCTGATGGCCCTTTCCGCTTTAACTCTTCCTGAACCAGTGATGCATTATTGCACTGAGCCACACACCCTCAAATCCCACTGAGCATCACTTTGCCTGGTAATCAAAGAGTTAATCTCTCTCTGTACCAGACAAAGTGCTATTGTACAGGATTGTATTAACCTGTGCAAATTCAGACAGTGGGACATACAGAGTATTAAAGCTTACAGGGCATGTATAGTGTGTACTGTAGCTATAGTGTGCTGATAAATCATGAGATAATCCTCCTTATTCGGCTTTGTGCTGTCCATACCCCCATGGCAATACATCACCATATTGTAAGTGGGTTGCAGATTATTGGGTCCCTCATTGAAAATACAAAAACATATAAGTGGCCTCAAAGGCAGATTTAGGATTTAAAGCTTTTACTTGATATACTTCAACAATAAAACTACACAGGGATTGTAGGATTTAGCTTACAGTGCTGCATTGTTACCATGTGTGAATGTGAAAAGTCCCCTTGAAAGTGCAATAAAAGGTCCTTAATTCAAAGATGTAGACCACCTTCCCCCCCAAAACCCCAATATTTTACCATAAAAAGAAACTGTTTTTTGCTGATGCAGTGTGATATACAGCATTGGTAATCAGTCTAGCGTAACTTTCCTGCAAAGTGCCATATTCATTAACCATGGTGTAAGCTACACCTCCTGTGTTTATACCAGGCATCAGTAACATGTAGACCAGAAGTAGCGCCTTGATTGAAGTCTGTTTGACTGGCTGATATCCATGATCCCTACTCCCATTCACCCAGATATACACAGACGTCATTCATGATCACCACAGTCATCCGTAATCACTATCTTCCAGCCAGGTATTGTGTCGAAGGGATTTCATCTTCCCTCCGTATATTGCATCTAAGGGGTTTTCTCTCCCCCCTCGCATATTGCATCTGAGGGATCTCTTGAGCGTAATAGGATTGTTATATGATCACCAAGGATACATGGTGTATTTCATTTTTATTATATTGACTGAACACTTGTGTGAAATATCGAGCCAGGAGTCCAATAAACATAACGAGAATGCTCTGGTAACCAGTAAAACCACAAATCTGTGCTTAATGAGAAATTTGATCATCCAATTTAATAATGCATTAGAATTGATGTTTATAGCATTTTACACAATCCCGAAAGTAATACCATCTAGTTGAGGCATACTGCATGCTTCAAGAATGGAAGTAGAATGATAAGTGTCAGATTAACATACATGTACATGTACACACTTTGGTATGATTCAAGAACATCAACATTTGTACGCAATATCTCATAGTAATGCAAATAAGCCATTTGTATGCCGATGAGTCTTTTGTACCATGCACTGAACAAATCTTGGCGACAGTCCTGCTTTAATTGTACATGTTATGTACACAAGTAGAATTTAGTGTTCTACTGTGATAAGATGTCATTCATTGATGTAGGTTTGCAGTACTTAACAGGTTGATATGAATGATATACATAATTGTTTCAGTTGTATGCTTACTGATCTTCATTAGATGTAAACATACTTTACTAACAAAATACCAGGAATAAACCCGTAGACCTGTACATGTACATGCAGCTCCTACTCATATTAAGGCATACATATGAAACAAACACACAGAACCATTCATACCTTATACCCTATGAGCAAGATCACATTTTCACAGGGGCTGATTTTTGTATTATGGGGGCTTAATTACCTTGATCCCTGTTGTCACTGCTATGTACTGTTTGTTAAATGGTCAGTGAAATGGGATATCCCCCAGTGTAGTACGTAGATGGTGACCTATCGACTTAATGATGTCAGAGGGATGTTGTCGTTGTTGTTATTGCCATCGTTGTGGTGTGTGTAAGAGGAGGATGAGCGGAGCCGAGGCGCAATCAGGCGGATTGATCACCGTTGGGCAGCGTGTGTCCTGCGTGTGGTGGTGAGCCTCGTTCTCTCTGTGGCCTCTGCTGCTGCAGCAGCTCAGGCAATGAATTGATCCCCTTTCACCTATAGCAGGCTAGCCTCAGTCTCAGACCTGCTGGGAATTTAATTGCTGGAAGTGTGGTTGGGTTCACTCTCTTTTTGTGTGCCGTGTGTGGAGGTTTTCCACCAATAACACACATAATATACACCATAGTGCAGCATTGGTCTGGAAGGGTTGATAGTGCGATGTGGATGTTTGTTACAGTGTATATGCTTGGTAAAAGTGCCTTCTTGTAATGCTTGTATGTTATGGTAACAAATTGAACAGGTCATTTGTATGGATTGAAATTTCATGTTGCAATTCATCTCCTTGTGTAGATTCATAATACATGAATGTGTGAAAATGCTTAATACGAGCAAGAATTTGTTTTGATGGCAAATCTTTGCAAGCTCGTAAAATGTATTACTTTTATGTGGTACGGTACATTTCATGACAAGCAGCAGTGCAAATGTTTCCCATTGAAGGAAGTTTGTTAGAGAAACCAATTGTGTAGTACTGAGCCTACATATAGTTGTTTTCTGTCTGTAAAATCTTAAGCTATTCTTGAAGACCCGCTGGAAGGGAGGCTACATGTGCGTAGATTCTCATTAAGGCAGGTAGAGCGTGGCAAGGAATTTGGTTCATTTGTGCCTACCGTGGAGAGAGATGGGAGATGTACCAGTGATTGGACGCTCCTTCAAGCTAAAAGGGAGAAATCCAAGATGGGAGAAGGAGGAGAAAGGAAGGCAGAAATGATTGATAGAAGAATTGACACTAAGGCGATGGAGTGAGAGAAATGATCTGGGGAGCAAATAAAGAAGTGTTACATTTATCATAAAGGAATGTGATATTTAGAAGTACTAGTTATAATCCCAAGACATTTCCATCATACTTAGTAAAAGGTCATGTTGTTTTTTGATGCGGCGTTTTGCTTGAAAAGTTTTTTTAAAAACGGATGAATTTATGGTTTGATTCTCTGCTCATCAATACCTTATCAGTGTCCAATTTCAGCGCCTCTGTGGTATGTTGGTTACCGTAACTCATTTCAATGCATATGAAAGTTTCACGGCTTATAGTCAATCCCCTGCAGACTAATTCAAAATTCATAGGAATATGGAAGGCAAAGTGCACTTGATATCCAGATATCCTTTCAAGGCTCTCCCACAGAGGTTGATGTGGTATCAAACGAGACTCAGCATGCAGCTCTAGTCTCCTCAGAAGGTGTTTAGTTGGTTATATTACATTTTTAAATATGTTTTCCATCTATGGAGCATATTTTGTCATCAAGTGCTTTAAATGTGTAACTTTTTCCTTCGAAAATATTACCTTAGTTTTTAAATACTTGTAATCATGTTCTTAAGGGAGGTTTATTATTTTATGGATGATAATTTTGAAGTCCCCATTTTCTTTAATGGGTGATCATCTGCTCTCATATTACTTCCTTACCCCCTCCCCTCCCCTAATCCTTCCCTGTCTCCCCTTCCTCCCCTCTCCGCTCTCCACGCTCCCTTTCCCTCTCCTCTCTCCTCTCCTCTCTTCTCCTCTTCACTTCATCAACACTCCTATACTCATTGCTACCTTGACAGCCCATCCCTTCTTCATTTCTTATCTCTCCAAAATTCTCTTATTCTCTATCCTCCTAATCCTTATTAATCCGCTGTAAATTAAATCTAGATTGACCTTGTAGACAGAGAGGAAATCTACGTGAATCCATTAAGGTGATGAGAATGGAACTGCAGCAGTGATACAGTATGTCGCTTTGAGGTCTTACAGGTTCCATATCTCTTCCTTCCCTTCCTATCACTCACCCCATCTCCCTATTTTTGGGCACCCCTTTCTCTGCCCTCGCCCTTCCTATATCTCTTCCTTCTCTCCCACCCCCACCCCCATCTCTGCCTCTTTATCCTCACTCTCTTTTCCCAATTCAAAATCGTCCCTGACCTCAAGCTACTTCGATCAAATATAGCCCCGTTCATATACCATATACCGCTATTATTACCGATGCACATCGGTAAGCAGGTTTCCAGCGAGCCGCAAAAGCACTGTTCATATACACCCCCAAAAGCCGTAATGTTGCGGTGTTTTGGACAGCTGGACTCTCTCCAAACCAATGGTGACATGCTCCGCTCAATCATACGAGCAGTGGGATTAGCGACCCACATGCCAGAGCGCGATGCAAAAGGCGCAACATTTACGCCTATTTTGCGGACGCAGTTTATAAGATTCGCTTACCGCAATATTGCGGTATTATTGCTAGGTCTCGATCCGCGAAAAAGCCGCAAAATAAGCGCAAAAAAGGAGGAAGCAAATACCGCATTATTTGAGCGATTCCCGTTCATATACGCAGCTATCGGTAATGCATCGGCAAGATTGCCGCAAATGTTGCGCCTTTTTCGCGGATAGGCGGTGTATATGAACGGGGTTTATGATTCACGGAAGATAACAACAGTAAACAAATACAATTTCTACACAGAGTTTCACTAATATACTCAACCTTTGAGTCTGTGACATTGCATTTTTTCAAAAAAAATATGCGTTCAAAATACTGCTGTAAAAGTATAATACTTTTATATCAACACAAGGATTTGTTTACCAGATTGCATGTATGAGAGGTAACTGGCATGTGTTATTATCTGGCTGAAGGTAGAGAGCATAGAACTCCGCAAAATCCTCCTCTCTAGGACTCATGCCAATGAAAAGGATTTGTCATCCAGTCAAGCAGAGTGCAACCCACTGACATCTTGTCCAAAAATAAACCCATCATTTCCCCAAAATATACCCATCTTTCACGCTTCCATCTTGAAGACTTCCCCCAAGCAGGACCATTTTTTTGAAGGTGGCAGAACTTTGGCTGGCTTCATGCTGCTGAAAGAACCACTCCAGTACTAGCACTGGTGATATCGGAATAAAATAAGGCCACATTTCTAAATTCAGGAACCATATTCATGGAACCTTACTAGCTTAGTTTCTTACTATAAATGGATGTAGCTGAATGCATTTTAGTATTAAAGGTTACATCTATATACCTCCAGTGCACCACCTTCACACGTAGGAATCAGATTTTCCATATCAGCAGTTGTAAAGATGGGACACATTATATTAAAGGGATAGTTCGCCCTTATGTTATGTTGATTTCAATGAAAGCAGAAATATGAAGGAAACATAATTAGTGAAGGTTTAACAAAAAAATCTGTCAAAGGATAAGAAAGTTATGATCTTCAAAAATTTCAATTTTGTGATGTCATGTGCGAGGTGCTCTCCCATGTTATGTTGTATGGTGTATGTTGCTCATAACATATAGGCTAGTACCTTGCATGTGACGTCACAAAATCAAAGCATTAAAAGATCATAACTTCCTAATCCTTTAACGGATTTTCATCAAACCTTTGCTAACATGTTTCTTTCATTACTTTTATTGAAACCAACAGGGTGAATTTCAGGGTGAACTATCCCTTTAACACTAATCAAGACTACCAAGTTCTGTACAGGTAAATGTATAGTAACATCATGACCCATGCCTGTCCTTGTACATTGATCATGCAGTTTTGTGGCTATTATGCTTGCTTGATATCAAACTGTTGTGGTCTCCATTTTCTTTGTGCTTTGTGTGTCCTGGCCATTGTCCACTGTCTGTGTGATGTTTGGAGAGTCTACAACTCTTGGAGAAGCGAGGAATGCTGCGTCCCGGAGCAGGAAACAAAAACATGACATCATTCTGTGATAGCGATGCCACATCAATATTATGATTTCTGCTGCTGATTGACAATCGATGTCTACGTGTAATATACCATGATCACAAGTATCCAGGTTGAAGTTATGAAAAATATCATTTGAAAATTATAGATTAAAGAGATATATATAAGAATGCAAAATGTAATGATACAAACCTATAATTTATTATGATGTTTAATATGATTCTAGATTTCCAATTATGATTATTTTGATGAGAAATAGAATACCCCAAATTCACTTTCTTACTGCACATACATGTACAGGTTCCCACAGGTTAAAACATTTGTGTCAATTGTATATAGCTTAATACAATTTTGGCATTTCTATGTATGATTGTTAGGAATGGACAAGCTCTGAGAATCATGCTGACATTCTGTTCTTCAAAATGCCACATACTTTGCAGATGTCCAGAAGCGACAATGTATTATAAAAACATCCCTCTTTTGTTTATCACTCCTTCAGACTTCACTCCCCCATATATGATTAAATTATGTGCTACGGCAATGGCGCATTTGTTACAAAATCAAGGGATAAACTAGGAAATTTTGTTGTAAACGAGGCTGTGATCAATCCTACGTGTGAAACTCCAAGCCTCCAGCTTTTGTCATTGTGTTCCAATGCTCATGCTTAATTCACACCAATCGCCCACATCAGTTTTCCAGACTCTTCCTTTACGACTGTGCGGTTTTCCTTCTGAGTGAGTACGCATATTGGCTTGTGTGAGTAGCGTCATAACACAATCTCTGCTCCATCTTAGCCGTGGTCTCATATGACCGCTCCGTGATACACTTCTGAGCTTGATGTTAGTCTCTGCCCATTGATTATTCGCATACAACTGCACTCCTGGGATTGGCTGAGGTAGAACTGATCTTGCATTTAAGCCACTTAGGTAGTTTACATACACAGACCCATTTGTAACAAATGATAGTGACATTTGATTTGATAAACAACGTTTGAAGTTTTTTTCCAGAATGTGTAACTGTGGAAGCGGGTGGAAAGGGATGGGGGATCATTACTGTACTTTGCAATTTACCTTTTCCTATTCCCTTCCCTCGGGAACAGCTGTTGCAATGAAACTTCTCTACACAGATTGTCCACTTAACCCTTCCATTACCAAGCCTTAAAAACCTTGTTGCTTCACTGTACATATCCATGCCAATAATAATAATAAGAGAATTTTGGTCTGATTCTTGTAGACTACACTCTCAGCAGGATATCTTCGCTGCAGACAAAGCAGAACAGGTCATGCATAATCAATCAGAACACTCACTGGGTGCGTACATAGGATATGTAATGGGAGAAAGGCATGAATATTCAGTTGGTGTCATGGCAACTGAATTTATGATTACATGAGCGTAGATTTCAAATCCATAAAATTCTGACACGCAAGGCTTTTGTAACCACTTTGACAGATATGGAAGATAATTGGTATCATGTGACATTATGTATCAAGTGACTCATGTGCTGAGAAGAGGCTTGAGATATATGAAGGTGCCAGCACATTTTCATATTACATTTGGATGGAGCGTAAGATTTCAAGTTAGTTAAGTACTATAAAGTTCAGAAAGGAGGTTCCCCCCAATGTCAGTGCATATCTATTGGGATCCCCCAACCAGCATAAATAGCTTAGTGTCATCATGAAATGAAGGTTTACTGAATTTAATCATCTATTTTTTTTCTTCAGTTTTTTTTCTCTAAGTGAACGTGACTCTGCTCCTTTTGTTTCTAACGCATTGCACGGATTCTCTCACTGTGTTTGCGCGGTGTCTCACATGACAGACTTGTCCATGGGCCCCACTGCTCGTACGTGTTTGCTGAAGAAGGAAGATGCTGCTCCTTCAGTCGCAACCGCATGTTTAAGAAGTGCTCGAGTATCACACTGGTATCATATTTGTCAATCTGTCTGACATATATGTTAATGAACTTGTGCTCTAAGTGATTGATTGATTTGCTTTACATGTTCTATGCTGTGGAGTGCATGGACATAACTATGTCTGATAACAAAGACCTTCCCCTCTCTCCACTCGCTGTTTCAGGGGAGAGCAATAGGGGAGAGAGAGGGGGTAGTCTTTGTTACCAGACATAGTTAATAAACTGGGTTGTGTCCATGCACTCCATAGTCTACTATAGAACTTGGGCTACAACTTGATCAATAACTGGCTTGGTCGATATTCTTTAAATCTTAATTGAAAAGAAAAACTAAATGCATGTCATAAAAATATACTGTGTGATGGACATTTGGAACAGCATACTTTGATTTTAATTTGATCAGCAGCTGCTATGAACATAGTGAGCCACTAAAATAAATGCTCAATTTTAAATGAGTTGGAACATTGACTTGCTTGATATTTGCAGTCAGGCCTATTGTCACAATGTATAAAACTAAAACAATATTGCTCCATTTCATTTTTAAAGTGAAATTAGAAAATGTATTAGAAATATTAGGGTAAACAGTGTGTGGGTGAAATCTGTCATATCCATTAAAGGGAATCAGACCCGGCGCTCAAGAGGGCGTTATTCCATGTAAGCGCATGAGCGGACAGTACGTGTTGTCCAATGACGGCAATGTTATTCGATAATTTCACCGGTTACGCAAATGCCATGTTCCGAATGCCCGAAGAATGTCGATTCTCAATCTAGGTATGCCGAAATACAGTTCGGCTCATGATTCGGCGGCTGTTCCCTGCTGGCTCCGCCCACTTGCATACGGTACTTCCAGCTAGCACTCACGTACGTAGACTAGTACTAGTAGTAGTACTCGTATGTGCTTGCATGCGTATGTAGCTAGCTGGCTGTGCATTGTGCATGCACGATAATGCAATCTGCGTGCATGCGGCGATCTATTTTTCGATTGACAGCGTTACTCGTCAAACTTCGGAACTAAGATGGCGATGATTGTGACGTCATCCAACAGCGCCCTCTTGAGCTCCGGGTCGAAATTCCTTTAAGGAAATTAAATAAAGTCTTACATGTACGTTCATTTGACTGTGCGGACTTTATACTTCATTTACCCTTGTTTGTTCGCTAACCATAGGAATGTACATCTACATGTATGTGCTTGACTGCTTGTACAATACTGAATGCAAAATGAACCCACATGTTATTCACTGTGTGATATTTGATGTACCGGTTCTACTACTGTACAAAGCAGAGCAGGGTTGGAGTTGAAAAAAGATGATTAGGGTGTGAAGTCGCCAATAGAATAGAACGTATGAATTCTACAGCTGCAGAAACGATAACATTGTCGTTTTATACTGTATATCTGAATGGAATGGACAAGTACTTAGGCTAATATATATTGATCTTTAACACTTAGTTTATATTATACAATGACCAGATATTAATTTAGTCTTTCGCATCTGTGTGGATAGATTCCCACCATTTTGTATACATGTTTGTTATTTGCGACAAGCAAAATTAGCAAGCAAATGCTCTGACAGCCGTGAAAAGTGTCAGAAGTAGAGCAAGACCCGTCACACATTCAACCATTGTATATTTTCCCTCAAGGTTCCCCCTATTGTTTTTCCCACTTATGATATACCAATGGTGGATCGCCCTCTATTAAATCATGTGGGTAGGGGGGCCAGAAGTATAATATGTCAGTGCAGAATGTACTTGCTAACTCTTTGTATACCTTGTGTGTGTTTGTTCACATTAAGGCACACAAGTGCAATAGAGAAGCATTTTGTGAGGCACAGGACAGGTTAATATATGTATTAAGTGTGCAGGAAAGTGTTCATGCACACAAATCCCATAGAGCAGCATTTTGTCTCACACATAAGAGGTTAATGGACAATGCCGAGAAGTACGGCTGTAATACCAGTGTATTGTAGTGTGCAGTACAGTGTTAATGCATGCATGGCGAAGTGGCGTAATTTGCAAAATCTGTATCCAATTTGGTATTGATTTTTTCATGTGGCTGTGTCCCTGGTTCACAAACGTCATCTGTTTGTAGTGCAGGGTATCTCAAGGCAGATATATCTAGGTTAAGAGTGGATATCGGGTGGATCTTTGATGTGATTTGGAAGGGTATTATCACACGAATTACTACATGTATTCATTTTTGATGTATTAAATGTCATTGTAACCATCTTTGTGGCCTTGCTTGTACACACCTGTTGCATGTAGTGTACATGTACATTAAAATATGGATGCTTGACAAGCTATTACATCAGCATGCTATGTCTGTTGTGGGTTATGTTAGAGTACATCTACCAGTCTGCCATATGGAGCCAACAATCAATTAGCAATGGCCTTCTATTAAGTACAAATGGCAGACATTGTATGTGATTATATTGAGAGTGATGTACATTGTAAAGTACATACAATACATGTTTTATCTTCGGTTTTAACTTTCATGTACACCTATTTCAATTAAACTTATGGTTGTGATTGAAACTTCAATAAAAAAAAGATTCTTGCAGATAGCATTGCATTTTTCTCCTCCAGCTTGCTTTCTTTTGGAGTGAAGTAAGGAAAAGTACTGAATGGTCTGTACATTGTAGAATTTTGGAACCATGAAATTTTCTGTTCCATTTGGAAATTGAATGTGTTTATTTTGAAATTCAAGTCAGAGTAATTCCACATTACTGTCAAGCTATGATGATGATGATGATGATGATGATGATGATGATGATGATGATGATGATGATGATGATGATGATGATGATGAAGATGAAGATGATGATGATGATGATGATGATGATGATGATGATGGTGATGATGATGATTGGTGATTGTCCATGATACATGTGTGTCTAATGCTATGTGTAGATGTCAGCCTGTCATGCCTCATTCCCGAACCCTTGAAGGGGATCATTGGTGAGAATGTGTTACCAGTCGCCTTCAGATTCACTTATGGGATGTAGTCTACAGTCATAGACCCCATTGTGACAATGTCTCAAAACATGTGTCTGGAATCTCAGACTAGTAACATCTGACTTGCCAGTCATTGTGGGATCATTGGTGAGCACTATTACCAGTTATCTTCAAATTCACCTGTCTGATATGCAGATACATGTAGTCTACAAGTACAGACTCAGATTATGACAGTGTCTCAAAACATATGTCTGGAATCTGAAACTAGCACCTGAATTGCAAATTGTTTTTGGGAAGCCTGTATGAAGAATACATGTGAGCTAGTCATTGCAGATTGTACAGACTCAGTGCTTCAGACTCAGTGATTTGGTTGACTGACTGACAAGGGTTTGTGTATAGATCTGCATACTATGGTATGTGTCACATAAGTCCAAGTCAGTCTTGAGTGCTCTTTGAGTCAATGACATGGCGATCATGATACATCAAATTTTGCACATAAATGTTTGACTTGTTACTGAATTCAGATCAGAATTTCATAATTATTCTTAACAGCATTTGTTTAACATAAAGAACAATAATGAGTGCAGATTGATTCCTAATTTGATTGTCTCTTTGAATTCGATTGCAGCTTTTGGGAAGAGGATTTCTTTAGAATGAATATGATGTAATTGTAAGAATATGATCGCTCCTGAAATCAAATGAGAATGAGACCTGTGGTCCCAGCAGAACGACTCTTCAATTATTATGTGTCCCATAAATGATTACCACTACTCTTTCTTACCTTCAATGATGTATGCAGATAGTTTGAGTTTGTCATCTGGGGGCTTTACTGCACTTAACCCCCTTAGTGCCGAGCAATGAAAGTCCCATGTCATTACAATATAGATTCTTACCTATGGGACTAAGAGGGTTAATATGTGGGGATGAATGTCGGGGAATTCAGCGGGCCTAGGCTGAATGGGAAAGCCTGCAGTAGGGCAGGAAATGGAAGAATTTCCGATGAGGAAAGAATTAACTTTGAGTGCTCGTTCAGGCTCTAGAGGTGTCTCGCTAGAACGGCGCTTTGTGGGCAACCTTGCTGATTTTATAATCTGATTATGTGATCTATTCTGGTCTAAGGCTGGGATCTGTCTGATGAGACACCATCTACAGTAGTCCACGATTTATTGATAAATGTGTTTAAAGTTACATTCATTAAAGGCATTGGAGGCATGGGTGTTGGTTGTCAATATACAACAAGCTTATTTGAAAGAAGAGGGGATATGGAGAAAAACAGCAGTTTAAAGAAATTGGAAGAAACTAATGGGAGAGAGGGTAATAAAGTGTGAGAAAATGCAGAGAGAATTATGAAAAAAATGTTATTATATTAAGGAGGATGATTAAAGGGGAGGAGAGGGGTAATAAACAAAGAGGGAGAGGGAAAGACAGAGAGAGAGAGAGAGAAAGAGGGGTGAGGAAGAGAGAGAGAGAAAGAGAGAGGGGGAGGAAGAGAGAGAGAGAGAGAGGGGGGGAGGAAGAGAGAGAGAGAGAGAGAGAGAGAGAGAGAGAGAGAGAGAGAGAGAATGAGAGGAAGAGAGCTATACATTTCTTGTCATAGTACACATTAATGTCCAAATCCTCAAATAGTAAGGACATACTCTCTTGTATACAGTGTGCTGCAGAAAGCAGTTTTATTATCAAAGCAACTATTATTGATGTAGCAAGCTTGCGATTGCTCAAGACTTACTAATTTCACCAGTTAGAAACTTAAATAATCAAAACATAATATGAAAGGTAAGTCTTACTCTTCTTGGTCTATGTTCAAGGATATTGTTGAGCATATTCTCACTCTACATCTTGTAAGAATTGAGTATGTATTATGTATGATACAAGAGCAGACCATGGCCTGTCTTGTGAATGTGTGTGGGTGTTGGGTAAGTAAAGGTTCAGCCAACTCTAAATGTCAAGTGTTGGGTATGATGTCAACAAATGATGAACACGGCTTAGAACAAACTACAGTTTTTTCTCCTTTTAAATGGCTTTTGTGCATATTTCCCCTGAATTCTAACACACACCCTCTGACATATGTTTAGTATCAAACCAACAAACAATACCTTTGTTACAATGCCACATGTATGCACATTTTGTTTTTATTGTGAGAAAAAGCTTTATAGATGTATTTGTGTTTCTGATCTGAGGCAGTGTCAATCTAATTATGAAAGGGAAGTTGTCAAATGCACTGCCTATGTGGGACTTACGCTTGTGTGTTGAGCTGTTAGTAGAGTCAACTATGTTGTGATATACTGCGCATGATTTGAGCTGTATTGCTTGCACTGCGGTGAATTCACAGACTGTGAAGTAAATGATAATGCTTGAATTTATGTTTGAGCAGAGAATCGGCAGCATTGTTGAAAACAAAATCACATGCTTCCACGCTATAGTGAGCATGACAGTATTCTGCCTAAGCAAGAATAAATGCTCTTTCAGAGAACTGGGTAGACAAACCTTGTGTGGTTTACTTATAATAGTTTTAGTTCAGGGAGAAATGCACGAATGGACCAGCACAAACATGGCTGCAGACTTACATAATGGATGGGTTCCCTCCTTATCCTGGGAAAATTCACTTCAGAATAAAGGCCTTTATGCCCTTTGCACATTTGTGCATATGTGCATTGCAGCAGCAGTGTGTATGCCTATGCACAGTATACCACTTGTCCTCCCTTTCAAGGCTCAATGCATTAGCCCCTAATCATAGGAAACTATCAGTCTTCTGATAGACTTAGTGTTTTACACTATACGTAAAATATGCTTTATCATTAAGCCCTAATCTTAGGAAAGTATCATTCTTTCGATAGACTTTGTATTTGATGTACGATTCATGAAATATGAATTGTATCCTGTATTATATGCATAGTACCGAAACTCCTTATCAATCTCCTGATAGATGTTGTATTTTTAGACCATAGATATATGTGTTTCACCAGAAAGTGATCAGGTGTGTAACTGAGTATCAGTATATTACAGGCAGTGGAAACACAATACATTATGTGATTTATATTACACTGATGTCTTGTTGAAAGTTCGGAATTTGGAAACGATCTATTGTAGTCAGCAGAGGGTTCTATACCGAGGACTACATACATTGGCATGCTAGTAATGTAGCTAAGTTTAGAGTGACCTGTTGAAATTAAGAAGTTAGACACAATTAGATGTAATTAGCTAAGTTTATGAGTTATGATTTATGAGTTTAAGGCTTCGTATTAAGTAGTACAGATACAGAGGACTGCATATATAGGCACGCTATTACCATACACATACATACATGTGTATACTCTATCAGTATATACTGTCAAGTAATTTCAAAATAATTGTTGTATGTGTTCAGCAACAGCCATGATGGAGTCCTCGTTCATCGCAGCTCATCATGTATACACAAACATTGGCACATTAATACCCCATCTACTGTTTAATAAACAGCCGTTACAATAAACGTGCATGCATATCAATCACATCCTTATTGATGTATCTGTCCCCACGCAGCCCACAAATGACATAACGATTGTCTTATGTCATCCCATTCCTGCAGGGACTTTGGACTCACCACCCAAACGTTTCAGTCCTTATTTACCCAAAGTAACGGTACTCATTCCTTTACTGGCATTTGATGATAGTGGCTCAACATCTTGCAGTGTTGACACTTGCAGTATTTGCATTTTCTGCAGACAGGTATTTCCTTCAGGGTGCCTCTGATGTCCAAACATGACAATTCAGTCTGGCGAGTGGTTCAGGGCAAGCTGTGTGCCCATACATTAAGATATATGTAACTCTCAGCGGAATTGAGCAGGACTGCCCCAGCAAACACAACATTAAATATCAGTTTGAGGGGGAGTAGAGGAGTTCACTTCATGAGAAAACATCTGCCATCACCATCATCTGTGTTAGGTGTATTGTTTATTGTGTTTCATACTCTCTTAATGTTTAAAAATAGAATTTGTATCAGGTGATTTAGAGTGTGCTCTTAATGATAGTGATGAAATGATACACAATGGATCTCAAATAACACTTGCATTTCAAAACAGTTGTGAAATTTATCCACATTACACATTCCATTTAGGAGCTGAACAGATTTCCTTAAGTGAATTTGAGCTGAATATAATTCCTGCTCATACTTAAAATATCTGAAATATATGCAAATATTAATTGCCATTGATAAAGAAACCAAATTATGTGAATTAAGCAGGTAGAACTACTGTGCGGTGTGAATCTTAGCCTTTGAGCGTCAATAGTGATGAAAGAATTATTAACATCAATATTGTGTGAAGGTTAGATCTGTTTGCTGCCCCCTACTGGTTTAATGGTGCTATGAGGCCTGAGACTTTTGGTCAAGGTGATCATAGTGTAGAAAGAGGAAATGGTTAATTTTCTGGATTACTTGAGCGAAGCGTAGAGAAATCTACATACTGCCCTCAGTGATCTTTCTTGTACAGATTTTTTTCTTCTGTCTCTTGGATGTTTGTCAATGAGCATGTACATATCTAGTTTATGAGCTACAAGGGCATTTTAACACACTTAGAAAAAATGCCATTATTTGCACTACCACTTTTCAAATGGTATTAGTCAGAATCAATACATTTACACTCAAGCTCAAAGGAATTGGCTTAGGGAAAGGGAAAGGGAATGAAGGGAAGGAGCCTCAGTTTTAAACCGCGGTATATTTTGTCCAGTTCAGCATGAAACATACTGTAATGCTTTTTAGGCTAAAGCATCGTGTTTCATGCTGATCTGGACAAAATATACCGCGGTTTAAAACTGAGGCTCCCTCCCTTTCTTCCCTTTCCCTTTCCACATGCCAATTCCTTTGAGCTGTAGTGTAGATGTCACTGCATCAGCATTTGTATGAACGTGTCTATCACATCAAAAAGTGTACCATTGTCACATACTACATTGTTTTGGGCACACTGTATCAGAGTCGAATTAGATAAAAACAAGGCCTAATTGTCCTTTTTACGCATAATCTACAAAAATGATACAAATATCATAAAGGAAATGATTACACAATGATGAACAAACAAGAATCAATTTTTGATAATTCTTGATTATTGGTTTATGTCCATAATTGGGTAAAACTAATTTTTTGTAGATATTTTTACTGCACAAGAAAAATCAGGAAAATATAATGAATGATAAGTGAAACCAGAACAGGTTATTGACCATGTATCCTTTGATGTTGAGCCTTTCTGTAACTGTAGCTATATGAACTTTGCTGGTCAAAGTGGCTAAAGTACATCTCCTTCAGAGTCTTATATGACCCAGATCCTTCCCATCTCTCACTCACACATTCCTTCATCTGAGTCATCCATCCATCCATTCATCCATGGAGAGTCACAGACTTGGGAGTATGGCATTGCTGGCGATGCATCATGCTTCGCCACGGCAACGTGGGGCGTTGGCTCTCTAGGCATGACGCTCTGTAGTCTACCTGTCCGATCTCAGCTATTTGATTGCTGCGGAGTAATTTTTAATGAATATTTTAAAAAACAAGCATGGCTGTTTTTTAATTTTAATGAAGATTGAATTATTTTATGAATAATTTTTGTAAATGGTAGAAGAAAAACTGTTTTTAATCATGTTGGATACATCTCTTTCCAGAAAGGAACAAGGTGCATTTATAACAGAAAAGGCACGTGGGTCTGGGGAGGAGCCTAGTCAGTGCCTAGGTGCCACAATGCGTGTCTCAATAATTGGATTGTGTGAAATGCCACTCTTTGGGTCTACAGAGGGCGTCAGATAGGTGTTGGATCAGACTCTAAATCTCTTTCAGCCTCATCACCCTCATCCCTCAGACTTGTAGAATGTATTTCTTTTTTTTTTCGAACAGCGAAAAAAAACCCCAACACTATCATGTCAAACATCTAAGACAGATTGTGAACAGGTAATTTTTCCTATTTTGTTCCACATTCACAAGGTGCTTTATTGATTCTTGAATAGTTCTTTATTGATTCTGAATAGGGATTATTTTTTTTAAATGATCCTTTTGAATAACACATGGTACACAAGGAGGGAGCTATGTAGATGGGGTATCAAACTGTCAAATTGGTTAAAATCATCTAGCGAGCAAGAAATAGAATATGATTGCGAACAATCAACAACCTTCCTGTGTATGTTGATTGTATGAAGTAAATAAAACAGCCTTCCTAGTGAACTCTTAAAAACATCTGAGGTATTCAAATAGATTGTAGAATGATTATCCGCAATAATAGGAAAAATACAAACAGGGTTTTGAGCTCAACATCTTTGTAAGGCTTGAGGAAAAAGAATTGGTAGAAACTTGATACGTCAAACATTCAACATGTTAGGGACTTTCTATTTACAGCTTCAAAATATATTTTTTTCTCGCTTTACTTAGAGAATTTCAGCTGATCATTGCCAGGTCGCATTTTACAAATTCACAAGTGTATGTGAAAGGTTAATGTAGATCAAGGGAGTGCAGGGCTGCTCAAATCTGTGAAATTAGAGCTCATTTTGTTCTCAGTAATTGCCTTTTCCCTGCTAAAAGACCATGAACTTACACTCAACCGTGCATTCATATTAGGGTATCACCAGGCGTGATCTATGTTGAGGCAACTAGTGCGTGCCCATAAACCTTTTCCTTTGAACGTGTTGATTTAGTTCTAACAAGCTTTGAATTATTGCTTCAAACAGCTAGACTAGACTTAGACTTAAAACAGCTAGACTTAAAAATATTATGATTGATTTTTGAAGGATATTGAGTCAGTAAACCTGCTTCTGAATGTGTAATGTGATGTATAGGTCTGGGGCAGTCAGGAGTAGTCTAAACGGACAGCTACTGGTTTACCAACAGTAGGATTAAATGTAAGATTCGAAATAAGAGACAAATCCAATGAATATTGTTGTGCATAATAACTTTTGAATATGAGAAGTTTATCGCAAGACAGGAAAGTTTGTGTGCAGTTAAAAAAAAAGAAGGTAACCGATCTCGTTCTTGCTCTTCAAAAAGACATGATGCATATTCAAGATTCAAGATTCAAGACATTTATTTCCAATATAAAAAAAAAAATAGTACATTGTACAATATGGGAAATCACGGTAACAAAATCAATACATTTGAAGTTAAGTTTTGAAAAGTGTAATACATTGTGTACACGATACAGTATTTCACAGTTTAATAGATTGGAAAATGGACTGAAGATAAAAGCTCAATGGCTTGACAAAATTATTCAGCCCGATATGGTATATGGCATATAAATGGTTGGTTTGTTGGCTATGTATAACACTATTCATACAAAAATATACCTATCTATGACAAATTAATCTTCCCTATGAATTACAATAACCTAAGGTTATGCCCCCCCTCCCTGTTCTACCCCCTCCCCTGTCTCCCAGCCTAGTTACAGATTATGTTTTGATAACACCGTAAATATAATACGAATTAAAGAAAACAGGGAATAAGACTTAAGACACCTATTTCAAAATCAAGTATATGTGAGAAGCAACTTCTTTTTATGCCTCTGCCACGAAGTGGCCGGAGGCATTATGTTTTCGGGTTGTCCGTCAGTCCGTCCGTCCCGAATCCGTTTAGGCAATATCTTGAGAACCGTCAAGCAGATTTGCTTCAAACTTGGTACATGTATGTATTGCATAAAACTAATGAAGTGTGTAAAATTGGGGTCAAATCTGATTGAGGTCAAAGGTCAAAGGTCAATGAACTTTGTAAAATATGCCCAAAAATGACCTTTTCCACAATAAATCCAAATCCAAGGATGCAGTTCTCATTAAAAATGGTACAAACATGGACCACTACTTGGGGATAGACTGGTGACATTTTTTGTAAAATTCCTGAAAGGTCAGAGGTCAAAGGTCATGAAATTTGTGAAAAATTTGCCAAAAATTAACCTTTTTCACAGTAAATCCAAATCCAAGGATGCAATTCTCATTAAACATCATACAAAGATAGACCACTACTTGGGAATAGACTGGTGACATTGTTGGTAAAATTCCTGAAACTTCAGAGGTCAAAGGTTAATGAACTTTGCCAAAATTGGCTAAAAATTGCCCCAAACTTTAAATTTTTCACAATAAATCCAAATCCAATGGTGCAATTCCAACCAAACATAGTGAAACAATGGATCACTACTTGGGGGTAGACTGGTGACATTGTTGGTGAAATTCCTGGAAGGTCAGAGGTCAAAGGTCAATGAACTTTGCAAAAATTGATATTTTTCACAATAAACCCAAATCCAAATCCAATTTTGCAATTCTAACTAAACATGGTACAGAGATGTATCACTTAATGGAGGTAGACTGGTGAAAGTTTAGGTAACACTCCTGAGAGTTCAAAGGTCAAAGGTCAATGAACTTTGCCAAAATTGGCTAAAAATTGCCCCCAAATAGACATTTTTCACATTGAATCCAATACTAATGATTCATTTCAAACCAAACATAGTACAGAGACGTATCACTTCATGGAGGTAGACTGGTGAAGTTTGGGTAAAATTCCTGAAAGGTCAAGGTCAATAAACTTCACCCGGAATTGGCTAATTTTAAACAAACTTGATGCAAGTATGGATTTAGACAGACTGGTTAGATTGGAAGTCAAAGACGTAAGAGGTCAAAAGTCAATGAACATTGCCAAACTTAGCTAAACTTGAAAAAAGAAAATGTGATATTTTCATTTCACATAGGAGCAATGGTACATTGACCACCAAACATACACATTTTCTGAGAATAGCAAAGAGGCGGAGGCATATTTATCGACTGCGTGGCAGTCGAATTGCATTAGTTTAGAACAGCTTTAAATGAAAATAATGAAATGAGTGACAAAATCTTGATAGGCGATGAAGGCCAAAGAAATGTATCATTTAAATTCATATGTTTATACACACATACATTATGTAACAGCAAGCATGACAAGTCAGAAGTTAAAAGCCAAATTTTGGTTCTCTTGTCATCTTTGTGTAAACTTAAAATGTTATATTCTGATTGTAATGAACACTTCTTCCTACTTGCTTAGTTTTGGTAGTATTTTTATTCTTGAAATAACACAACAAAGTGTGTCAAAGATGATGTCACTATCGCTGTATTAGAGATGAATATATTAAGTATTTGTTGCGTAGTACTGGAGACAGATGTATGTGAATGAAAGAATTCAAAAG
Source organism: Arbacia lixula (assembly GCA_963669155.1). Classification (NCBI taxonomy): domain Eukaryota; kingdom Metazoa; phylum Echinodermata; class Echinoidea; order Arbacioida; family Arbaciidae; genus Arbacia; species Arbacia lixula. The sequence goes on from OZ022576.1 coordinate 8,371,988, forward strand.
GCAACATAATGCAAAAATGGTCTGAGCTTAAAGACTGCCTGTCACAAGTTCACAACACTTGATTACCTCCGAAAAGAGTGAGTGACTTGCAGGAAGAAATTGAGCATAATCCACAACCCCATCAAGAACTTGTTCTTAATGCAGCAGAAGTTGAGATGTTGAAATCAAAGGAGGGGGCAAGTTCTCACCCCCGCTGAATGTTCTTCAAGGTCCCCTCTGAATTGAGCAGATAAGGCCGTTGCTCTCTCGGCATGGCTGTGTGGTGCGGCTTGGCCCACGTCAGCAAGGCGGAGAGAGACAAGGTGGGGGCTTCAGGAACCAAAATGGTATCGGGTTTTTGGCAAACCGTGGAAAGTGTTATTCGTTGTCAAGGGGGATACGGAGCAACGTTCTGGGATTTCAAACATTACTTGTATTAAATGTGCCTCCCTGTATAGCGTCTAGCAGTTCTTGTTTGATTATATTTGTGAACCTTAATACCTACATTTATTATTCAATGATGTCCAGTTCATTGTCATGCAGGTGTCGGACATAGCTTTTAGTTCAATCATTTATTCCTTCGTCTGAATCATTTCATATGGACAAACTACGCTGTTGTCAATTTCTCACGGCTCATGGTTATTTTATATTTCCATTTCTTGAAGGTTGGGACTCAAGTTTTGATTGACAAGTTTGGAGAAGCTTCAAAGATTTTGGATTATGATTGATGTTTGATTATTAGTTTGAACATCCCATTAGTTGAGATGGGGAAATGCTGTTAAAGAGCAACCAAACAGTGTTTTGAGCTGTTTGAGGGACCAGGTGTCTTTTTGGTAGAAGGGAATATATGTTGCTATGGAAATACCAATAAACTGCCCTCCAGACATGGTGAGTACCGTACATTATTAATAGACCTTTCTCGTTATGTATGCAAATGTTCTTCACATCGTTTAAACAATTGGGAGCCCGAAAGCTTGTCCAAGGTTTGCCCGAGTAGCAACAAGTAATAGATTCAAAGTGCATTCCATCCATTGAATCTGAATGACTAGATACAGGTGAATGCAACAACGTGTTACTACGCAGCTAGTTGTGAATACATTACGAAAATGGTCTATTAAGTCAAAGACAGAATATAATGTTTATGTAGGTATTCAGTGTTAAAGTGCATCATTCAGCCACTGAAATCTGTACAAATTGTTGTGCAAATTTGTTGTAATAGCCAAAAGTTTTGAGGTACAATTTATTCCATAAAGATACAGGTGTATATGTAAGTGTTCAAAATTCAAATCTCCATTGAATTTTAACCTTTTCTTGAAAATGAACATAGAATTCTTATGTTGTGCTATTATGGCAAAAATCTACATTTCAAAGATACAAAACATAGAACTTTCATCATGAAATTTGTTTTGTCCGTCCATGCAAAGATTGTAATTTGGAATCAATGGCTGTTTTTTGGTCTCAGACCAACTGGCCTTTGTCTTAATCCGAATCTTGCTCTACCCTACTTCGGTAGGTACCATGTGAACAGCCAACGAGTAGTGCAAAGATTTGCACTATATTTACAACCAAGTTTATGTTGCAGGAGTATTATAGATCTCTATTCAGACACCCCAGGGCCATGAAAAAGTTTATTCTGATATCAGCTGGAAGAATTTGTGAATTGTGTTTTTAGAAATACTATCCCTTTGCTATAAAGTGAATGTTGGATGGTGAATGCTCTAGTACGACCAGATGTCTTATTTGAACTTTTTGTTTGTTATTCCTACATTTCTGTATAATCAACCAAAGTCATAACAATAGAAAGACTCAGGAAGAAGGGAATGAAACTACATTTTTAAGAGGTTGACACTGTATTTAAAATATATTTTTTTACACAACAAACTCTAAGCAGTCTACCAGAATGAAGGGGAAATTAAATGAACATACTGAACCAAACTGTGCATTATACCCTATAAGAAAAACAATTGCAGGGGTTCTTGTGTTATATAGGGGAGGGGGGGGGGGTAGATTTCCTGAGCCCCTGAGCCCACAACTGGTTCTTTTCACTGGTTTCCACTAGTAGAATCAACATACACATGAAATTGAAAATGATAGTCATTAGACTCAAGCCTATTTAGTACATGATGTATATTACTGACGACTTCACTTAACAGAAAGACCATCAACTGAATTTGAGACTCCAAAAGAAAAGGATTTTACATGCTTGGTGACTGTGTATAAGACAATTTTTCACTCAATTTTGTTTCATTTATCTGATATCTCACATGAATTGGTTTACATAGAAATTGCCTCCATACATGGTTTGCCATGTCTTCATACAAGTATTAGGTCTACGTAGGTTCATACTTGATTAAAATATATTTATTGGAGGAAATTATCAAATTGGTCTTGTCATTTCTGTTAAGTGAAAACTGTGAGTCATGAATATATGCAGAAGAGGAAAATTTTCAGTTGAAAAGTGGTATTTTTAGTACAAATTTCCATGACGCTAAATACTCTATACCAAGTAGGAAGCAGTGAAGCAGGGTAGATTGGTGACCTTAGGCAGACAGTCCAGTTTGGCAGCCAAGAAGATTCCAAGCAGTCTTGTGTTGCGTACAAGGCACTCTACATTAGCAATATTGAAAAGTGAGGGAAATATATTTAGGGGGGAGAATTTCATGAAAATATCGTTTTGGCAGTGTGCCCTCTCTTGGCCATAACCCAGATTGTTGTGACGTGACATGGAGGAGGAAGCGTGGAGCCCTTCATCTCATATACAGGGAGGTTGCATGTTATAGGGTTTGAATCACATAGGGAGGATGTGTGTGAGAGAGAGAGAGAGAGAGAGAGAGAGAGAGAGAGAGAGAGAGAGAGAGAGAGAGAGAGAGAGAGAGAGAGAGGGGGGGGGGGGGGAGGGGGGTTAGAGAGTACACTATTTATGTTCAAGTGGGAAGAGGATGAAACATTTTATTGAAAGGGATGATGGCAGATCCAGATTAGTTTTGTCATTGCCTGGGAGGTAGGGGAGAGGGTTTATTTATTCTACCCAGGGCTCTACAAAAATTTTTTTTATCACTTGCCCTGTCGGGCAAGTGATAAAAATATTTGCTTGCCCTGGAGGAAAAACTGCTTGCCCTGTTTTTTTTTATTATAACCTTTGTTTTTCACTAAAAAAGTTTCTGCAGAAGCGGCGGCATACCTTATCCTGCTGAATTATACATACTTTACAGGACAACTGAACATAACAATAGGTATTTGACAAGTTACTAGTGTTTGCAAAGAAATTTTAGGCATACACCCAGTAATAAGGATAGCGTGCTCCATCCTGTACATGAACGAAAAACAAGTCAGACAAAAATCTTGGAATCAGACAGGATTTGAACCTGCAGTCTACTGCTTACCGGGCAGCGACTTAACCACGCAAGCTATTTCTAGTTCACGGGTCAAGACACGACAACATGGAAACAAATACCCGAAAGAGTCTCATTTCATCTGACTCATTCAATATTATTAGTATTTGTTTTTAATCATACGAGTCCATCATGTTTAGCACTGACTCTCCAAACTATAGTACTCTTCTCTTGCTTTCACTCGATATGAAGTAGAGACGCCTGACCTCCCTTAATAATTGGGCATGTTGGGAGCAGACTCTGCTCACTACATGTAGGTAGGTCTAGAGGCATTCATGATAACACTGACTACACCACGTAATTTGTAGGGGGCAAAGCTTGTCATAATACATGTAACTCGTAAACATGCTGACAGGATTATAAACAGTCACATTTCAAAAGTAAAATGTCTAACCCTAGACAACTTCCTTGCCGTTGAATTCGTCCAAAAAAGTGATTTCTAGGTCTGTATTAGCATCCGCTTAGACCCTATAGCCCCGGGACAGCTGGGCGGCTAGCTAGCCGTTACTAGCCGCCTAGCCGTAGGCTGTAGCTGTAGCTGCTGTGGATAAACTAGTCTAGGCCCATGATCTCCCAGTTTGGAGCTTGTCAATACAGGAAACCTTAGAGTAATCAGCCCGATATTTCTGGGTAGACTTCTTGGTAGATGTGCTAATTTTACCGTTTCAAGTGTACTGGTAGCGATCAAAACAATGGGCAAATCAATTAAAACATTGCTGCTCCACGGCAGGTATATGTGCTGAACTCATACAACTATCACTTACATACGTTTTCACATTACAGTCCCATATGTAGTAATCCACGTAAATACGGTATATGGGCGCCAGACACACGAATAAACACAGCTGTTCAGAAAAATTTCACATCGCGCATGCGCACATTCGCGATCGCAATCGATCACTCATATCTGGTTAAAATATCGGTTATGCGGATATCGCGCATGCGCAGAACTTATTTTTCAGTTCAAGATGGCAGCGTCCATGGAACGGAGTTTCAGACGAATTTTCATGACAAAATCTCGGTGATCTCATTCCAATTTCGGCTATGTTTGCCTGGTTTGACATGATACGAGACACATTCACATTAATTTTCTCGCATATGCGTAAGAACAATGTTATTTTCATATTTTTGGTGAAAAATAACCACTTGCCCGGACGGGCAATTGTCTTTGAGAAATGCTTGCCCGGGTGTCATTTTCACTTGCCCCGGGCAATCGGGCAAGCGGTTTTGTCGAGCCCTGCTACCTAACTTATTGCAAAATATATGCCAATTGTGATATTCAGTATCTCAGAATACATTCAAGAGAAATGAAAAAGTTATAAATTTGGTAGTGTATACACCCCAGGTATTTTTCTAAAACTTTCTCATCCATTGGATTACAAAGAATGTGAGTATTGAAATCAAAATGTAAAGCAAATTGCTTTTGATTGTGAAAGCTTAAGCTGTAGGTGCTTCGTTTCTTGATAGTAAAACTTTCCTTGTCTTAATATCAGAAGCGAGAAGCCTACTTCCATCTGCAAAATGTGGTGTTAAACTCACCTGAATATTGTGAATGTGTATGAAGCAGTGGTCATGATGTGATCCAAAAAGACCTTTGTACAGGGTTCATCCCAAGCCAGTCCAAGGTTCAAAGAGGACTGATCTGCATGTTACAAACTGCCATGTAATAACAGTGACATTTCAGTCGACTCTCCTGGTGCTGATGTACTAATTGCCGAGTGGTAATGACGCAGGACAATTGTGGAGGCGGCGTGTGGTTTGTAATGAGACATAAATGAAACTAATTAGAGTGCCCAATATGTGTTCTGGAGATTTCATCGACACTGACAGGCGTGGGCCCCCTCATCACATCATGTGATCATGTTCGACTCTACCTTAAAGGCTGGCAGGAGGCTAACAGCATTTGTTTTGTTTTTGTGTAACTACTATCCACCATGCATGACAATAAAGGCCAAGGCTATTTATAGGATGAGAGATGATATGTACATCTAAAGTTAACTCTAAATGTCTCATGTCTTAGGCCCCAATGAGTGAAGGGCTGTGTTATAAGATTGGATGAAAACAGTGGATGTGAACACTTATAAGTCACACTCCCACACACTCATAAAGTCGTAAAGAAGGGCATGTCACTTATTTGGCAAATGAGTCGTTAATTACCAAAGGTTTACCAAGTTGGTCTTGAACATCCCATAGGTGCCCGACAGGCATATTACTTCCTCCCTTTTGTGAATTGATGTATTTCAACAAATGGGCACCTCCTAGAATTAGAAGGCCCAACTTAGACCTATTTGGACCAAATTATAAACTAGCAATGTTTCACAGATCTACAATATCCAAACCTAATTTTAGCCAGGAACTATGGTCCTGTTTAGTGAGCAAAGTACATTCATTTTAGTAATATTAGGAATGTCACAAACTAGAAAAATAGTGAGCAACTATAGTCCTTTGACTCAATCTCAGTTACTTATTAGATAGAGTAAAGTTTCATGAGAGCGTCTTATCCTAGCTATTTGCTGAAAATGCATGTCACTGAATGCAGTGTAGCAACTTGCTAGGATTAATAAAGCTCCTTGTTTATGGCCTCGACACTAGGGTAATTTTTCAACTTGAAATTATAAAAAAAACTGGCAACCACTGTTCTCCCTGCCATTTATCTAGATCATACTAAGACATTCCAGGGCACCAGTAGTAAGACACGATATAGCTCCTCTCTCGGTGACATTCATGACAAATCATTTTTCGTCCTCTCACACATCGGACTGGGCAGATGTCCAGTAGCTCCTTCATGACGGAGCTAATTGATCATTTCCTGTTCACAAACGTTAATCTGTGTTCATCCGTAGTGCCCTTCATACCTTACTACACCTGTCTGAACAGTCTGGGGTGATTTACACCAATTAAATCAAGTCACGACCTACGTTTCTAATGTTTACGTAAAATATATTTAAAAAGCTTTAGTTAAAAGTTTTACCTGTATTATTTATACTTTCAATACACTGTAACTGGTTTAATCTGCATTATGAAAGAGTATTTCATCAGAATATCCGAGTAAGACTATGGATCAAGGCTTCATTCAAAAATCAAGAGAAGACCAACCCCCGTTCACACAGGAATAAAAAAATGTACAGATGAACAATATATGTTTTGCTTGACATGATTTCATGCTCAGTCAATAAGCATATTACACTTGATAATAAATCTGATGAGGATATCATGACTCTGTTTGAAGTTGCAGGATGTTTGTACGCTTCTTTCTTAATCCTTTGTGTACCAGACAAAATGCTGCTCTATGAGATTATTTGTGTTAATTGTGAAATAATCCCTCAGTGTCACATCTGAATGTGTGAATTTTCTCTTGTGTTAATCCGCTAAGATTGACAGGTTAAGTCAAATTTGGCAGGAGAGGGGTGGGGGGGGGGGGGGGGGGGAGGGGGTGTTGGTAGTGGATGGGCGTACCCTCACTCTGACCCGGGGAAGGGGGGAAGGCTTTTAAAACTCATAATGAAGGGGGCAAGAATGCACTTTTCTGTGACTCATCAGTCTAGGTACCCATCATTCCAGGAGTAGTTCAGCTGTTCCTTCAGGGATTGACCATCCTATCGCATGGCTACTAGAGGTCAGTTGTGGGAAATTATATCCTGTCTTATAACCCTAAAGGTGAGGTGTAGGAGTAAAGAAGACTAAGAGATCTGTCAGTAATTGAGTGGCATTTTGCAATGACTATGGGTGCGTTTATCATCTCTTTTCCTGGGTAGAAGGTAGTAAGGTTTCCAAACGCCTTTCAAGGTTTTCAAACCCCTCTCAGGGAGATGATAAATGCAAAGGTGTTTTGATTATGGTGTTCAGAAAGCCTTTTTGAAACGCACAAATTTGTGCAATCAGAAATGTGTTTGAGCCAGAAACGCGTTTCTTGAAGCAAGATAAACGCAAAGCAGTTTTGAAACGACTTTCTTCTTCGTTAAGCACGCGCCGCATCTGACCTCCTTCCTCAGTCAAACGGCGCAGTACAGCTGCGCAGTGACAAGGCTAGTTTTCGACTGGGCGGTATGAGTTGATAAGCGCAACGTTTTTTGAAACGCGTTCATAAAGGCCTTTGGAAATGCCTTTTGATAGTGGGTATTGAAAGGCGTTTTAAATTCTGGAAAGATGATAAACACAGCCTATGGGTCCCAATCTTGTTTGGTTTCAGGATGCTAGCCATCAAGAACCAGCTCAAAATGATGAAATTCATTAAAAATCAAACCCATTTGTCCTTGGTGTTGACGGCAGAATATTATCAGTTCTGTTTTGATTATGGAGCTTAGTCATTATTATTTTTAGAAGGGGGCTACTGCTCACAAGTATTTTACTTTTTTGTAACCTCCTATTCCATTATCTGTATGTATATGATTGATACATGACATGTATTTTATTGTTGTTTTTATGATTTGGAATTAATAAAATGAACTGAACTGAACTGAACTATTTCTCCTTCTTACCTTTAAGACAAAGTTGTTAAAAATAATTTTCCTTCTTCCTCTTGAAGAACTTGTAGGACATTACAACCAAGTCGCAGAAGTCATGAACTTTTTATCATGGTTTGATCAAACATTTGCTAACGTTGAGCTGTGAGGACTTTTAATCTTGATTCTATCTTAAAGGAATGCTTCCTTCCTCACTTGTGGCAATGCAAGAGGATTGCCTTCATGAGGTTGCAGTTATAAAAGATCCCAACCACAACTCTCAAGAAAAATAGCACTAAGTTGCAAAACCATGACTGCATCAGCCCAAATGAGAACAAAACGTGCTAATAACATGTTATTTAGTGCATTGGAGCTTGCCAGGTGAGAAGTTTATAGTTCTGTACTTTGGCAAAAGGAAACAACTGTCAACATACCCAATTTAGAGATATTAATATTTTTACCCAGCTTTTACCCAGCATTCACCACCTCCAGGCAAAAATTTAAAAAAGAAATGTTGATTCCGTGAGGATGTATTCAGTTTAACTCATTAAATTGATGCCGATATGACTGACATCAAATGAGAGGAGGACCCTTCATCATTGAAGAACCCCTCTTCCAAGATGATCAGTCCCATCTTATTTATTCTGTACATTCCCTTTCAAAGACGGCTAATAGTGGAGGCACCCCCCCCCCTCTTATTTTTGTGAAATATAGATATATAGACGGTCTACCGAAGTTGCTGCATCATTTTGTAACTTGAGTTGATCTGCCACCTTCCTCCTTCCATAATATCCTGAACATTGCACTAGTGTATTAAACTCATGAGGGCTGTCTTCAACAGCCTGAAGATGCAACATGTTGATTTTTTTTGTGATCAGGCTTTGATCCGCCAAGGTAGACCAATCACAAAAGCATGCTATTTGTGTTTTCTTCAGACTGATGTGACATAAAAACATGCCTTTTGCTGAGGAAATATCCCCCTCTCTTCCCATTCAACTCTAAGGCATGATGGCAAAATAATATGCTTATTTGCCAAACAGCTCACTATTTTCTTGTCTGCCTTTACCAGCGCCAAATCTTTGCGAGCTTGGGATGAACAAGTATAACACAATCAAAATAGGTGAACTCTGCGCTGCATTACATAACTCCAATAGCTGGAGATGATGTGGGCTGGATTTTAGAGACATTAACAGGATGACCAACATTGATGACAATATCTATATTGCATAACATACTGGCTGAATGAGAAGTCAGTAATTGTAGGGCTTATGCCGTTTGTCAAATCATTGTCTGTTACGAGTTCTTATTTGTATATTGAGGTTATATTGAGGTATATTTTTCATAGCCTGGCCTTCACAAGCTACATGTATGAGCCATTTTTTTTTAGCACAGTCATAACTTTCCCCTATGAATTTCCATATCATGCAATTGATTGGTGATGGCTGGGACAATGGAATCCTGTCAGATATCCCTCATGCCATCCTCCCCCCTGTTCAACTGACAGAGACTGTTTATTCCATTTTCGCAATTATTAAGACAAGCTTTTTTATAGCTTGACCTCAAATAGTTGGAAGCCATTTTTTAAAGGGGAATATTAAACCTAGCCAGTGTAATATGATTTATATTGCCCTGGTTATTGTTGGTTGCATGGGGCACAATAGATAGCTATTAGATTTACTCCATTAGAGGATGTGCAGAGCAGGAGGGTGTTTAACTGACATCTGACATTCTCAATCTCACAACACCTGCTAGCCTTAATGTTTATATTTCCTCACCGATTAGCCAATCATCTATTGACTTAAGGCACATTGTGTCTATATCCATACCAGGGAGGAATTCCTGCGCAAAAAGTCTGCTGGAGTATTCAGCAAATTTATAGTCAACCGCAGTCAGACAAAAATATTATTTGTCTCAGCTGAATTTGTGAGGAGTATTCCCAGCTGAACAGAGTTTTCCGCCATTTGCGGCAAGAACGAAACCATAAAAGTTCTACAACTTTCAACTTCACAACCAGGTTGTCAGGGGGTATTGTCTGTAGCTTGCTTGTGGAGAGATAATAATCTCACAAAATTAATGTGTTGCCCCAGAAAGATAAAGCCGTCCTGAAACTGTTCCTGCGTTTCTGCGGAACGTAGATATCAGCATCGTCTGGCACAGAGCATTAAAATCTCACTCACTCCTCGAGCTCATGAGTAACAACTTTATGATTGGTGCGAAAGTGGATTGCGTACTCATCAGTTACAATGAGCACCAGATACTAGCTGAGGCACAGGCTGTTGTTTATATCGGTGTACAAGTTCTTTGCTGTTCTTTTCCTCTGGATAGCAAAAGGGTCCTTCTTACCTTCATATCATAAGTTTTGGAGCTATACTTGTATTTCATGTGCCCCTCCTCCTTGTACAACCCACCATGTACCTCTATGACTATCTGCTCCTATGAGTGGAAGACTCGCGCTAATTCGGCTGCGGGAAATTGCGAAAGCTAACGAGGAAGGAAGTAGTGTGGAGATCTGTCACCCTGTTTTATCGTGTGTAATCATTAGCAATACAAGCTTTGACGACTCACTCCGCGAACCCCGACAGAGAATATGAGGATCTATCTTCGTCAAGTGTAACACAATGGAGCTGTTTTGGTTCTAAGTTCTCGCTCGTATGAATTCTGCTATCACTCGTGGAGATTAAAGGACTATCTGGGTGGTGTCTGTTTTTTTTTATAAGGGTTTTGTTGATTTGGAAGGAATCGTGGCGTCCAAGATGCTGAGGCATGTGAAGAGTATACGGGAGGTGGACTGGACTGGACGGCACAGATCAGCCAATTATTCTCCTGTTGACCTAGACTTTTATCATGCCGTAAGTACTGTTATCACACCATAACGGTCAGGAAAAAAAAATTAGCAGTTGCTAGTTTTTAAGCCTGATATCATTGAATTAACACTGAATCATGCTGTGTGTACTAAAAACCTATAGGTTTTTCACAGGGGCTGTTTTTTTGCATTTTAAGATCTGCCATTTTTTTAACTGGCTATTTCAATGTGTAGTTGGCTTGGTTATGATTTTATAGTCAATAAAGAATAGTGCTGGTATATTTAAACCTTTGTTAATGGTCTTCATATGAATAAACACTATTTTATAACTTATTTTATAACTTATGTCTATGCTATGAGTAAGTTTGATAAAGCTATGTATTTGCATATATTCAGGATGAACAATGCTTATACCAGACTGTGTACTAGACATAGGAGAAAAAAGCAATGATGAAAACCTATATTTAATAAAGAAGTATGATGCACTTAAACTACTTAGTGTAATCGCATGTGTGTTGGCATCCAGCAGAGAATTATTCAAATACATCAAGAAAGAAATGTGATCTTTTTGATGTGTGCTCTATTCATATTCAGTATGGCAAGAAGTACCAGTGCTACTTGTAGAGAAAGACTGCTCAATAGTACTCACAAAGACAATTTTGAATCCTTCACTTCCACCTCCACTTAAATGGAAAGAAAAAATTAGCGTTTATTTTTTTCATCCACTAGCAATTGGATAGTGTGTGTGTAAATTAATTGTATTCATGCACGCAAGTACCGGTCTGCAGTGCGCTTATGGAGCATGGAGCGTCTTCATTAGACTGAAACTTTCTCAATTCCATCATGCCTCAGTGTGCACTCCCGAGCAACTGGAAGCGCTGAGGCATTGTTTACATTAGTAAGCAAATAATCAACGTTGGTGAAGGTGATGGAACGAACTATCACTTCTGAGGCGATCTGGATGATAGTTCGTCTCATTGCCTGAAACCAAAAGTTGATTATTTGCTTTATATTCCACATCTGAAACCAATTATTTTTACCAAAAATGACAATTTGATGTACAAAAGTAATGTTTACTTCTCTACCTAACCCCAAGCCGCTGCCATAGGGAAGTAGGAGCTACTGTTGATAGTCCGAGTGTAACACACTTTTATTTTGTGCATACTCAAAATATTGATCATGCGTTAGGACAGTGAGGAGTGAAGAGATCAGCGAAACCAAAAAGTACTATCACCTAGAGTGCAAGGAACTTTTTTTCTCAGGTGATCAGATGGGCAAAACTACTTTATCACGTGATCAACTATTGACCAATCATATAGCAACATTCTTAGTATGTGGAAAATAAATCTTTATATGCGTGTGAAGGTGAGCTCACAGCCGGAGCTCACAACCAAAGCCAAGCGCCATTTCCATCGCACACTGCGCATGCACGAACATCAAGCTAATTTATGCAGCTCGAGTTTTGAGCTACTTGCAACTTCAGGCTAGTTTCCCAGATCAGCAAACTAGCTAGCTAATTTGTCAGATCGGTCTAATGCAGAAGATCCTGTAAAGAGTTAAGATTGATGTAAATTGATCGCAAGTCAAATCCCTTGTTTCTAATGTACAAGTCAATCATAACTCTTTTAAGGCAGGGCCCTGATTCGATAATGAGTGTTTTCTACTTTTTAAGCCAGATCTTGAAGATCACCATAAACAGGGGCTCTTACTGAACCCTTGTTTAACTTTTTCGCTAGACGTATACAATCAGCGATACTTTTACACCCCTGGTACAGTGCCATTTTTTTATTGAAAGCTAACCTGGTCATGAAGACAAATGTTACTGTCTATTGTTGGTGGTCTTCACACACCTATATGCCTGTAATGTGTTATTCACGAATCATTAGCACTTGTACACAAAATTAAGTCCTCAATGTTGGAGGGTCTGTTTTATGTATTCCGCTTATAGTATTGTTAGGGAAAATATTACACTCTGCATTCCACTAAATATGCATGAAATAACCTTTGTCCTCTTTCGTCTTGATATGAAGAAATGAAATGTCTTCATAGAGTCTTCAGAGTGATAGACAGAAGCATGCTGTTATGGTTTTGAATTATGAAAGGAGACCTGTAGATTTCTATTAAGAACATGATGAGTGGATATCATCACAGAGAGAGAGAGAGGGGGAGAGAGAGAGAGAGGGAGAGAGAGAGAGAGATGGGGGAAAGAGAGAGATAGAGAGAGAGAGAGAGAGAGAGAGGGAGAGAGAGAGAGAGGGGAAGAGGGGAAAGGAAGGATGGGGGCAGGGATTAGTGCATAATGTGCATGATCATGTGATTCTCAGTCTGGGTGTATGTGGTAGCTCTAATAAGGAACTCTAATTTAATTTTCGTGGCAAGGGTTCACACACTTAAAGTGCATAACATGCAACACTATACACATGTACACATACATCTTCTCAGTGCTGTATATATGAGCATATTCATGACAAGATAAACTGTAACTCGTGGTGTCTTCAATGTAGTTGGCTGAGCTATTTTTGTAGGGCATCTTGCATCAGTGGATTAAGAGATTTCCTGTCCTTAACACGTTTGACAATATGTTTGAGGGTGAAGTCATGGCAACATAGGCATGGAAATGGCTTTGGAAATGTATGAGAAAAGAAAATGTTCTGAAAATTACTGGTCATGTTTCCTATTTTTTTATTGCCATTTTCTGGCTGCTGCTATATATCTATTACCTCAACTGCTACTTGTATACAGAAGTGGTAGTATGTTCCTACTGTTACTTCTATTACAATCATTATTTGTATCACTGATACTCCCAAGCTGTAAGATGTTTTGCATCATAAATCCCTCTTTCCCTAGATTGAAATATGATTCAAACAAACATGTATGTAGAGTGCTTCACAGTTCATGGCAAGGGATCAGCCCGCAAATCTAATTCACGGAAAGCACAGATAAATCACAGGAAGGGGAGAAGATACAGAACTACAGATAATAATCTTTTTCAAAGATGCGGACGCTTAAGTTCTGTTTACTAAAAACGAAGCATATTGACATTCAAGAAATAGTACCCATGTACAATTAGTTACACCATTTTAACAGTAAAAAAAATACTGTTTTAAACATGATTTTAATCGTATGGTACCTCTATGTAAGGTTGCTGTAATTGAATGGCTGTGATTACCTACTTACGATGATGACAATGGGAATTGAGATATTGCTGATGAGGGTTTCGATGATAATGAGAAGGAAGGAGATGCAGATGATATTGTCATGGTGATGATGGTCATGATGATGATGATGATGATGGTGATGATGATGATGATGGTGATGGTGATGATGATGGTGATAGTGATGGTGATGATGATGATGATGATGATGGTGATGGTGATGGTGATGGTGATGGTGATGTCATATTCCATCAATCAGTGATGATGATGATGATGGTGATAGTGATGGTCATGATGATGATGATTATGATTATGATATGATAATGATAATGATGATGATGATGATGATAGTAATATAATGCTTCTAATAGATGTAGAGATGTAGAGTAGAAGCAAAAAAAGTGTTGCAATTAGGCAATGGAAACATACAAAGAGAAGAGCAACAATAAAAATGCAAAATCCCTCGCCTTAAAACACACCATGTAAAAACATGTGATACGATTCATGATAGAAAGAAAATGGGGATATGTATTGAAACAAAAAGTTCAAGCTCATATATTATCTAGTGTGGATTACTAAGGCTCCTCCTTCTTGGTAGTTCAGGAAATTGGATTCCCTCCATTATGTACAGTATATGACTTTTTTTACCATTCATGGGGGCCCGACATGGCTTTACCCATTCTTAGAATTACATCAGCTCCCTTTGGATATCCTGGACAAATAATTGAATCAATGACTAAAGCTTTATAATAAAGACAAATTGTATGTATCAAGACATTAGTGGGCTTAATAGTGTCTTGTTTCATCAATCAGTGAGTACACTTTTAGAATGAAAATGGTGTGTCTTGAGTTGTTAGTGTGTTGCTTTTGTCTTTTTAACTTCTTCATTCTTGTGGAACTTTCATTTTTTTTTATCATGGATAGATAATTCAATCAGTGACAATAGCTGTATCATAGAAAATGGCATGTCTCAACATGTTAATATGTTGTTTAATGTCTTATTCCATCAATATGCACTGAAAATATGCCTTAAGATGTTAGTGCATAGTTATATGTTCTGGACTGTCTGTTCCCACTGACTTTGTTTGTAACTTGAGATTTTCTTTCTTGCATCTTCCAGGGAGCCCGGGTGTGGGTGCGGGATCCTGAGACTGTGTGGAAGGGTGGAGAAATCAAGAAGGACTTCCATAAAGACGACAAGACTTTGGAAGTAGAGCTCGAGGATGGAGAGGTAAATGCCATACATATACTTCTATATGTACAGTTTAATCTGTCAATAAAGACCAACCAGAGGGAAACATATGTGGTCTTTGTAGACAGTGCAACTACTTGCAAACTACTGCTGTGAAGGAATGTCTGATGTAGATATAGATAGTAGTATTTATAATACTCTTCCAATGACCAAGACAAAGTCATGAAGACAAGATCATATCTACAAAATGACTTTCATAATTCCATTAAAATATTTGGGCAAATGGCCAATGACATGCCGTTTGTTGGGTGGGATGGGGCAGGCTGGGGTAACAAATTAACCCTGCTCAAGAACAACATTAATTATCAATCTCCACATGCATGCTGTGACACCTAATTTAGTTCTGCCATCACAATTTTAATATAAGATAATATAATATATTATAAAATATTTTAATATATTTAATATATTATATATAATATAATATAATGTATTATAAAATATTTAAGATAACCTACCATAATCATTGGTGCTCAAATCTATTACAATAGCATAGCATCTTTTTGTATATTGCTGCTAAATTCATTGTAATGTTTTATTTTGATTATTAAATTTAACTTCCCGATGTTTACACACTGGTACATTTATTTGGAACATTGAAAAGGTTTATTTATTAGGTTAAGTACAATATGTATATTATTACTCTTTGCTTTGAAGTACAAGTGCTTATACAATGCTACTCATCAAAGATGAACATCTACTAAACGATTTCCATAAAATAGATTTGGCCAGTGGCCAATGACATGCCTTTTGTTGGGCGGGATGGGGGGAGGTGGGGGTAACAGGGTAACGAAATGACCTTTGCTCAAGAACAACATTAATTATCCATCTCTACATGCATTCTGTTACACATTGTTCAGCTGTGGCATCACGATTTTAATTTCAATATGAAAATTTACCAAAATCATTAGTGCCTACCTCTTTTAAAAGAGCATGATATGTTTAATTGTATGGCTGCAATGTCACAGCCTGCGAAGAATTTGTTGTTGCAAATTGTTTAAAATTCTTTGTACATTTTCACCCTTTCCTCACCACCTCAAAAAACCAAATGTTACAATTTTCGAGATTTGTGTCTGCATCATCATATCGTGCATGCAATTATTTGTTGTTGATATTTGTGGGACTTTCTTTCTCCGTCTATCCTTTTCCTCTCACCATCTCCTCTCCAGCTAGATTTTAATCTGTAAGATTGTCTTGTGTGTAGAATTCAATGTTGTTGACATTTGTTGCAATTTCTCTCTCCATCTCCATCCTTTCCTCCTCACCATCTCCTCATCTCCAGGGCGTGACCTTGAAGGTGAAGACGAAGGAGGACCTTCCTCCGCTTCGCAACCCTGAGATTCTGATCGGAGAGAACGACTTGACGTCTCTCAGCTACCTACACGAGCCTGCAGTGCTCTATAACCTCAACGAGAGGTTTATACGGAACACAGCCATCTATACATACTGTGGTATGTATCGTAGCAGTGTGTAACCCGTTTAGACCATTTTTGTTACGTATGCAAATCTTACACCAATCTTACAAACTAATGCGTTACTAATGGTAACCACAAACTTGTCCTAGGATTGTTCAAGTAGCAACAACTAATGGATTCAGAGTGGCTGCCATCCATTGAAACTGAATTACGAAATACATGTGAATGTAATAAAGTGTTACTTCACATTTAGGGGGGAGTTGAGTTGTGATTACATAATGAAAACGGTTCATTCTCCTTACCACAAACATCGTCCCAGGATTTGCAGTCATCTCCTAGAATTGATCCTAGAATTGATCCCTGACCAGTGGTCACACCCTTGGATGGACAAGTTCTTTGGGTCAGACTTATCCCTCTTTCTCCAGGTGTAGTGAATAGGTCTGGTAGGAATATCCGATCTTCTTAAATTGACTAGCAGTGTGAGTATGGCTGTTTTTCTCAAACTAGGGTAATTGAGTGTTTAATTCCCTGGGAATTTGCAAATTTTCTATTGCAAGTTTTGCGCTGGGGATAGGGGATGGGAAATATGCGAACATGTTTGAAACATTCCTTTGCGCATCACTCCCCCCCCCCCCCCCTAATCAATATTATATCAAAGTGTGATCAATGAAATTAATATGCTCTACATGTTGTGATCATTCCTTTGCTCATTACCCCCCCCCCCCAAAAAAAAAAAAACAACAACAACAAAACAACAACAGCAACAACAACAACGAAACAAAACAGACAAACAAAAATGCAAAAAGGTTATATAAGAGTGTGATTACCACCATTAACATACCTTACATCCAGGAACAATACCCATGTCCTTGGAGTGGAATAGAATGCTTTTCAGGCTATTATATGTTAGATTGCACTTCAGAAGACTGCTGTCATTCACGTCTGTATGTCTGTATGTCTGTATGATAAAATTACAAGTAAAATTATGAGTAAACACACAATAATCAACATTACAGTGATATTTCTGAAACATCTCCATCAGTATGGAAATGCCACATTTGTTGTTTCCCATGCACAATGTTTTTCATTGCAACCTGTATTTTGTACAATCCACCTGCCCATAAAGACCACATATCTTGTCTCAATATACAGTCTTTGAATGCAGGTTTCACTTTGAAACGTCCCCTGTTTGAATTTAGTACCATTATTGAAGTAATTTTAATGTTACCTTTTTGCAGATTGCTTCAGCTCATACTAACTTATACTCATACTTATACTTATACTTATACTTATACTTATACTTATACTTAAACTCCTTTCATATGTTCCAACACAGTGTTCTTGCATGCCAAACATATTCTGGAATTGAAAGATTCATCTGTGGCACTACAGTGTATGTGACATATGTAATTGTTCTTGTGTATACCACATAATCTAGACATTGCCCAGTGTGTGGTTATGAGACGGGTGTGGTTGGGAGACGGGTATGGTTAGCAACCTCCATTATCAGACTACAGATTATGATATTCAAAAACAAAAACTCGTATATCAGTTTCATATAAAATCTCTCAAACTGTTCTCAATCTCTGTTGTATACTTTCATTGCACTTGTTTACAATCATCTTGTCTTAAAAAAATAAAGTCCATTAGCCAAAGTAATGAAACACGTCACAAATCAGCAATATACCCTAACTGTGAAATGTCACAGTCGTAGGGACCAATGTCTACATTCATATTGCACTGCTTGTATCACCATGGACAGTGTAGAGCGGACAACCGTGATGTCTTCTGATTGCAGTCTCAGTCTCTAGGCTACTCAAAAACTATCAATCAATATGATTCCGCTCAAGTCATTTCCCAGCTCTGTAATTGGGTGGGCAGTTCTTATGGAGTATTTTCTTTCATTATTTTTTTTTTCAACAATTTTTTTTTTGCCGACAGAAGGGCTTCCCTGTCTTTAATGTATCTGTTCCTCGTTATAAATTCTGCACTCATATGATGTTGATGAACTAAGATAAGAATAGCGCATCAAAACCCATAAATGGTATCGTGAATAATCTGCACTGCATTGTGGGTAGGCAGCAGTGAAACCAACCCAGTCACGAGCGGAATTAGGAATGGCGCAGGATATTGAGCAATTGGGGTGGGATGTGACGAGGATGTAAATATTTTTACAAAGGAAGCATAATGTTAAAATTCACATCCAGCTCTCTTTTTTTGGCAAGACTGGAGCTTTTAACAGCTTGTGGTGTTCCCCAAATAATCTTGTGAAAAAAATTATTATTTTTAAATTGCCAAAGACAATCGCAATGTCTGCACATGTTCTTAAATTATGGTTTATTGATACAGAATGCACTTAAAAATAGTTGAAAGACGTAAAAGGTAAAAATCACAACAAGTTTTACATGTATGTATGGGGAAAACAGTTTTGAGTATGTAAAACATCACAAATATACCATGTGAGAGAGTTAAAGTGTACTTATTAAACAAGTATTATTATTCAATGGGCTTTTTCAATCATTCTATCATTCTATGATCTTGTTACATATTTTTCATGAAAAAGAACGTGTTTTGAAAACGATATGTTTCCAAAAGGTGTTATTTGTTATGATTTACAAAAGTACACATACTAGTACTGGATTAAATGAAATGTAATTCTGAGCAATCATGAGTCATGTCATGAGAACAATATGATCTATTGATTAAAAGATATCATAATTCTACAGGTATTTGTGTAGTGTAATTTGATATCATCCCAATAGTATGCTCAGCAGCTATTATGGCATGAAATTACTTAGCAAGCATGCAATGGAAGATATATTGCACCAAATACAATAATTGGAACTTCACCATATAAGCAATCATGCAGATACTGTAGGTCTGGGCAAGTGACAAGTAAAGCTGTGGTCATCGTGGTTATGGGAGGGGATAGTTTTAAATAAAATGAGGCAAGCGTGAAGTGTATGTAAGGAGTTGCCAATCATGAATTTGCATTTTTATCATTGTTTTCCTTAAACTACATATTTACCTGTAACGATGCTTTAATCACCAAATTTATTTATTCCTCATTTAATTATAAAATCTCTTCCTGCTATTTATAGGAGGATGACTTGTCTTGTGATATTTCATTGAAATTTGCGAAAAAGAAAAAATAGGTATTGTTTGATACATTTTATTGGCAGGATATATGCTATATTGTTGCCATGATTGAGCTATTTTATTTATACAAGCTGCCTGCTGTTACCAACTGTTCATCCGTTGGACTTGATCCAATTATCATCAAGTCTAAAGGTAGAAAGTGCCTCTTTGATTTGGCCTGAGGAGCATGGGTATTGCCAATTTGGCAAACTGGCAGTGATCACCCCGTATGGATATCTGTGTCCAAGAGGTTAATTATGGTCAAATACTCTACTTGTTGACCAGCATAAACTACTAAAGAAAATGTAACAAATATAAAAAAAATATAATAATAATAATAATAAACCATGTTTATATAGCGCATAACACATATACATAAGAAAGTCTCTATGCGCTTCAAGGAGCAAAGAAAAAGAGAAATGAGGTTACTGAGTTCCTTAAATCATTTTGCCATTTGGAATAAGTGTGTTTTAAGAGCAGACTTAAACCTATCTAGGGTGTTAATATTCCTAAGACTGTCAGGGAGGCTATTCCATAAAACTGGAGCAGCATGGGCAAATGAGCGTTCACCATATGTTCGTGTAAGTATAGGAGGAACAATAAACAAATTCTTTTTACATGATCGAAGATTTCGTGTTGGTTTGTATACAGTGAGTAAGTCATTTAGATAAGCAGGAGCTAATCCATGAAAACATTCATAGGCTAATAACAATATCTTGAACTTAATGCGAGACTGGACTGGTAACCAATGTAAATTACGTAAGACAGGGGATATTGAAGCATGTTTCCTCGTACGTGTAACAAGTCGCGCTGCTGAATTTTGTATAGTTTGTAGTCTTTGAATTTGGCGAAGTGGTAATTGAAAAAGGAGACTATTGCAGAAGTCAAAATGACACATAACAAATGCGTGAACCAAACGTTCAGTTGTACTTCTATCAATAAAATCACGGATTTTACCAATTTTGTAGAGTGCAAACGAAGCTGAACGGCATTTTTGTGTGATGAAATTGTCAAATGTAAACTTATTGTCGAAAATTACCCCAAGATTTCTACATGTTTTGGTAGCTTTAATTTGCTTTCCGGCTAGATCCAAGTGAATTACTGGAGTCGTATTTCTAAAACGGGATGAAACATGAAGGAACTCTGTCTTACTGCAATTTAAATATGTGGCTCACTGTAGGTTTTTGAATATCCAGAGAACTATAGCTCATATGGCAGTTCATAAAATTCATGAAAGCAGATTTGTGATATGAGAAATATTAGACATATTCTATATGGTACATCTGATTAGTTTTGAAATAAGAAATAATCATTTTGGACAGAATTCACTGCTTCTTTGCTTTGTTGATTTGTTGATTTAAGTCAACTTGTTTATTAAAGAGCTTCATATCTTTTATACCAGGGAAAAACTACCCTGAAGTTACATTGTTTTCAATGAAAGCAGACTTCACAAAGATAGGGGTTTGGGTGGGTGGAAACAGAAGGGAAGGGGGTGGGGGTGGGAGTTGGAGGGTTGGTGGTCAGGGGGGAGTGGCAGTTATCTGATTTATGTAACTTTATGAGATATTGACATGCATATAAGTTCAGGTTGGGGGCCAAAATGGATCTAGAGGTGCCGGGCACCTAAAAGGCTCTGGAAAAGGTTATTAACATCCGTTTTTACCACAATAGGCTATATATACTATGAAATACTTTCATTGCTTTTACTCAGACATGCGGATCTCATGCAGCCACAGCATTTGTATGACTACACTTTATATGAATCATGTTCATGACAAATATGCTACAGGTGGTAGGCAAATGATGCACCTCTCAGAGATAGAATGGGGGGGGGGGATGTGCTAGCTAATGCTAGTGCTAACATGTTTCACTGCTTTGTATGGCATACTAACATGCATCAATCATTTTACTCAATATACATGTACATAAAAGTCATGTATTAATTATAAGAAATAATGATAAGGAACCAAATAGATGAGAGGTAGTTATCTGTAGAAAGAGAAGATTTAATTCAATGTGTCATCTCCCCATTTGACAAAGAGGTGCCTCAAAATCGATGTCAAAATAAGTATTTTAGGAATCGGTGGGTCACACATTTTGATGGATAGCAGTATGTGTGTCATCCGTCAGATATCCTTCGCTAGTACAGGAAATAGTTAAAGCTTTGCAAATGCTTTGTGGTAGCAATAGAGGAGTATGGTAATGGGGGCTGTGCGCTGGCCCACATGTTGCACCCATTTTCACAATGAATAACATGTTTTTGATATTGTGTCCAGTTCAACTTGTCCTACACTGGAGAATTCATTAAGGGGGGTCAGACTATGGGAATAGTACCAAAATATTGGTTCCACAATTTTGAATCCTGTTCTTTTTAGGTAGTTTGATCGCAAGTTATCCATTATTACCTTCATGTACTAGAACGTCTGATTATTACTTTACCAGCAAAAAAGACTTTCACCACTTTTAATATGTCCTTGTACCTCTACATAGTGTAGGATTCAAGTGCAGTGTTACTTGGGGGAAATGAAACCAGCAACGAGGGAATAACGTGTAACCTTAGAAACAAACATGACGTTGTAGCTGTACATAGCGTGTGAAGCGGAGCGTGCGGCTGTGACTTCCAGCGTGCTTCCAGACCCTTAAGGGGGTTGTCTAGATTCCCTCCAAGACAGTGACGATAAGACCCTGAGGAGCAGAGGATCATACTTAGGAAGGAAGTCACTCGGCCAGCAGCCTGTGACTTTCAGAGCGCAGCGTGGCAACGCCGTGATGTCATTGGGGGGAGGGAGGTCATGGGACCCAGAAGACATTCCTGGTCACATGACCTTTACTGTTGTTCAGCCCATGTGATGGCATGCATGAGCATTATGCAACCATCTACTCCGTCATGATTAACATTTCAATAAGTCCGTCAGCATGGTAGCTCCATTGTTGAAATGCTGTTTGCTGGGGTCATTTTCACAAAACTTTACTAAGCCTAGTTAGTTGCTAATGTACATTTAGCTACATGCATTTTAGTAACTAACTAAGCTAGGAAGTTTGGCTGGGCTATTTCTATCAGCTATTGTATGCAAATCTCCATGCATCATGGTCTAGATATAGGTTTTAAAAACACCTAACAAAAATTAACATCCTCCCATTAATGTTTATTGATGCAGTTTTGCTCTAAGGAATATATCATTGGCTGCCCTATGAAACATATATATTGCATTATGCACATTTCTTGATCTGCTGTGGAGTATATTGATTAATATATTTGATGTGAAATCATTCAGATTTTGACATTACTAAAATACTTTATTGGTTTTTTTTTGTTCAGTTCAAAAGTTCAGAAGCTGGTCTTGAAAAGGTTAAAAATGACATACGATAGAAGAAAGAATATCTTCATGGTATCATTAATTCCGCCCCCCCCCCCTCAAGCCCTTATTACAGATAGGTGTGATGTGTCTAATTCGGTCTCACTGTCTGGTGAGAGATGCAAGTGATGTGAACAGCCAAGCCGAATTCCAAATTCAGCTGAAACAAAATAGAGTCATTAAAATCGCCCCAGCATGCTCTCTGCGTGATATACATGTATATGATATTCTCACCTCAGCCTCTCAAGTAGGCTACGCTGAAACAGCTGCAGTAATTAAAAGCAGCCAGTGTACTGCCAACATCAGCGTGCATCCACATGCATCCACACTCTACACATGTAGAAACAAGCACCATCATCCCTCACATGAGCTATTTCAGGCCCATGACTCAGCGAAGGGATTTTCAGGAGCTTTAGATTACAGAAACAACACCCACGAGATAACGTAATGAAGTCTATCCCTCTTGGTCCACACTGAGTGCAACCGCAGCTTGCGGAGTTTATCGGCAGTAAAGCCACTCTATGGCCATTGCTTGGCGAGAACTTGTGACCGTAATGCGATTCCCGTGTCACAAGGTGTATTGACATCTTGTCAGCTGAGGAAATTTGCTGAGATGCCCTATCTCATAATAACTTTAAAATGGTCTTTTAAAAATAAATTTGACTTTGAAATCTCATGTGCTTAATAGGCTAGTGTGATAAGTTTTTATTAACTCTTGCAGTCCTATGGGAAGAGAATTGTGAAATCACTCAATATGACTTGCATGGCTTGGTACCGAAAAATGGTTAATTAAACTTGACAGACGCGACAATTTATGTTCTATTACAGAGCTCATCACTGTTTGCATGTTGCATCACATGTATTCCTCAGTAGTGTTGTGGTACATACAGGCTACTGGCCACAAGTTCATTTTCCATTCTATCAACAATTCTCTGTTTTTTTGCTCATCATGTTTATTTCTTTCTAAGAAAGTGCATATTTTTCAACCAAGAGACCTCATGTTTCGTCTTTTGCTCACCTTATTCTTAAAGGACGATATTTGAATGAATACAGACAGAACAGAAAAACAGATAAGAGAAACTGTGAGCACAATTAGAAACATGATATTGATTTTATTTTATATTTGTATTTTATTGATGATATATTTTTTTTTAGGAACAAGCCTTCATGGATAGTGAAATCCTTTACCAATACCCATGACTTTGGTCAAAATGTTACCAAAGTTGACTTCTCCCTTAACCCTGACATTATTGGCCCTAAAAAGATATATACCAATGAGAGAATTAATGTAAGAATTCACTCACGAAGTTTAATTCTCCACATTTTCTTTGTTTTTTGCGTCACATCTTGCCAGGTATCGTCCTAGTTGCCATCAACCCCTATGAAGCCCTCCCTCTGTACGGAGAGGACGTCATCCAAGCATACCATGGGCAGGACATGGGGTCCATGGACCCCCATATCTTTGCTGTGGCAGAAGAGGCCTTTAAGAGGATGGCAAGGTGGGTAGAAAGGGCACTTTGAGTAAATAAGGGGGGAGGGGGTAGGGGCTGCAGATATTTGTGTGCATAGGAAGGACAGGTGATGAGATGGGGCAAGGGGAATGTAAATGTTTGCTAAAGGAGGCTTCAAAGGATGGCAAGGTGGGTAGAAAGGGCACTTTGAGTATAGTAAGTTGGGGGGGGGGCGGGGGGGGGTAGGGGCTTTAGATGTTTGTGTGCATAGACAGGGCATGTGAGGACATTGAGGCTTTAAAGAATATTTGATGTGTTGGCTCTTTGATCCAGTGATGACCGCTGCCAAACAGGCAAGACAAAGTTGGGGTGCATTTTGAAGAATATGTATTTTGTATGTGCAGAAGATTTCAGAGCCACTTCATGTACTTACATGTAAGTGCATGTGCAGAAGTAGTGCGTCTTATAATGATATAATTTGATTGTGATAAATGGAGGAAACCTGGCTGAGCAATACTTCCACATTGCACATTGATCAATCATATTTCCGTACAAATATCTTGTAAATTGTTTCCCCTTCCATGGAAACAACCTCAAGTTCGTGTCCGGAGGGGTCCGAAAAAGCTACGGACCAAATTCTTTCTACAATTTCATCAAAATTTCCCTTTGCTCACCCCCAAACTAATTCACAGTGTGTGCATCAAGATCAGTTATGGACGCCCAGCGAAGGCTGAATGGTTGACATATCTCTCAAAACGGATATTCTTTTGTTATTCAGAGGAAGGCATTGCCAAATTAGAAATAGATCGTATTGTTTAAAACACCTGAATGTCTTGAATTTTTATGAGGCGGCGGACATGACAGATCAAAAGAAGTCTATATGTGAGCAAAGTCGATCCATAATAGGTTCATGGTAAAAAAAAAAGGGTGCATTGAGGTGGGGGAATGTTGATGAAAACTTAGTGGATGTCAAGGTTCTCATAATTCACCAGCTTAGGTGTTGCAGAGGAAAACTCTCCTTACATATGATGAATAGACTTTGATATTAACATTTTGAACAAATAAAAAGTGTGATATGATATGAATGAAGGTGAAAACTGTAGATGTCTTGGCTCTCACGATTCACTTATTTCAATGGCATCCATTCAATACTGACTTTCTTCCATAATCCCTCCTGACCGTTCCACTCTTTCATGTAACTCAAGTGCAAGGATGAAAGAAAAAATGGGATAAATGTGTGGATTCAAGGAAATTGGGACACCCCCTTTTCTTAGTAAGATGCAACAGAGTTGTAGTAACTCTGTCAACAGAGGGCGCTTGATATATTTGGCTTTGTGGCATTATAGCTCTCTCAGTTGACTGCCCTGCTTAATCCTCAGTGATATTCAAGTACGTTCTGCCCTTTCTGGCAAATAACTTTCCCTGTCACAGATATTTTTCATCCCTCCCTCTCTCCTCTTGCCTGATTTGCTAACCTTGTGCTCTATAAACTAGGTTATTTTATGAAGGTTTGCCAAGTAGTTCAGGAAATTAAAGCAGGGACGTAGAAATAGAAGGTTATTTATATTTGGAAAAAGGCAGATATGTTCCAAATTTGTCGCACTTAATTTGGTGATGATTTTCTTATATTATATGAATGACTCATATTTGTTTTACATACATATTTGTTTGTTTCATTTCAATTACATTTTGTATGAAGAGAATGAAGACTTGATTTTCAAGGTGATGTGGCATTGATGATAGCTAGTAAGAAATAATTAGTGTAACTCCCTGTAAAATGTTGCTGTGATAACATTAACACTTCAACTAAGTTATCTGGAATAGATGAAATTCTCTTGAAATAATTGTTTTATATCATTAAATTATGTGGTATCCATCTGAATTTATAAACATTTTTTGTGGTAGGTAGACAGTCCCAATACATGTAGTTTAATATGCATTTAAGTCTGGTTGTTCTCTGCAAGTCTTGAGCATGCTTGCATCACATTTTAATTGAATTTTGTACTTGGAATGTTAATGACAAGGAAACTTAATTATTCATGTTGAATATGATGCACCTCTTAAGAAAAAAGCTTCAGAGAATTTAGGAACTTGTACTTCATACATGTTTTTTCTTCTGGTTTTGTCCTTCCCATCGAATGTCTCCCTCTCAGGTTTGAGGTTGACCAGTCCCTTATCGTCAGTGGGGAGAGTGGAGCTGGGAAGACGGTATCAGCCAAGTACGCCATGCGGTACTTTGCTACCGTTGGAGGCGCATCCACTGAGACTCAGATTGAGAAGAAGGTCCTAGCTTCAAACCCCATCATGGAGGTATGGAAGGCACACTAGCCAGGTCCTTTTTTAATGCGTTTTAGGATATTGTGTTATAAACACACACAAAAAAAAGTAAATCCCCCTGTAAGCAAAATAGTTTAATCGAAAAGGTTTTGAGCAATATAATTTGGCAGGAATGTTCTTGAACTTATCTTCCGTGTGAAAATCGGAAAAATCCACTTAGTCATGTATGAGTGAGCACACATTAAAGGCAAAATTATCACTTTTCAGAGGTCACAAGGGTAATTTTGAGATTCTGTCATATGAATTTTTAATGAATTCCATTTCTGGTGCATAATTTATGTCCTTTCATTGTTTATCATCCAACTCTCGATGCACTAACACCTATCCCGACACTTAATCAATTGTTCCTGTTGAGTGAGCACCGTTTAAAAAATACTCATCCCTCTTGAGTTTGAAACTTTTAGAAACCCTTTATTTTCATGATAAAATATTTTCACAAATATGTAACATGACCTATTATTTGAACATAAGCAGTCATTTTCGTGTCATAGTTTAGTGAATATGCTTAATATTGCACAAGAAATGCCAAAATGTTCTGTTAAAATGGCATGAACAATCACCCTTGTGACTTTTGAAAATTGAAAATTTTGCCTTTAATGTGTGCTCACTCAAGCATGACTGATTGGATTAATGTGATTTTCACACAGAAGTTAGTCAAGAAGTTAAAGACAGCCTCCCTTTTGCAGATCACCACAAAACCATCGGAACATTGGCAAAACATAAAGGGAAGTGTTAGCAAGCTGTATATTCATAATTTGAAGCTGATACGTAGTGTAAAATTCAAATAATGCACGTAAACAACGTCTGATTAATAGTCTTTGCCTCAGGCTCTTAACAGTTTGTGTTGAAATATCTGCCTTATTGATTATTCTGTTTATTAAATTATAAAACGCATTATGAAAAAAATTGTTCCATAGAAGGAATCATCTCCTAGTTTGGTAATTACTCATAAAATTATAAATTATTACTCATAAAATTAGGATTTCACACTTGCATAATAACCACATAGATACTGTAACGAAGACTAATACTTTTTTCGTAGTACGAAAAAAGTCGGTTTGAAATTTAACGGCTGAATTTTTTACATATACAGAAAGCTTCAACATGCTATATTCTTAGAAATGGTCTTGAATCACACTTTCTTCAATTTACGATCGTGATAGACGATTTCAAATTTTAAGCTTGCAAAAGGGACGGACAATCTTTAAGAAACAATCAAATTATTTTGCTCAAAACCTTTTCAATCAAAAGTTATGCTATTTTGCTTAGGAGGGGGGGGGGGGCTTACTGTTTTTGTTGTGTTTATTTGAATTAGATAAGTAAATTTTTAATTAAAAGGACAGAGAGTAAGAGAGTATATATAAAATTATGAAAGTTATGAAATATATGAAAGTTTATATGACTACCATCTCACTTTGAAGTGGCAGCTTATATTTAAGTATTCTTATGCAGCATTCTTAATAAATGAGATTAAATGAAAAACATAAAACCAAACTACTGTATGTGCTTAATTTGTTCCAAAATGAGTTTAACTAATAAAACAAGTGATTAAAAAAACCAAGCGTCTCAAATGCCTTGTTGTATTGGTAAGGTATTGCATGTGATAAAGAATATGCAATTTATGCTGTTATGTCATAACAATTCTTTGCTTCCATAGTACTTTAATGATCCAATACAGCATCTTACAGGAATACCCCCGACCTCTATCACTGGGGAGGTTTTAAGCCATAACACATTGTGTGCGCTACCTCTGGTCCTGGGAGAACTCCTCACAAGCAACTTACATGCATGGACAAGTCTATCACACAGACTTTCAACGCTTGCTCACCACCTGCAAGTGACAATGCGAATGAAATATCTGCAAGAATGGCAAATCTGCCTGGCCTCTGGTGGACTAGGACCCATGCCCTTAGGGTTTCAAGACATATCCATATACCACAAGACCTTCTTAGTGATCAATCTTCAATCATGGCACCTTAAAATCCAAGCCCAATGCCTGCCGGTAGTAAAGGGTTGTCTTCTTGGCAAGATTGGGACAAGATCCTGCGTCACTACGAGTCACGTTGCGCTGAATCATAGCAACATGAGTGCTCTCGATCTCGCAGACAGTGCCAATCCGTCAGGACGCCCTTTTGTTTTTTCAACGGAGCCTGCCCCCACACCACACCCGCCATTGGAGAGAATGGTTGTTGGACGAAATTTGAACTGACATTTCAAATTGGCCCAGGTCCCAGGGTGGTTTGTTGAAGTCCTAGGTGCTCTCATTTTGCGGAGAGATAAGTGAGATGCATTATCGTGCATTTTGTGCCCTGGAATGAGAAATGAAGCAACTCTTAGTCGATTCTCATGAAAAAATGTTAAAAAAGCAATCCCTGGAATACGAAGACAATTCTGTGAAAAAGCACGAAACATATACCTGTATGATACATTGCGCAAAATCACCCAGGATGACTTTCAGCTAAAGTTTGCCCTACAGATTACATTATGACATAATCATTTTACAGTTTTTCAGAGTGCAGGACTTTATATTTCATTTCTTGAGAAATGAATGTGGTCAGAATTAAACGTGTGTATGAGCTGGTATTTGACTGAAGCAGGCAGGTGGTTTAAATGGATACATTTCAGTAACTATACCTTCAAAGTGAAGGCAAATATATATTATCAAAGTTGTCCTCAACATGAAGCATGCGATTAAATGTCACCTGGGGTCACAACCTAAATTATCATTAGATGTAAAGAACTCACAAGTCATCCTTTCAGAGTAGTTTATTTGGAGACGAATTGCCCCAATCGGAAACCACTGACATTGAGGATGCACATGTAGGATGACTAGCTCTTTAGGTACTGGGTCAAATTGCCCAAGAGCATCAGATTGAAGTAAATAGCAAGTTGAAATAAGGTAACATCATTCATTGAACTCCATTAGAAGAGTTACCACATAATTGGGCTTTTCATTGGAAGTTAGTGCAGGGTCATGCAACATGAGAGATTTTCTTCTCTTCCCCCTCTTGTTCTTCCCCCTCTTTCTCTTCCCCTCTTCCTCATCCACCACTAGCTCTTGTTCCTCCTCCTTCTTTTCTTCCCCTTCTTCTCCTACTTCCATCTTTCACTTTTCCTTCTTCTCTTCCTTCTCCTAATTCTCTTCATAACTATCCTTCTTTTTTTCATGCCCCTTCTCCTCCACCTTTTTAAATTTTGTCTCTTCAGTTATTTTGTTCCTCTTTTGTCAGTCTTCATTTAGGGACAGAGGCAATTTTTGACCTCCTCCTCCCCCCCCCCCCCCCCCCACACACACACACACAAGTAACTCATTAACTGAAATTAACATATTTTGTGTAAAGAAGTTGGAATGTTCCAGCAATGCTTTGACAAGCAATAAAATTCACCTCATAGAATCTTTGGAACTTCCTGAGCAAGAGTTGAATGGATGTGAATTTCAGGAGGTGAAATTAACAATATGTGTCAAGCAAAATTCCTTGTGGATTGTTAATAAGAACATTTTCACACATACAGTTGCTCCCGCCCAGCTCTGAAAGCGGAAGTATGTTGAATTTGCCCATAAACAGGGCTGTATGACTAAGCATGGTAAAATGCAAGTATTGATTATTGAGTTTGTAGGGCGTAACCATACACACAGTTATGATAGGTATAACAACATACAGACTTCATGCCAAATGATAAGATATAGATACGTGCATGCAGTTGAATGGTGGTGAACACAATGTAACTAGTAGAGCACCCTCTATAGATGATTAGACGGTGTTTGTGTGAACTAATGTTTTAGAAGCCCACCCTCTTGTGTTCCCTCTAGGTCCACCAAAATTATTCCATGCAGTCCAGTCATCCAAATATCACAGGTGGTGACTTCCTGCGATAGTCTGGTCACCATGGCAACCACAAATTTCATGACTACTGCACTAAATTGCTCTCATTACTCCTTATCATTGCTAGGCCGTGTATGCGTTATGAGCCAGTGGCGTGCCTAGTCCCCTCCCATTACGATTGGCAGACTTGAGTGATTGGAGACGCGGCCATCAATTACACCTCTCTCCCCATCTCTCTTTCCCCCTATCTTTCTCCTTTTCTCTCTCTTTATCTCTCTCAAGCACTATTTCTTCTCTTTTTCTCCCTTCTCTCTCTCTCTCTCTTACTCTTCCGGTCTCTCTATCTCTCTCTCTAATTCACTCTATCTCTTCATGTCTTGCTCCTTTCTCTGTATTGCTCTCAATCACTCTTACTTTTCTCTTCTTATATCAATCTCTCTTTCTTATAACTCTATTTTATTAGTTCTCTCTGTATTTATTCCTTTCTATTTCTTCCTTCCTTTCTTTCCTGTATCTCTGTCTCTCTGTCTGTCTCTGTCCCTGTCCCTGTCTCTCCCTGTGTCTCCCTACCTCTCTGTCTCTCTCTGTCTCTCTCTGTCCCTCTCTGTCTCTCTCTGTCTCTCTCTGTCTCTCTCTGTCTCTCTCTGTCTCTCTCTGTCTCTCTCTGTCTCTCTGTCTCTCTATCTCTCTATCTGTCTCTGTCTTTCTATCTCGCTCCTTCTGTCTCTCTTTCTCGCTCACTGTGTCTCTCTCTTCTCTCAATCACCCGCTCTACTCTTCTTTCAATTGTCAACCCCCAAATCCTGGATTACACCGATGAGGCAGGAAATTTGAATTACAGTCACCCCTATGAAGGAAATCTTAGCACAGATGTGCTGAGATGCTGCAAAAAGGAATCATATTGCATTTGCATTTGTCAGACAAAGCATGCAATTATCTCTCTCTGCTGTTCCCCACACTACAAGATGATTGTGTGATGGTGGATCAAGGTATCACGGAAACTACTCGTAATCCACTTAAACAATTAGTGGGGCTTCTTCATGTGCCATCTTCATTTTCATAGGAGTCATAGAAAATTGATACTTTTGGCTCAGTGGGCTTGAAGGATATGTGCTTATTTTCAGCATTCACCCTTACATTACTGGGCCTTGGACAACCACATTGGCTTAGTACACATCTTCATGCCAATGATAATGAGAGGATTAAGGCTTTGTTTTGTAGAAATCTATTGGCTTCCTGTACTATTAGTCTCTTTTGGCTATTGGTCTCTACAATTCATGTTTGGTCCTGTTTCAAATTTCTTCTGGTTCTGCAGTGTTTGAGGAAACTGTAAACATCTAATTGTATACATTGATAATTTTTTTAAAAATGCAATTAATCCATTTCTATTTGACTAGATTTGGTTGCCCCCCATTTAAAAAGAATATTTTGACACATACAGCCCTTTCAACAAATGCTTATATTAAAAATAAGTTAAGGTAATGTTTTGAAAATTTAATCTGGAGAACACTTCTGACAGAATGACTTACAAATTATCTCACAGAATGTAATTAATGTCTGTCAAAAAAAGGAGTGTCAAGTCACATCCAGTATTAGAAAGAAGCAAAATGTGACACATGCATTTTGTTACGATGTTCATATCTAACAAATAAATTCAAATAATAAATACATGAGGGAGAACTTCCCCTGACGTTGTGGACCCCCAACCCTGCTGTATGCCTGTTTGGAAGTCCTTGTTCCTCAGTCGCAAGCAGTAGGTGGTGTCAGTCCAGTGAGTAAGCCCCCCATTAATAGTTTAGAGAGGAAGCTATGCGCTTTAACTACCGAGACCTCCACTAGCAAACGGAGCAGTGGAGGAAGGCAGCCCTCCGATTCATGAGGGGGAAAAAAACCCACAGGCTGGGGGAAGGGAGAGGGGGGTAAGAAGGAGGCTGAGCTGGAGTGACGTAGGGCAACCTTTGACTTTCTCTGTGGTGACTGTGAGGTGTTCGGCAGCAGCCTGTGTGTGGGGATATCTAAACACGCTCACTGCCGTGCAACGATGAGGATCTGAGCGAGGCGGACCGCGTTGTATTGTCTCGCTTAGAACCGTGCACGGTGCTTGGGTTACCCAGCTAGGAGCCCACTGAAGCCCCCCCCCCCCCCCAAACTCCAGTTGATTTCTGCTTGTAATCCATGGTGTCTACACCACAGTGTGTTGGAATAGTTAATAACTGCTGCGACAGATAGATTCATTGGTGGGAGTTGTTGAAGCATTTTACCCATCATGCATGCTGACACCTAATACATTCCAGGGACTTGCTTCACCAGGCCTGTGAGTTATCAGTCGCCGATGAAGAAAAGTGCATTTTTCACCTGGATTACCAGCCTCTGTTATGATGGCTTGCCAAGTTTTTGTGTGTACAGTGAATGTGTCATCAAGCCGTTGTATGTGAGGGTCGTCACTTGTTGGACAAAAAAGTAGCACCTGGAAAACTAGCAGACATAGAATTGTCTGCACATGGAAGACCGAGCTCCTGTTTCTTTGTGCTGTAGACTTAACACTGCTGCAGGAACAGGAGAAAGTGCAGAATTTTAGAGTGATAGGGGAAAGTTCGCCAAAAAACGTTCTGAGCGAAGAGAGCGCGCCCCTTTTG
This sequence comes from Arbacia lixula, assembly GCA_963669155.1. Classification (NCBI taxonomy): domain Eukaryota; kingdom Metazoa; phylum Echinodermata; class Echinoidea; order Arbacioida; family Arbaciidae; genus Arbacia; species Arbacia lixula. The sequence goes on from OZ022576.1 coordinate 8,405,168, forward strand.
AGACGTTGCATTCACGACACTTTTCTGTGTCACATCATGTCGTAAAGAGGTAGTTCTGAAGCATTGTTCGAGCTTTTAACATTCGAGGAGTGACCTACCTTCTGATCTAAGGGATATTTTGGATTTATTTCCTCCAGCATATCAACTCCTCATGAGCCATTGGTGCATTTTGGCACAAGAAATGCACACAAAGCCCATAGAGCGCAACTTTGCCTGGCACACAAGGGGTTAAGCAGGTATTAATGTCCAGAGGAAAGAAACCGTTATGATATGGAGGCTCCCACCTGGCTTGCCGTGACGTGAGTGGGGACGTCGTACGTGTGGCCTTCCGTACTGCTATCGGTCAAACGCAGGATGCGCTGTGTGGGACGAGTTCCTTAGTCTAATGGGCAAGACTAATTGCTCCTCATTCTGTAGCTGTCACGCTTGCCTTGTGTGTCTCACTCTCTGCGAGATGTGCACTCAACACTGAATGGAATGGAATTCATAAGATTGTCAAGTGGAGCTCACTCTTTGGATCGTTCTCAATTTAATAAATTTGGTGGATAATATTTGCGGCTGTTCTAGTAAGGATACTGGATTAATGGATTGTTTCCATGGCCCCTGGATATAGTGTTGCACTTGATTGGTCTTAACGAGGATAATCCAATCTGGACATCGCAGACAGAGGTGCCGTGACCATCATGAATATCTGGAAGATGAATAGAGTTTGTGGAAAACCAGACAGAACGTTCCTAGCACCGCTGGATGTTATATAGGGAGGGGCCTCCCTCATATTTGCTTTCATTTTGGAACATATTTTTGAAAGCAAACTCAAAAATGTGATTATGTGTAATCATAGATACAATAATTTTGTTGTTAATCAGTGATTTATCTCACTGATACATTTTTTGTGTGGAATCGAGAGAGGAGAGAAAGATCAGCCAAAATGGCGTTTGTGACTCTCAATATCTATCACCTCATGTCCACCTTCCTCAAGGCGATCGGGAACGCCAAGACGACACGTAACGACAACAGCAGTCGCTTCGGCAAGTACATTGAGATCAAGTTCAATCGCCTTCACCACATCGTGGGCGCCAACATGCGGACCTACCTCCTGGAGAAGTCCCGCGTGGTCTTCCAGGCACCCGAGGAGAGGAACTACCATATCTTCTACCAGCTCTGTGCCTGCTGCGACCTACCAGAGCTTCAGGATCTTGCCCTAGGTATGTATTCCCCCCCCCCCACCACTCATTTCTATGTCAAGCTTGTCATGTTCTGTGTACAGCAGGATGCCACGTTTCAGGCAAAGGCCCGAATTTAGGTCATGTCATGTAACTATTTTGCCCATGTTCTAGGCCTCTGTATGGGTAAACAAGCACATGCTGAGCACTATCATGTATAGTATGTGATGTCCATTTTTTTAAAATAGTAATTTAAAGTTCCCTTTTTCCCTCAAAATATAATCGCCATGTCACCTGTATGTAAGCAGAATTCAATGTGTATTGAGGGGTTGGCAGGGTGAGGATACTGTTCTTTTTTCTTTTTCAATCTTTTGTTGGCATTGTTCATAAAATGGTATCATATCGACAAGGTTTTTTCCGAACCATCAACTCCTTTGATGGTTCATAAAGACACTATAATGATATGTGCCAGGTCTCAGCATTGTTGGCAGAGGAGCTTCATTTTGTCAGTGATGAACAGTATGTGCTTTCATGTATTCACAGTGAGAAACCAATGTGCTATTTTATAACCCTTTGTGAGCCACACTCACCATAATGGATTTTGTGCGTATTGTTTGTGCCAAAATGCACCGTTGGCACACAAAGGTTGCATGCACATTTTCTGTACTGTTCCTCTTGTTTAGCAATACTGTAAAACAACAATAGAACAAATCCGTATTGCAGTGAATCATCATACTATTACACCTATTTCTCTTTCAGAACTGGCATAGATACAGGTATTCTTATGCTTTCAGGAAGATTTATCTTTACCAGAAACACAATGCTTTGGATATCATCCAGTTTCTGTTGTGTCTTTATTGTTACAAATCACCCCATTCCCATTTGCCAAATGCAATGTTATTCAAAGCAACAGGTTCATGAAGAAGCATGGTTGGCAAGTATGGTTTTCTCTCCTTTTTCCCCCCTCCATTGTAACGCTTCTCCATGAAATTTTGATTTGTTTTTATTTTGATATAATTTGCTTTCTATCTCTTTAATGTACTTATGAAATGTCACATTGATGTGTTCTATCTGTATGACCTTTGTTAATCCAGTGTATGTAATGTTTGAAAAAATGTTTCTATCAAACCCTCCCATTGTGATCTGTGACCATAGACCTATAATAACGTTGTCTGTATACCTAGGGTTTAGGGTTAGGGTTAATAGATGAGGGAAAAGAGACAAAATATGTGCCCCTTGTTTATTTCATATATTGCTGCTGCAGATATCACATAGAATCATATTCATGCAGATTGTCTTCTGAAAGCTTAGAATGTATTTGGTTAGAAACTGCAATTTCAAAATAACTGAATGGATGAAAAGTTAGAACCCTGGGTCTAAGGTCATAGGTCCCGATTACCTTTCAGGTATCTACATGTGTAGAATTCAGTTAAGTAAGTTGTGATTTGTGGTTGGAAAAGGAAAACAAGGCAAAGAAAAATGTGAATGTTGTTGTCGATGTGTGTTGATGTTCTTAATATTTTCTTGCAGGTAATCTGTGCTCCAGTGTGAATGTAAATCGATTTTGAAATTTAAGATGCATCAATGTTTGAAAAAAACATTAAGGTTTGGTCATGTGTTGACACAAACAGGTATGTTGTGTGAACATTTGAATGGTGGACTGAATTCCAGTGAATTGTGTAGAAATCTGTGTGACATTGTGAAAGCATTTTGTCAACTGAATGTGATGATGTATGCTCCAGTTTTCAACATACAAATATGGAAATGAACGATTTCTGTAATTGAACAAACTAGTTTCAGGGTCAAACGGTGACTTCTGATATTGCATATGTCAGTGGTCAAGCTTCTACTGTCTAGGGAAGAAGGAAACAATGAGTCATCAAATGTCCAGATCCTGTCAAATACCCTACTCCTTTTCTCTCCACCACTCTCTCTCTCTCTCTCTCTCTCTCTCTCTCTCTCTCTCTCTCTCTCTCTCTCTCTCTCTCTCTCTCTCTCCCCTCTCTCTCCACCTTTCTCTTCCCCCTTCTTACCCTCTCTCTATCTATCTCTCCCTCCCTTACTCTCTTTATATGTCTACATAGGTGCGTCTTCATTAGCCCGATCAGACGAAATAGCGAGCTATTTTTCTGATCCGGGGAACTAGCCTGAAGTTGCAATCGCGTCTTCATTAGCTCGAAACTCGGGATACGTAAGCTCGAGCTCGGGTTGCATAAATTATCCCGAGTTTCGCACATACCAGCAGTGTGCGACAGGAATAGGCCATGACCGCATGGCTTCGGTTGTGAGCTCGCATTCACGCACGTGTAAAAACCTATTACGTAAACAATGCCTCGTGGGCGCTGATGCATGTCGGGATCGAGAAATTTTCAGGCTAATGAAGACGCTCCGAACTAGCTCGAGCTATTTCGCGAACTAGCTTGAGCTAGCTCCATCTAGCCCAAGATTTCTCGGGAAATTTTCTCGACCAAATAGCTCGCTATTTTGCCTGATCTGGCTAATGAAGACACAAATAGCTAGCTATTTCGTGATCTGGCTAGCTAACCCGATCAGAACAAGCTCGCTATTTTGCCCAGCTCGAGCTAATGAAGACGCCCCTCATCTGTCTATTTCTCTACAAAAGACATATGACTAAGATTGATCTTGAAGTCATTTGAACATTATTCTTGAAGGGGAAATGATTATGCATTACTGCAGGAAAGGATGATCAGAAAACTATTGTATAACCAAAATCATTTAAGCAAATGGTTATGACATGTTCCCACCCATATTTGTAAACACAATATCCATATTTCCCAGGATTTTATTTTGAACCTGAACAGGAGAATAATGAATCTTGCTCTGACCTTGAGTATTTGAACCAAGATTCTGGAAGTGCATATCTAAGCTGCAGAAGAATAATTCAAGCATTTCCCTTCAGTCATCGGCATCAGGCTTTGGTCTACTTGCGAGACTAAAACGTTGGGGAAGGGGAAGCGAAGACAGACCCTTTATGACAGTTGTACTGGTGACTTAATTACCGCTGAGTCTCAAGGGGAAACCACACACTACTGCCCTACTTTATCTCATGCTCTATCCCTCTCAAAGTTTTATGGTTGGTCTCTCAAAGTTTTATAGTCGTCTGGCTGATCTGTTGACATATTCCTTTGATGGAGCTTCATTATAAGGCTAAAATGGTTTCTGGGATTATATGATGCATGTCTTTCACCAGGACAGCTTTATTTTGTGCATCGGGTGATGCCTTCCATCCAGGAGCCTGTAGGCTAGATTGGCTCAAATTGAATAGTTTCTCAGTTTTATTTTAAATGGTTTACTTGCCATGTGTGTATTTTGTCACATGTAATATACACAAAGCAGATAGAGCATCATTTTATCCAGTCAATATTTTGTTGTTGGGGGGGGGGGGGGGGGGGGTCAGATAAAAGTCGGTAAAAGCCGGGTAAGAATGTGACAAAATTGTTTATATTTTTTAGTAAGAATAATGAAATGATTTCTTGATTGATTTATGATAGACTCTTGAGATCTTGAGGCAAGTATCAGAGATTATATCACTTTTGACAAAGTAGGTCCGGACTTACTCATAACTCTGTGCAAGTTGCAATAGTTCTTTTTGAAAAGCTGGAATGAGAAGTTGGGATTCAAGATACCATCTCAAAAGTCACTTCCAGGATAACTTAAATTTTGGAAGTTGGAAATCTGACATTTTGAACAAATATTCATCTGGGGCATGGAAAGAAATTCAGAATAATTGATTATTTGAGATTAGAATCAGGGTAGCGTGCGAAAAAAGAGAGTGGATGTGACAGATTTGAGATTGATATTCTGAAAAGGGAAAGACACGTCTGTCTGTTCTGTATATCAGAATGAATCATCTGAACTATCATCAGAGGGCATGAATGGTTCAAAACATCACTTTCAGAAGCACATTATCAACAAAATCATCTAATCATAGAAAACAGCAATTAGTTTTTACATATGGTGCAATGCTTTATAGGCCAACACACAGTATTATCATAATTTTAGTACTCTACAGCAATTATACTTGTAGACTGATTGAAATGTGTTTGCTATTAGTGCTTCCATCAAATTCTCAAAGGTGTATTGTGAACTACGCAGCAGAAGTATGTCTCTTTGTAATTTTCCCCTGTTAGCTATTCTGAGAGCCAAGAAAATGGGACAACACACATTTAAAGGCATAGCTTATAGGCTACCTTGGGCTCCTTTAAGTGTGTTTTGCTATTATATGACAGTGCAGAAATGATATGACTCTGAAGAAAGGAAGAAAGTGACATGATTATCCTTCAAGATCACAGCATGTCTTGATGCAACATCACCTGTGCATCTTATCAGTCAGGACCACATGCACTTTCATCATGTTTTAAAATGGCTTTGGTGGTTTGCTTGAGACTCTGCTCATTTCCTTAGTCACTTTTTTGGTTTGTAAGATGGACAGAAGCATGCACACATACAATAACTGTTAAAGATAAGGGATAGCAGTGGTGTGACACGGGACCTGTTATCATGCAGAATCTACCTTCTGCCACCATGGTAGGTCCTGTTCTGGTCACATTTTAGGATCAATTGAAGAAATCATCTCAAAATTATATATATCATTGTTTTGGCAAATGTAATGATTGAACTTGCATAATGATAATAATCGTGTTGTTAGTAGTGGTGATGATGATGATGATGATGATGATGATGATGATGATGATGATGACGATGATGTTCAATGATTATGACAATGATAATGACAATGATGATGATGATAATGATCATTTTGGTGAAAGAGATAAAACGAGCGTGAATGATTTCCAATGTCTTTTAAATGCTTTTAAGTCTAATATTCATACCCAAATCCCTCCATTAAGTAACATACTTGAACATTTTCTGCACAAAGTAAGGACAGTATAAGCATAAAAAAACACTTTCATCATGCCTTGGGCTATCCAAGGATGTGTGAAGCAGATTGGGCTCCCCAAATGCAAAAGCTGCGCTTCTTCTTGAGGAGTAATGTAGATGGATGGCCCAAGGATGTTGAACCCAAGCCAAATGCCCGCTCATGGCTGCCGAAATTTGCACATCCTGCAGAACACATACAGGACTTTAACTTCAAATTTAGGCACATCAAGCCCCCTTATCGCCAAGAATCAAGTTTTCATCAGGATTTTGTTGAAAATCAGATTATAAGGCACCTGGGAATGGGGAAAGTTTTGGGTGTATGTGCATTTTGCCAACGTGCGGGTTAGGTTCATGATCACAGTGTAATGTAGCATTACAAAAACGTTTTAAACAGACTTCTTTGCATTGGACTGCATATCAGTGTACAAAAAAATGTTTCACATAGAAGTAATCAGATCAGATTTTTGTAAGAAGTTAAAAGAAAAAAATCCATGACATGTAGAATTTGTAGACTGTTTGTTGGACTTGAAAATGAACTTATCATTAGGGTTTTACCCGCCTAATTGTTTTTTTTATTAAAAAAAATGTTTGAGAATGAATTTCATTCTTGTCACCATTATCAAAGTTTGGTAATGTGGGGGAAATTTTAGGCAGACTGGGCACATCAAGTTTGGTAGCATGGGACTAGTCTCCACAAGTTTCACTGTGACCTTGATAGTAGCATGTATGTTATTTTGTGTCTAAATTTAGCAGGTAACATTAATCGGTTGCTTCCCTCCATAGATCCTTAGCTTCAGAAACTCACCACAGACCAAACCAGTATAAACCCCCACTCCTTATATCCCAGAGAGAGAAAGAGAGATCTACTAATCTTACTCCTGCCAACAATTTGGGAATGACTTTTGCAGGGATTTCTATTGGCTTTAAGTAATGAGATCAGTTTAGCGGGATATTGAATTTGTTATAATCTGAGATCTGAGCGATTACAATTGTAGAACACCTGGATGATTCAGGATTGGTTCTCAATTGGCTGAAGGCAGCAAATATAGTTTCATGGTCAGACTTTCCTATACTTAAATCATTGCACCTAACTTTAACTTCCCTGTTGTTGTTCACATATCATGCGTGTCTCTCTTTTCTTCACGCTTTTTCGTGATCTGGTGATCCTTTGTAGTAGTCAAGAATCAATGTGTTTTGTCCATTTTAGGCTTTGTTGCCTATTTAATTCTTTTTTCATCCTTCCCTCAATGATTGAGGGTAGATGTATTATTCTGTAATACATTTTTAAAGATATAATTACAATACTTATTTGATAAATTGGACTCTTTCAAATTTTGTTGGAAGTATTTCAAAGTTTGATTATCTTTTAGCTTTGCAGTGATTTATTTTTGGTTTATTTAAGCAATGTTTTCTGCCAATTCAATAGTTCAACCCTTGTGTTCATCGAATAAGAATACTGCAGGGCAGTGTATTCCTGTCCCATTTTGACATTTGACAGAAGTCAACACTTACATCGCAAACATCTGTGCTTTAACTTGGATAAGACCTCCATCCCATAAGCAGCCCATGCTACTGTTTTGGTGTGTCGAGGTAATGTCTGCCGGTATTACTCAATCCCAAGGCTTACTCATCCCAACGCCTGTCTCCATTCCTCAAGTGAAAAGCACTTTCAGGTTGGTCCTATCCATCATCGGCATCCCCCTCACATTCAACCAGCACAATAGACTTCCATCCCCATGGCTTGCCTGATTAATTACTTATTTCCTTCATGATGTTCGGACAACAGAACTTCCCAGAATTATCAATTTAGAATTGATTTGAGAAGAAAATTGTGTCACATTTTTAAGTGAAGAGCTAAGTAAAACATCAGTAATGATATAAATAAATTTAGGTGTAGTATCATTGAACATTAATAACATAAGGAGGGTTGTGTATGGATTTTCAACAACAGTAGCCATATTCTCATGATTTTTTCAACTACCATTTTCCCCCTTTGATACCCCTATTTGTATGAAAGTTCATTGACTTTTAATCCTGAAGTGCTAGGTCCTAAGCCCAGCTTCAAAAATGTGTATGTCATTCCCTAAGTTTCAAACGACATATCCCATTTCTTGTTTATTGAATTATTTTACGAGAGATGTCAAACAGATAGCCAGAGGCCATTGCCCAATAATGTCATTACTGAAATTTACGTCATTGGTAGCTTTCCTCGAAGGGGATGACAGAGGAAAATTACCAATGTTGAGATTTCAAACTCAACATTTCAAACTCTTGTGAATGTTGTTAGAGTAGCCTTTGCCGTTATCTATTTGCGTCATTCGCATTCAGTTCTGTCAATTTTTGCTCAGGTTGTAGCATATCGATTACTGCGATGCAGACATTTATCATCTTGGTGTGTGATTCTTTTGATGAGCGCATCAGATTGCGTATATCTTCAAATGTCACAGTAGAGTTTGTGCTGCGATGCCAAGAACTGTCCGGAAATCTGATCTTTGTGTGTGTATGGTTTCTCATTTGGCACAACGTGATTGATTGTAATTGTGTAGTTGAAGTGACGTAAGTTACGGTGGCAATGATGGGAATGTTGGAGATGACACTGATGTTGATAATGAATGAGAAGGTTGATTTGAACGTAATTATGACGGAAGTTATGATGTCGATGAAGATGGTGATGTGGGTAATGAAATGTAAGGTGGTGATTGTTTGATAGATTCATGTTTGGTATTTATCAGTCCTTGGTTATGATATATTATACAAATGATGCACAGGTTTGAGTGGGTCGGTAGGAATTGTGTACACAAGTTACCTCTGAATTGCCTGAACCCACGAGGCGAAGCCGAGTGAGTTTCGGGCAAAATTCAGAGGTAACGAGTGTACACAATCCTACTGACCCACGAAATAAACCTGTGCATCATCTGTTTTATAGAATGGGCCCCAAAATCTGATAAAAAAGGGTAAAATCTCCATTAACATAATTTACCGGATGCATGGCTAGCCATGCGTCAGTATTTACCGGATGCATGGCTAGCCATGCGTCGGTAATTACCGATGCATGGCCAGAATTACCGACGCATGGCTGTGATTGACCAATCAGATTGCAGAGATCCATCTTCATCATCAACCATCATCAATGATTGGAAAATCTGTCAAGACTAAAATTGTTGTCTTCTTTCACGTTGACAAGTGTCCAAATAACACAGCTAAAAATATGACATGATTTTCTCCATACACCATGTCAAGTGGACAAATAGAGTCTTTTTGTTTAGAACTACCAAGTTCATCAAGCTTCGATTTGATAACAACCACTTCATATCAGGAAAGACAGATTTACTGCAATTTACTGCGATTGTCCAGAGTGGCGTCGAGTGCCCAAACGAACGTATTCGTAATGTACAGTGCACAATGCTCTAGTAGGCAACTCACCGCAGCACACACTCTTACAGTGCTGTGACAACGTAGAATTCAGACCCGAGGTTGTCCACTTCTCCGTTAGATATTACTTCCAAATTTACGTGTTTCACTCCTGCAGATCGTTTGAATATAGAAAATGAGTGTTCGATGCTGTGGGATAAATTTATACTTACTGGCAACGTCTGAATCGTCCAAAATCTGTTTCAATTCTTCACCTAACTTTACCGAAGCTTCTCGAGTTTCGTGGGTGCCGCCATTTACGGTAAACAATATCGGTATCGATCATACTAAATCTCGATATCGATCATATTAATTCTCGGTATCGCGATATCGTCTTGATATCGCGTGCTGCCAGTAAAAAACAATGCATGGTAAATTACGGGTAATTAACCAATCAGATTGCAGAGATTCTGACACCCATTCTATAATTGTGCTTATTTCTTGTCTCAAACAGGTTGGATACGTGCCTTTGAAATATCTTATATTTCATTGGAAATATTTACTCCTTTTGTTGGATCAATCATCAATGATTAGTACTTTTTGTTAAATGTTTAGAATGATTTGTTGTTCAGTTTCTTGTATCATCAATGTTAAAAAAAGCCGTACATTCACAAATATATGATATATTAATGGTTAGGCCTTCATCACTTTGTTCCTTATAGAAATGGCAACATGATATGCTAAACTGACCTGGAATTGATGAAAAATTATCATTCATGTATACAATTAAATGTGATATAAATAGCTTTCATTAATTTGTTTGTAACTAAAATTTGCTAAAATATAAAAAAGGGTTGAAGGCAAAGTGGTGAAAATCTATAAATATGTTTGTGGATGTTACATATTAGCTCAAAACCTGTTCTCACTGCTGAAATCTGCCCAATACATGCATTAACCTGCCAACCCCCTTTGATTGTATCGTGTTTATCCATGTTTTTCATGGATATTGCATCTGTTTTGCCCACCTGTGTATTGTGTCACCGTACATATGGCTCCAATGATTAAAAGCAGTGAAAACATGTTTCCAATCACATCAAGGCTGTGTAATATCAAGACATGCAATCAGTTCAATAGCCAATCAGGAGGAGTGTTTCTAAATGGATCTCTTTCATACACACATTCTGATTGGCTCCTACATATTGACTACATAACTTCATAAATAGTTCAACCTTACTCTGTGGTTCTCATATCGCCCATAACAACCATCTTGTACCCATTTATATCATTTTGTGTTGGTGGTTTAATGAAAATCTCATGTTCAATGTACATTTACCACTTAAATATCTGTATATTTAACTTATCTTTAATTGTGATGTTTTTTGTCGTATTCCTGTATTCTCCTCTTTATTTTTCCCCCACAATCCTCCACAGATAGAGCAACTGAATTCTTCTACACGAGCCAAGGTGCCTTGAAATATACAAAACCTTTCAAGATTGGTTTGGATCGATTTCTTGGTTGATGAATTTGTAATCCTCCCTCAACCTATATATTAACCATCAACTTGATATTAATGCTTGTATTCTACTACTACTACTTCCATTTCCATTTTTCTGTTGAATGCACCATTGATGTAATTACTGTTCACTCGTAATAATCCTGTCGATGTATGCACATGTTGTATCGGTAATCCGCATGATTTTTAAGGGGAAACATGTTTTTTGAATGCAGGAGGACCTACAATTTTAAATATTCTTGTTTAACGATTATGGTATTCATATCTTCAGTACATGCATGGCCTTTCCCATCTAACTTGTATATAAAACTTTTGGGGAAATGTTTGCAATCATGCTCACCTAACCTGAAATTAATGAGATATCAGGCTTGACTATTTGATGAACTTGAAATACAATAATGCTAACATGTGTATATGCATGCCTCACTCAAAAAGGGAAATTGTTAAAGGATCAGTCAACATTTATTAAATGAAGTGTTTTTTGTGTCACTATATGAGAAGAATGATTCCTTCATCATTAATAAGAATCAAGAGTAAAGTCACAGTATCGGTATGAAATTTTTTTTGTTGACTCTTTTTTTTCTTTTTTTAATAGATAGAATATTAGGCATTCATACATTATTGTCCTGTCAGTTTCAAATGGAAATATAGTAAAAACAACAAGTAATTATCTTTATTTTTTCTGTCAAAGTTTTGATTAGTTTTATTAGAAAATAAGGAGCACATGCATAGTTCTTTAAAGCTCTTACAAGAGTTTGTTATTCTTAATTCTGTAATACTGAGGTTTTCTTGTTCAGGCCTCATTAAGTTATATCAACATTAATGCGCTTTCTGTGGACAGCTAACTACTCCTGAGGGATTCAAATGAAAATGATGTAATGATAAATGAATAAATATATCAATGTTGAATAAACTTACCACATCCTTTCAGAAATTTGAGAAAGCATTTAACCGTATCCTCCCATAACTTAAACCTGTACACCCAGACCTCAGGATTAAAGGCTTAGATTGATGTGCCCTAAAATGAGAAACCAATTATGAATTATGTTATGTTAAAGGTTCAAATAAGGGAAAATGCACACAGAACCTATTTTACAATCATTAAGAAACTTCAGAAGCTCTGCTTAAAGATTTCATGGCAGCGATAGGTTGTGACAACACAACCTACCCCCCCCCCCCTTCCCGCCACCAAAGAAAAATTTCATGAGGCATATTTCATTAGGAAATCATCATTGATATGTTTATATATTTATCAAGATGGTTGAATGTAGTGCATATTAAGTGGGGAAAAATTACATCAGTTTAACTGGCAATAAGATATTATTCATTTGATGCATATGTATTACACATGCACACTCCTACTATTATTCCATTAAATATGAACACAAAACCAGCAAGTAGCTTTAACATGTTTCTCCTGAGGCTGTACTATGTGTTTTCAGTGGAAAGGAAAAACCGGTTTGTTTCACTAACCCACGTACCCACCTGGAGAATACACAGGAAAAACTGAGGTTGATATAAGAACTGCCTCGGGAATCTTGGGTTCCTGTCGTGTGTTGGGCTTCTTGTGCTTGTCTCTCCTTGGTAACCATGTCAAATTGCCCTTTTGTACAGACTGGGCATGTCTTTTATTATCCTTGTACAGGGAGGGGTGTCTGGCTACTGTAAGATTTTCACAGGAATCCCTTGTTGTGGACTTTTTTTTACATTATACGCACTCACTCTAAGTCTTTTTGGATTAAATTTCTTAGAATGATGTATTATTATATCTGTCACTGTGTGTATATATATTTGGCTAGAGGAGATATATAAATGCATCAAGTTATTCAACAAATGTTTTATTCTTAATTTAGTCCTGTGCATCATTGAATTTGAAATTAGATCTGAGTCAAGAGCAGGCACTACTTACAGTTAAAATATGTTTTTTAGGGTGTGGGTATTAAATTAGGCCTCTCAGTCATAATTTCATATATCTTGTCATACAAAGCAACACATTGTTGTACATTGTAGGTTCCTTGATATTGGATCATATCAGTGTTCATATATATGTGCTGATATGGTATTATCACTTGAATACCCTTAGTGGAAGATCATGGTTATATATTTCAGACTGTCAGCAATCAAACTCATAAGTTGTGATTCATTATTTATATTTGTAGAGGAAGGTGGGAATCTTTGTAAACATGAGCATTGTATGTGCATTTTATGTTGTTGTCATTCTGTGTAAAGTGTTTAAATTATACTAATTGACAAATTAAACAAAATATCTTTCATGTGACTAAGTCAAAGTTTCCCATTGCAAAATGTATTAATGGTTGCAATGAGAGAAATACATAATATATCTTTATCTCACAACTGGTTGCCCAACATTCAAAGTGAAGCTACAAAATTGCATGAAAACAAAATGACAAAATGATAATGAATGCAAAAATACATGGAGTATTTTTATTAACAATTTAACAGTAAAATTTAATTGTATCATGATGAACAGGAGGAATCATACTGGATATTTCTTTAGGTTGTTTATATCTCTTTGGCTAGAAAGAAATGTGCCATTATTGCTGTCTCCATCTGTTAACTTTAAAAAAATGGGCTGATAAAAAAAAAAATACTGAAAAGGTAAGAAATATTGAAAAAATGTGAAATATAGTCCAAGTAGATATCAATTTTGGGTATTGTTCATCCTTGTAAAGAAGACAAATAATTTTGTAGGACAAAAAGTTATTTTTATAAAGTTTTAGGGAAGGGCAGTTTTTTTGTGGGGCACTTTCCCCCTTGCCTTCCTCCTCTGCTTTCTGCATCAAATGTTATACTTGGCTTTTTTTAGTTGGATTTGATCTTGGAAGAGACCCAAGATAAAAATCCAATGAAGGTTCGTCCATTCAATAAGGAAATCAATGTGATTTCCTGAAGATTCACTCTGAAGACGACTCACAGTCAACTGCAATTTTTTTTACCTGTAATTTTGAATGCATATTTTACCTGTGTACTATATTGCTGGGTGAATTCTAAGTAAAAACAAAATCCTATTTTGTGGTTGTGTTTAATATAGTTGTGACTCATTGATTACTGTGAGCCCTTAACTCGATGTTTAATCCTTCCGTGATTGCTATTGTCTCCCCAAATTAACTGTAATCAATTAATGCCCTTTGTACAGCTCAATAACTACCAATCTTTGACATACTGTATGTTAAAATAATTTTTGTTTTCTCACACATGATCTTAAATTGGTTTATAAAGCATTGCATTTGGTATGTTTATCCATGTCATTGTCCACTCACTGCATGTACCAACCATAATTATTTCAGAGTCCAGTTGGCTTCATGGTTTAATATATCTTTTGGGAACATGTAATCATATCTTTCTCACTGAAAGGCTCCAAACCTTATGCATTTTATATTGTTTTAAACATGGAGTTTGTTTAAACAAAGCTATGATATTCAACCAATTTCAAAAACAGTTTTATGTGAAATTGTAAGAACCAGGTGGTAAAAGATTACATGGTATTGGCGTTGAATTGTATAATTTACCCAATCCATACCAGTTGCATGATTAATAATCACTACTTCACTAAAAGCACCAGGTGAAAACTGTTGCTAGAGAAATCTGAGTGCCTTTGTAATTAAATTGCCACACATTCATAATGGCATTGTGCTTTCATTTTCAACATTAGTGCAATAAATTTGCTACACTATGTTGGATTTCCTCTCGGGGATGTAGCAAAGGGAGTCGCTATGGTGAGAACCACTGGATAGGCTGAGAATGATTTCGTGTCTTCTGCTTTCTTTCTGGGGGGGGGGGTCACTCTCTATCTTACTCCATCACATTTACCTCTATGGTTTGGCGTTGATGTTTTTGTTCTTTAAAACTCTTGATTTTCATACCTGTTTGTCCATGACTCATAATAATTCTATTCTTGGATAGAAATCTTGACGTACAAACTCCCGTCTCTTGGGGGGTGTGCAAGGTTTCGACTTTCTTACGCTTATCTCAGATTAAACTTTTTATTCGGGTTTCGTTCTCATACCATGGACTGGTTGTATAACAGTTTGTTTCTCCATGGAACAAATAATTTTGAATGTTCTGTGTTTTCATGGTCACCTTTAATGGCTTTCATTTCAATCTTCTCAATGAATGTGCATATTACAATTGAAATTGTTTATCACATATGGTATGCATATGGATGGGTCATTAGATGCCATGTATGTATATATATATATATATATATATATATATATATGTGTGTGTAGTAAACAATCGCAAACCATTTTCCCAATAAAATGTACTGCCATGCATTCATACATTGTAGTACCTTACTATTGTATGGGAATGCAAAGTTTGCTCATAAAATGTAGATTTGCTAGTTGATATATATATATATATATTTATATTCTACAAAAAATGTATTCTCAATGCAGTGCATAGTTAATAAGAATTTGATATCATCTTTGGGGTTGATCTTTCTTCACTCAGAGAGAACTACTGTTTATATTAAAAATGTAGATATGGAGTCCTCTTTCAGATAACCAATGTGAACTTGCTGTTGTTTCTGGTGGCTTACCTTATAACCAATGAGAAACTTTACTTTGTGGATTTTCTGAACTTGCACTTGCTTATCCTTCATGGAAATGCGAGCAAAATGCATTCATATACATTTTTCTGCCTGTCACAATTATACAGATGAAGTAGTTATAGTATAAAGTACAATTGAAGTTCAAGTTTGTAACTTTGTACACTTTTGTACACATTAATATCATGGAGACAGGTATGTTTCTATTGTGAAGAAACATCTCCATTGATCAACATTGCACAGAATTGCCATTTTATGACTCAAAATGGTACATAAAAAACATTGCAAGGCATTGTATATTTCATGTTTAATACTCAGGAAGTATCCCTTAGGAAGGAACCCCTTGCACAGAATGGGCCCCTCTCTACTTGACTATATGTCTGTGAATGGTCCCTCTGTGGTTGTGAGATATCTGTACCCCTAACCTTGAGTGGACCCCTCCTAACTTGACGTTGTGTTTCCTTGTCCTGCAGGCGACCCAGATGAGTTCCTGTACACCAGCCAGGGGGAGGCTCCTATCGTGGATGGCATCGATGACAGGGCCAACATGGATGAGACCAAGGAGGCCTTCAAACTACTTGGTAAGGCATCACCACCTCCGCTCACTCCATCACTCCCTCACCCCCTCACTCCCTCGCCCCTGCAATGTCAACCTATTCCAGTGCGGCATTCCCAATCAAGAAAAACACAACCTGGGCTTATTATTAAAATGTTTATATTGGCTAAGAAGCACTCTTGCAACACGCAGACACAGATCCAAACATGTCATGGATTATGCAGTATAGGAGTGGCTGTCTTGAAAGCATGGACCATCAGGTTGAGTCACCTGATAATCAGTATATCGAACAGCAACACACCTTTTCACATGTTATCCGTGGGAGCATGTCCTTGACTATTTCTGTTCCAGATGAAATGCTGCTCTATTGGATTTGAGTGCATTACTGGTGCCAACATTCTGATAAAAGCTCAATAAGAGTTCATGTTACAGCATTGTATCATTACACACTTGGATAAAAGCAGGATGTATGTTGCACCCATTCTGCTATATCTGTTTGCAGATCATGCCCAACCCTCGACATTAGAAAGAAACCTCATATGTCGGATGATAGACTTCCCCCTCAAAACCCCAGTGATGTCCGTTATCCTTAGTGTAGCATCACCTCTCATCAATCAGGGATATTCACTCCTCCCCTGCCAGACCCCTGAGACTTACCCCAAGGACCCTCCACACATGCCCATCTTCCTGGAAGTCCTGATGGATTAGCTTGGGCGTGTATCAGGTACCCTCAAAGGCTGCTTGAACCTCAGTGTCCTCCTTCCATCCTCCATACTTAATCTTACTCCAGGTCCCTCTTTCAACATGTGTGCTTCTCCTGGGATGTTGATTTACCAAGGGCGGGTGTCAGATTCCCTTAAAGGGGGCAACATAGGCCCCTTCCCTATTACTTTTCAATCTTGATCCTTCCTTAAGGATGTCTGCATCTTCCAGGAAGTCTGTCTTGGTGTGTTCATGCCCCTCTCTACTGGTTTAAAAAACAAATGCTTCTTATTTTAGGTCTTCTTGAAATTTTAGTTAAGATTATCAAAGCGAAGTGTTGGGTACCCCTAAAGGATGGAAACATGTACGCCCCCTCCCCCTTCTCTGAATCAAGCTGTGGGTTTCCTTTTTTAAGATGTCTCTTTCCCAAGAAGTCTTCGTGGTTTACTTTACTTGTAAATAAGCATGAGGTACCCTGAGAGTGTAGAAATAAGCATCCCTATCATCTGCTTGTACACTACAGGTCCTTCTTTAACATGTCTTCCTTTTCTGGGAAGTCTTTTTTTTAGATTAGTATAGGTGTTTGTTAGCCCCCCATAAAGGGTAACAAGTGCCCCCTTGTTTTTAAATCAACCCCAAATCATTATATATTACAGCTTACTCTCGATATAACGAGGTCGTCGGGACCAGGGCTTTTTCCTCGTTATAACGAAACCTCGTTGTATCCAAACAGGATAAAAAAACAATAAAATACATTGAAATATGTGTGCTTGTGTGTTCTTTGTGTTTTCCTATGTTTTTATATCTATAGCCGTCTTGGAAACATGCGTTATGAAACCGAAAAGGGGGATTGGAAACGTGCGTTTTCAAACTGAAAAGGGGATTTGTTTTTGCTCAACACGGCATGCGACCTTGATATATTCTTGCTGTTTTAATAGCTAGTTGCATTAAATGAATATAGACCATTCCCAATAAGATGGGTATTATTTTGCAGTCAATAAACTGGTCAAAATAAGTTGGCATCGTAATCTTCTAGACAATAAAACATGCGGTTTAGTTGTTTGGACAAACAAAAGAACGGCGGCGCAACAGGCAGCACGGCCGGGAAATGAGGGGAAGGTTATTTAGATAAGATCGTCTCGCTCGTCTGATATGCTTGCGACGACGTAGCAACACCTATATGATCGGCACTTTCTTTGTGGGTCATTCCAAAATTATTACGAGGGGGTTTCATGTAGTAGATTAACGCTGCCACTACATACTTAAATTTCATTTTGTATCGTAATTAGGATTTCCAGCAGCATTCTAATTTAAAGAAGAATATTTCATTATCTCTTTAATTTTTTCATTGTCATATTTTAGTGTGTGAAATATACTTCACCTGTCCGAGATCACATTTGTTTTTGTGAAGAAACCCAATCAGTCGCTGCTCATCACAGACACACCCCCAATTCAGCACGCGCCGTATATCATTGATTGCCGTGATGGGATCGGACTTGCAAACCATGTGCTTTCAATGTACGCCCGCACGCTGTGCGAAGGAGCACTTTATGTACAGTGTATCAGAAAATGTGCACATGCTCGCGTTGCGTGGACGTGTATTACGAGATGTGTCTGGCCCATTGCGGTGCCGTTCTCATGTGTTTTCAATCTTTTGAGAAGATTGCTTTCAACTAGCTAGCCCTCGATTTTCCTTCCTCGTTGTAACGGAACGCAATTGTTATGTTTTTCTTTGTCTTGGGGTCAACAGAATAAGCTCGCTATAACGAAATCTCGTTATATCCGTGCTCGTTGTAAGCGACGTGGTGCACCATAGGTTTGCATGTAGAGACTTTTGGGACCGAGAGATTTCTCTCGTTATAACGAAACCTCGTTATATCCGTGCTCGTTGTATCGAGAGTAAGCTGTATTAGGGGAATTGCTGAAACCTCGTAGAGGGTATAAGAAAAGGAGCTCTCCTTAGAGATTTTTTTTTATTGCTACTCCTCCCCAAATCAGAGGTGAAATGATGATTCGCCAGTGGTGTCTAGTCCAATAGCTAAGCAGAGGTCTTGAAAGATCCTGTAATATGGACAGTGTGTAATATTAGTGAGTGCATCGTTCAGTGAAACAAGGAACACGTATTCATAGTTTCTTCTCTAGTGCTTCTGGGAAAGGTCCAATGGGTCTTAAAAATCCTGGAGCCTTTTTAAGCTTCAACGACATGAAACCTTAATCCTCTGAATGTGAGAAGAGTTAGTAGTTTGTGCTGTGAGGAAAGAATAAAGAATATGTAGTCCACAATGGGGTTAGAAGCCTGTGGGAATGTACTGGATCAGAGCCATGTATACACAGATTTTTGCCAACTCAGTTTCAATAGGTAGCAACATGGCACATATTCTTTGTTCTCTGTTTGCCCAATAAGGCAACACATGCCACGTTGCTACCAATTGAAACCGAGTTGACCAAACTTTGTGTATAAAGTGCTCTGTGCAGGATTTGATCATTGCACACTCTTCTGAGGGTATCCTTTGTGTCAGTCAACAACTTCCTACAGGAAACAATGTCCAGACTTCCAGATCAAGCAAATGTCCCAAGCATCCTCACCCATGCTCACCTGAATTGTCAAGGGTGTGTTTGTCTACCCTCATACAAAGCATGTCGGAAGGAAGGACTTCCCCCTCTTGTGCATTGGGGAACATCATGATATATATCATCTCAGCCACGCTCTGAATTTCATGTCCGTCCATAAGTAACTGCCTGCAATTGTCTTAGACATATCTGGGGTAACGTTCCGTCTGATAAATGTACCCCGCTGTTCACTTGCTTCATATACATGTCAAAGCTTGGTGAAAAAAATGTTGACCTTTCAACTGTGACAATTTGTTGCAGATGAGCACATTGTACTCATACCTAGGTATTCTCTGTACTGAAGTTTGGAACTTGATTTCCTGTTCTGCTCTGTAAACTTCTGTTTCGAAGCACTCCTAAGCTCTTAGACAACCTTCTTACTTTTCACAAAGATTGTATTAAACTTCCTAGGCCATGCTGTCATATTCAGGATCAGAGACAAAGTGCTCTGAGGAAACACATTGAAAAACAGATGTGTTGATTTGGCACAGTTGTTGTCATTGTAAAGAGCAAGTCTCCATATAATCCATTTAATCATTTCCTGTTAAGGAACGAAAATATGATTCTGATAACTTTGCTGTCGTAAAAGGCAACTTACTACAAAACTGTTGATAAAGTTTAGTGGTGCCAAAAGTAATTGATGCTGTTGTATCCTCTCTTCATCTATGTCTGCTTTACTTGTTTCTCCTTGGGGATTTATTTTTAAAGTTTAGTTGGTCCCTGAAAGTGGGGCTTGTTAGGAGTAGAAGAGAGTTTGTCTGGTGCAGGGTTCATAATGGGATATGAGAGGATGGGAGATTGTATATGTCGGAAGAATACTGTCTGTGTGGGTAGTGTGTGGGTAGTAGCTCTGTCAGGATGGACGTTTCCCTTCAGCTTTGATGTGAGAGAAAAATCATGAAAAGAAAACAGATACTTTGCCATCTGCAAGTTTATCACACTCTTTTATGACTGTTGCTTATGGCAGTAAACATAAAGGTTAATCCAAAACAAACTTCTGCCGTCAAGGTTTATTTTAGGTTTACTTCCATCATGTGTGGGTCAGGAAAACAGGAAGGAGCACCTGCCAATTGATCTTAGACCTTTATAAAGGGTGATTGGTTGACCAAATGTGTAATCAGTGCAGTTGCTGCTTATAAAATAATCTTTATGAAGATTGGATGGATGGCATAGAAAATGTTCCAAAGAAGAATAAATGATGTGTCAATCTTTGTTACTCAAACTTATCAAAAGTATCACTACCTTTCATAATTTCTTCAAAAGTCCATTAGTTTCTAATTAGGCGCATGTTCAGGCATTTTAAAGCTATTTTTCAAATCAAATGGTTTTAGAGTCTTGCTCATCAGCTTTAATGATATATTTCTTCAAAACTCTATGAGCTTTTCATTGGGATCATGTTTATTATTCATCATAATTTCAAAGCTTTTATTCAAATTAAATAGCTTCAGAGTTTAACTTCCGTAAGGTTTTAATTCAAGATGAAAGATGAATTGTCACCTTATTACAAAGTTGTTTGTCATTCTGACATGACACGTGTCTGTCCTTGGTACATTCACCTTATGTTGCCTGAACAACCTTCAGGTGATATGCTGAGAAGAAGCTTGTTCCTTGGGATTACTTAGAATCACCACTGTTACCACTCTTTTCAGGTTAGCTGTAATAGGGTGGTTGGCACTTATGATGACTTAACTCCTAACCTTGCTAGAAAAATATTGTTGAAATGACAGGGACTTGTGACCTGCGCTGACAAGATATTCAGACAAGTGTTTTGATTTAGGCGTCTGTTAAGATGAGTAACAGATCATCTGAAGGTGGAGAAGGTGTTCACTAATATGAGAGCCAAGATTTCAGTGATGCATTGTCATGGTTTATGGTTGAGAAAGAAGTCGAAAAGTGACTGATAAGGATGATATGAAAGCCAAAATGTCTGACTCAGGCTATCGGAAGTCCTTACTTATTTACCTGTAGTTACTTTGTAAACAGGGAGTATGAGCGTAGAGAAAGAGCAAAATACGGAGTGTAATCTTTCAGGTTGTAGTATAATGTAAGGCTTGTCTACCAATACAATGCTTATACAATAATATACTTAAAATAGATAAGTAAGGCGAAAGATTAACAGCCTATCTTAAGCCCCATCACGACTCGACCTTCTCTGACATGTGTAAGGTCATCATTTCTTAAGTTTGAATTTCATCTAATATGGCACAATTGTATGTAGTGGTAGGTGTATACTACTAGACAAAGGAAAATGGGAAGATACTTCTCCAGATAAACTTCTACGTTGCGTAAGCGCTACGTGCAAATTTCCATGCAGTCAGCATATCCGTGCATAGACCTGGGTTGCCAATTTGATACATTGTAAGGATCCTGTGGTCAGGCTGAGCTTTACAATCTGTCCCAAAGGCATGATTGGAAGAGTTTAGGGTGTATCGACATTCAAGAAATAAATTTGATACAGACTTATGTCTTTCCTTTGGATATGTGTTGGTGTGTATATAAATAAAGTCCTGAACTATACAACCTGTTTGCTTTAATGGAAGTACTTAAATAGTAATTATATAGATGTTGAAAATCATCTTTAGAGTTAATCCTCTTGTATAATGAAGAGGAACATAACCTTAAATAGTAAATTATGTTTATCTCCTTTGTCTACTAGTTTGTTTAAAAAAAGTAATTAGAATATTGAATTACAACAACATTTCCAATTGCCTAAGGGGCTTGTTACATTGTGCAGGGTTTCAATTTGAAATGAATTACTAAATATAAAATAAGACATCAATACATTTCATGGATCTGTTTTGGCACAGATAGTTTGTTTCTATTTCCATACTGCTGCCACTTTCAATTCATGTATCTGTTCATTGCATTACAGTGGAGGAGAACATTTAACATCCCTGTGCCAGCAAATGGTTAGCTTAGTTTCCTGGCTTTTGGACATATTTATTACCAACTTAAGAGTTTAGCACTCAGAGTTTAGCACTCAAAGTACTACTGTAGTCACTTTTTCATTCCCATTTTTTGTTGGTCTGTCCAAGCCAGAGAAGAAATTGAATATGATAAGTCTACTGCAGCCAGACACATTAATTAGTTGGGTTTAGAAATGCCCAACAGCCTGGAAGTCAGACTAAGAAAAGATATGAAGACTACATCCTGCCACTATGGTCTATAAAAAGGAATTAAATTGTCACCAGGAGACTTGTCTCTCAATATTAGAATATGGATGAACTTTCATAGGACTATGCTGCTTATAGCATGCTAGCACGCGCTTCCCAAAAGCATTTCTGCGGATTATCCCCTAATGGTTAAAAAACTTGATATGCCTGAGATGTCACTGTCATGTTACAGAGAACACCATGCGCTATCAATTAGGACATGTCTCTCTGTCCAAGACAAGACAAAGTCTGGATGCAAACAGAATGAAACATGATCTTTCAACAAGCTTGATTGAATGTCGTCATCTACAACATCAATAATGATGTTGAGTTTGTCAGCAAATTGAAAACTTCCATGTTGATTATGGAGCAGATATAAAACTAGAATGCTCATTTCATGCACTCTTCTATGCACTGCCTTGTTGAAGGTTAGTGTTAATCGTCCTTATCACCGGTAAGTGACACCTCATCATGGCAGAACAGTTATGGTCCTAGTTTTGTTTGATTTCAGTGACTATATCATTTTGAGATGACTGGTAAGATTCTGATTTCGAATAAGAATGGTTCTGCAAGGATTGCGGATCCTGTAAACTTTACCACTACTGTACCATCTTTTACCTTGAAACAAGTTGTGGAATCATTATCATTTCGTATATAAATAAGGATATCAACAAAATGAGGACTGAAAATATTTTGGAATTATGTTCATGTCACGCCTACATTAAGCAGTGCAAATGTTTGCAGCTCCTCTAATCTATACTACTTTCATCCCATACCTTGAAACATGTTTGGCAATCATTATCATCTTATGTGAAAACAAGGAAATTAACAAGAAGAGGAGGCAAACAATTCCTGAAATACACGTCACACATAACAGTCTTTTACCCATGGTTTGATGTGAGATAGGGCAGAATGGAGGCCCATCACTCCGCATGGGCGAGGGGGGGGGGGTGCTTGGGGAGGGAAGCTCTATACCTCCCATCCTCTAGCAGCATCTTCAGGGGGGTGACGTTGAAGGAGTCGAGGAACCTTGGTGAGGAATGGGCGGGTACCATCTGGGGGGCTTGAGAGACAAGCTCTGTAGACACGGGTGTGGTTGTCTGGGTTTAGTCTGCACACTCTCTGTAGGCAAAATAGCAAAAAAGGTTCAATTTCCATTTTGTAGCTCTCTTTTTCCAACTTGTCCCTCCCCTCCCATAGTGTGATTTTTTACAGTAGTTTTGGGTGATTAACTCTCTCATTACCATTGGGATAAAGTTGTGGAGAAGGGAGAATTTATATGTTCGCTTACTAGACAGATCCTGTCTGTGTTTGTTGTGCGGTGGGTATTGTGCAAGGAAGTCAGGAAAGCTCTCATCAGTCTTAAGCAGAAGTCTCCTCCCCTTTCTGATCAACGTCCATGTGGTTATGGCGATGAGGGATCTGTGCAAATAATGGAAGAAGGGAGGAACAGCTTCAAGCTTGATGAATAGGCTAGATGTCTGCAGGCATTTTGGTAAATACTGACCAGGAAGACAGTAAAGTAGAAGCAAACATGAGAAAATTTCGTACTGAATGAGCTTGAAACATAGGTCGCAGACACAAACCCTTGTTCGCTGAGTCGGTCAGTCAGTGAGTCTTAATCATTCAGTCTGAAAAATGCAGAGACTACATGTAGCTCTTTTATGATTGTACATGACCAGCACAAATCTGGTTGTACCCTCATTACCATATACCTTCTATTATATTGAAATACTGTCACGACTTGAAACACGCAAAAGGGTGACGCATAATAGAAGGGTCATCACAATAGAGGTCAGTGCGTCATGACCAGTGGTCTTGGAGGGAAAGGTCATTCTTCTGGACCAAAGTCGCACAGCCATAGTCTGGGTCAGTGTCAAACAGGGCTGAGTGTACGTAGGATCTGATGACTGAATGTGCGTGAGAAAGCTACTGAATCTTCTGGCAGCAACTGTCATAGCCCAGATTTAGCGAGCTCTGAGACTACGCACTGTGTGTCACTCTTTGCTTATGAATGGGTCAGCCATGTATTGTTTTGCTCTCATACCCGCAACATATTGGCCGTCCCTTTAAATTCTAAATTAGTGTATAGGAAAGCTTTGAACAGTTGTGAATGTGATGAATATATATTCCAAGGTGAACCTATTGTTATGTTTTTGCAATACCCATGGAGGCCTTTCATTCTTAGCTGCCAAATATTTTTTTTTTTTTTTTTTAATAAGAACAGGCATTCCCTTTCTTCATCCTGTCATTCAGAATGATGTGGACTTGGAACTGTAAATTTCAATGCATTCTTTGAACTTTGGCAACTGAGGACAGGATTAAAGGAGATATTCTTGCTGTGATTCCATAGAACTTCCCTCCATTTTGTGTGAGTGTACAGAACAGTTGGACCAATGCATCAAGTTATAAACGGTGAAAGGCAAGGGGTGACTGGTACTATCACACAGGTGTGCTGCAACGCATTCAATTAAAGGGAATGGATGGTTAATGATACAGATAATGGGACATGAGTATCATCTTGCAGGTCCCACTCCTGTATCATTTCAGGATTCGATGAAGGAATCATCTCAAATGAGAAACCTCTAATGACAAATTGTGCATTGATTCTGAGAGGCTGTTGTTTTTGTGGCGAGTACATTGAGTATTCTTGGGGAAAAATCAAGTTCAAGGGACTGCCTGTTGCTGTTACAATGATAGGCTAAGGTCATTACGGGGTATGGAAGGGGTATTCTTACTTCCTTCAGGGTGGTTGCATGATAATGATTTGCTTCATGGCATTAAACATGATGTTATACCTTATAGGAGAACACGAATGTAAAACTTAAGTTGATTGGAATAACAGTAGACAGATCAGAGAAGCAGATTGATTCAAGTAACAAGAAAATGTGATTTTCTTAAAACTGTAAACTCAAGTAATAACAGTCTTCACTGGCAGCTTCATCTGTTTTCTGTATGAATTGTATAAGTTGTCCATTGTGACTTTTTATGTGGACTAGTCATTGTTATCATACACAATGCATATTGAAGAGACATTGCGTAGTGGAAATATGTCATCAGTTCTAAAAATGGCAATGTTAGGTTTTATGACTTACTAGTAGTAATTTTAAGACTCCTTCTTGAAACTCTTATGACTGTCTTTAGTTGTTTGATTATTTCTCACATTCAACAATATGCCCATCCGATATGCATATTTTAAAAGGTTGTTTTGAAGGTTTAGTCATCTTTGGAAGTGTGCTGATTTCATGCTGAAGACATATATATGATGATTGGCAAACATCAAACTCATAGAATGGAGAATGAAAAACAGGCTTGGAACTGATGAAATATCATGTTCAGGTCATTAAAGGTGAAGGAAAGGGCCTCATATGTTTCTGTTCTGTTTTCTGCATAACATTTGCTGTAGGGTATATAACTCAAAGTTCATTGCTGCGTATATACTGTGGAGTCCAACTAAAACTTGCCGGATCTAGATCAAAGCAAGACCGTATATGCATTCATGCAATGCACAAGTTAGATATTTGAAGACTCCCAGAGGGATTTTTTCTTCTATTTTTTACATAAAATTATTAGTCCTCAAAAGTTGCTGTCTTCATACCAACTCCATGAAACTGTTGACAGATGTCAAGTTGTATGACAGGGATGAGAAAGGGGATTTTTCTTTTCAAACGTTTGAAATTCTGTTGTGTATTACTCATTTTGCGGCTTACAAAAAAACAACAACAATTTTTTTGTGTTTGGAACTTAACTTGTGGGCAACTCATGCTTTAGGATTAGGGGGAAGAGGGGTTTTAGATTCTCCCAAATGGTCATATTTTGTCAGTATTTTGTGGTGTGGAAAAGTGATATCACATTTTTTTCTGAGAACTGTGCCTCATCCTGTCTTAGTACATCAAACTTTTAATCAAGGTATATGAGGGGGTAGCTGGTTGCGGTGATTAAAATAGGTGTGCGTGTGTAGCTAGAGTGTTTGTGATGAAATACATCATCCATGGGAAAGCATCAGAGTATTCCATGAAGAATTCAAGGACATTGTCAGGGGACTGTTTGCATTGCCCTCTGTTTTTGGTACTATAGGGGGTATTGTGATGGCTGATGTCGATGTCGCACATTTGCTCATGTTCTTTATAGTATGGAACACAAATAATTCCATCATGTACTGAGCATCACTTGTGGTGTCATCATGCAACTGTTGGTAATTATGATTTTTTTTTAGGTACATGGAGTAAAAAGTACAATTTTGGTCAAAACAATGTATAATTTGATTCCATTACATTGAAGCAAATAGTTTTATATTAGCATCATTTGATACACAAATTTGGTTGAATCCTCAACTTAATGGACAAAATCTCTTATTTCATGCCTCAACTTTCCAGTCTTTATCTTCTTGCAGAATTGAAATGGTAGAACTTCCTTATGCAACATGTAATAAGAATCAAAGTAAAGCTGCTTATTTTGAGTCATGAATTACTGAGTATTATATTGTAGTTCTTTGTGTATGTTGTTCATCCTAAAAATGAGGAATGAGATATTTCGTCACCCGTAGCTTATCGTCCTCAAGAGTAGCCCATCTGAACGGCGTATCGGGTTTGATTCAGAGGAAATCGAGATGATGATGACGATGATGGAGGGGGAAATGGGTGGTGCACATAAATCTGGGTCATCCCATGTCACCTGTGATCCCCTCTCTGTCCCCCCCCTCTCCTCCCTGCACTGCTGTATTCATTTCGGCAGCCGGGGTTGAAGGGCTGAGACGATGTACACCGTCTGGCTAGCAGGTTCATAGTAGCCTAGCCTTAAGAGTAATGGCATATATTTCTTTTCCTAATTACTTCTCCACAGGTATTTGTACATGTAGTATACTTAAAGAATATAGAATATATATACAGAAGCAGAATGATGTGATGCTTGTTTTCTAATTACTACTCTACAGGTATTTGCATGTAATATACTTTAAAGGGATAGTTCACCCTGAAATTATTATGGTTTCAATAAAAGGAGACACATGAAAGAAACACATTAGTGAAAGTCTGGCGACAATCACAATGTGTACAATTTTTTTTTTAAATGTGTATTTTCTCAAAGATATGCATCCTTTTACTTGTGCATTTGATACATCATGAGAAATATGTTTTTACAAACACACCTCTATGGAAATAAATCATTCCATTGTCAAAAACAGAAAAAAATAAGGAATTTTGTACACAACATACAAACATACATGTATAGGAGAGCACCTTGCACGTGACGTCACAAAATCAAAACTTTAAAATCAAATAACTTTCCTTTGACATTTCATTTTTGTCAAACCTTCACAAATATGCTTCTTCCATGTGCCTCCTTTTATTGAAACCAAAATAATTTCAGGGTGAACTATCCCTATAAGGATATAGAATATGTACACAGAAGCAGATGTAATGCTAGTTTGTACCTGTGATTATTTTAAAAGTTCTTTGAATACGAATGAATTTACATTTATTGATAACTACTGGGCCTCTCTTGGTAATGAATTACAGCAGCTGTGACTTGAGTTGACCTCCCACATAAGAAATGTGCTTTCAATTTGAACCCCTGACCTTCCGAAATGTCTTTCAATTAGATATGAAAAGGCAGCCATTTGTCTGGGGACCGGGAAGAGACAGAGGGGAGAACATACTTTAAATGGAGGATTTAAAATTTGGGGGAAATGAATCTAGATTAAAAGGGTGGGCTGGTAGGGAAAGGGTAACATACAGTCGAAGGAGAGGAATGGGAAAGTGGGAGGGGAAGTGGGAGAGGGAAAGAGAAGGGATATGGGGGAGAGAGGTAGAGATGGGGAGGAAGAGAGAGGGAGAGAGACAGGCAGGCAGAGAGACAGACAGACAGACAAACCAGCCGAGATTGAGAGAGAGAGAGAGAGAGAGAGAGAGAGAGAGAGAGAAAGAGAGTGAGTGATTGTGCAACTTAGAGACGGAAAAAAAAACGAAAAAGAAGGTTATACATGAGATTATAGATTAATTAATGACGAGAGAAAGTAGGAAGTTATTTGTTATGGAAACAAATTCAAATCCAGAGAAGGAGAGACGGAGAGATAAGGCATGGCTTTAAAAAGCAAGCCAGGGTATTCAGAGACAAAACTAAAAATCTGTCTTTTAAAATCTCTAATTTGGATAAGAAGCCCGGGGATTTAGGCAGCGGGGAGAGGAATAAAAATAGAGGGAAGAGAAGAGGTGGGAAGGGGGCGGAGTGATGGCATTAAAACTTGATCTATTCTGAGGCTACATCCTACCCATTCTCTCTAAACCTTCTGCCATGTTGTCACCGAACCAGGCTAGAGGAAGAAGGAAGCGCGTACCATAGTGTCACTACTAAGAGCCTGGATTGGGTTCCTCATAAGAAGCATTAATATCACGCTGCCCAGAGGGGAGGAATTGAGGCGTTTTTCCTTTTGACTTCATGAAGCAAATCAGGCATCTACTCCTTAAAATGGCAACACGGCTGGCTAAGGATGTCCGTCATGTAACTCAGAACACATGGTTTATGAGTCTGAATGTGACGTGGTAGATTAGTCTGCCATCCTAATATATCGCTGCTGATTTCAGAGATTGTGCTCAGTATTAGTTGAGGCCAGATGAAATGGGGAGGGTGGTGGTTTTGTGTCATACACACATTCAAGCAACCTTTTTTGGGTGTGCAGGAATTATGAAATATATAGAATTAAAATAGAGTTTTCTTAATT
This sequence comes from Arbacia lixula, assembly GCA_963669155.1. Lineage (NCBI taxonomy): Eukaryota > Metazoa > Echinodermata > Echinoidea > Arbacioida > Arbaciidae > Arbacia > Arbacia lixula. The sequence continues at coordinate 8,434,406 of OZ022576.1, forward strand.
TCAAGTTTGATGAACAAATGATAAAGATCTAAATGTGCAACATCTCAACATTCTCTCTTCTTTTTTCCCAACTTTGTTTGATGATTTCCTCACAGGTTTCAAAGAGGACATGATGAAGCAAATTTTCCGCGTCGTCGGAGCTGTTCTTCACTTTGGCAACGTTGAGATCCGGCCAGACCAGCACGAGAGCAGTACCATTGAGGTGAATAGGAGAAGAAAACAAATAAATCATACTCTACAACATTTACAATATTACACAATAATGCAATTTTTGTTCAAATTGGTTATGTTAATAGATACCTCTCATCAGGAAGTGCATTGAAAATGTAATTACTAGTATTGTGACAGTTCCTTTGACTACCCTGATGCTGTTTTTTGTTTTATTTGTAAGTATATTTGAAGTAGAATGTTATGATGAGATAATAATCCCAAAACAAGAAAGTCAGAAAGGTTAATGGTCTTACAAGGGAAGGAAAGTTTGTTCAAGTGAACATTTAGGTTTTGACCAGATCCCCCCACCCCCTCCACTTTCTTAAACAATGTCGGAAATAGGACTTAATCTTTTTAGTCGTGAGAGCAAATTGCTGAGATCTCCTGCATCCCACATCTCGTATCTTAAGATGGCCGACTTAATTGCCCTCACAGAAATGTCCTAAGGGGAGTGATAAGAAAGAAATTATGATGAGAATGAGATTAGAGGTTTGCTGTATGTCATCACCTATATATTGCAAGAGGCGAAGATTAGTGCTTGGTGATGGTTCAGATCAGTGAAATTAAGCTGATTCCTAGTGCTTTCTTTGATGCTAATGTAAGATAACATCTATGAGACAGATGCAATCAGATCAGATATGAGATCAAAGTAATGATGTGTCACCAAAATTGAATGTATTCCCACTTATGGACAGAATCATACAAGTCTTGCAATGATACTTTATAACTATAGAGTTTGGATAATTTCAATGCAGGGTACATAGGAACTAAAAACATCTAAACAAACAATCAAATTCCACTTTTGAATGCATGTTATTTTTCAGCCCTGTTTTGTGTGTGAACTAAGCATACATTTATACAAAAAAAAAACAAGAACAACATGGTGCACATACAATCCTTGCCCTCTGGCAATAAATTATGTTTCTATGGAAACTGATGTCTATAAAATAGCACTTTTTTATGACTGTTAAGAGCGGCCTTCACAAAATCAATGAGAGGAAGCAGTTTGAATTATGGAGTGGCCAAGGGGGGGGTGTCATATTGGGTAGTGACGTCGAGGCTATAGAATATCGAATAGGTCACCGAAGAATGAATAATTAGTTCTTTATGTAGTTGTAACTGAAAGGAAGGAAGAAAAGTTTTACATTTTATACTTATAAATCCAGTTAAGCTCTGAGAAAAGGGAAGTAATGATGCAGTCATGCTATGAATGAAGGAAGAGCGATGTTTTTAAAATAGTTTTGATCGACCAAGCAGAGGAAGAATTTAATACGATTTGATGCCGGTGGGAACGCTGAAAGGTCAGTGGGCACACGGAACAAATCCATGGAAAGAGTGGAGCTTGGTATGTGTAGGGAAGTTCACATTTAGACCGGACAGTGCGGTGAGGAAAGAAGCGAAGGTTGAGGAAAAGCAAAAATTAATTTTGCATGGCGCATAGTGGGCCAATAAAGGTCAGAGGTGATGGCGATGAGGATCATGATCATGAGCGGTCCAGTCAAAAAAATTCCTTGCAAACGAGATGCACTTGAGCTCTCTCCAATTTTGAGAGTGTGCCCAGTAAAATCACTTGATATATTTTTTCCTTTCAAAATTTCCACTTTGAATTCGTCACTTGTCAAGCTGTGGCTGCTTCTTAAAAGGTTTTTGACTCGTTTCGCCCAGAATTTGTTCCGTGCTGTCACTGATATGTGCCCGTGAAATGCAGTTGTTTGCCAGCAGTTTCAACTTTAGATCACAATCACATCTGGGAGTGATTAGTGAAAGGAAATTTAAGAAAAGAAGCTTTTTGAAAAAAAAATTGGCATGTGTGAAAAGAAAAACATTTGCTGAACTCATAACAGAGTTAGCCTTAGTGTGTGTTACTTTAAAGAGTTAATTCTTGATAAATAGCTTTGATTAAACATTCCTCCCCTATGAAAATGATAAATAAATCAAATTAAATGAATTGTCTGAAACCAGGTGAAATTAGCAACGAAATGTATATTACTACAGAAATGTTTAAAAGAAACATCTTTAAAGTTGTGATTGAATGAATTAAGACAAAAATTAGATAGTCAGCGCTGACTCAAAACGTTATCTGAAGTGATCATCGATAGTTAGTAGTTGTTGGTTACCAGCATCATGTCTTGGATGTCATAACAGGCACATGTTCATGATCAGCGCTGTCATGTCAGAAATTGACAATTCTCTGACTCATTCATGCATGAGACACCGAAAGGTCATTGTAGGGGTAACATGAATGTGCAGGCAGACTTGTGTGTGCTAGTAGTTATGGGGTACTGGTATGCCCAACTACATAAGAGGCAGTCGAGTCGTAGTCTACACAATCATACACCAATTAATGTTCAAAGTCTGATTATGGAGACTACCTAGGCAATGTTAGATAGATCACATCATTACCAACCTCTACAGCACTTGCATATTTTCAACCAGAACTTCACGCACTGTTGCTTCTTCCAAGTTCTTAGAGTGTGATGCATAAACAGACGCCACACATTACTGGATGCAATTCTATTAACCCTTTCAGTGTTTGTCAAAATGAAACACTGTGGCATTTGTGGTTGTACCTTCACACATGGCGCATAAATAGTTAAAACGTTGCAGCAGTCTGAATGCATTTTTTTAGGGTAGAATCTTACAAATATTACTGATACACCAGAAATTTAATTTATTTAGGCCTAAGGCTAACTTAATCTTCACTTGAATCTGGCCTCGTAGTATACACATTTCGGCCTTTGTCATCACATTCAATAATTCTGACCTTAAAAGAGTTTGAGAGAGGGATTTGAACAAGAACCTATTGGCTGTGATTCAGAAGGTATTCATCAATTACTGTACATTATTACTACCCTGGATGGTGACAGAGCTATTTAAACTGTAGATGAATCTCTACACCTTGGCTTGTCATATACATTAACATTATACTCAGGTTGACATGTTGCGTGCTAGCCTGTCTTTCAGGCTGAACAAATTTTATATTCTAAATACTTGTTTTGATTAGCATACGTAAAGTTTGTATGGTTGTTGGAGCATAAGAAGAAGTGGTGATTAATCTTATTTTCATCAAGGGTAGATCATAGAGTCTGCCATCTTAACTAGATCAATAGACAGATAGACAAATATGTAGATGCATGTTTACACACAAGACAGAAAGAAAAAAAGAAAAGAAGAAAAGTAGACGAATGAGTACAAAATATCAGAAAATTGCAAAACAGTTAAAGATGAAGAATCTATTCTTCTAAAAAAATAAACAGAATATCCACTGAACCAATGAGTATATAGAGTATGTATGTGTATCATTGTACATCTCGATAGAACAGTGGTAGCATGGACATATTTCAAACACATCCCGTTTTCAGGTGTATGTCTATGGCTTTCTAATTATTCTTTGTGATCACAACTCTGATAAAAAGTGTAAGAATTAATCAGGCTGATCTGCATTTTGAGGTGATTCAAGTGGGAATTACAAGGCAAATTGCAGCAGGAAATGTAGAAGCCTGAACTTCCATTGCTTGAATTGTGATACTCCATTTGATATGAGTGTTTTGATCCTGGTTAGTACTTCCAGCTTAGAAAAATGCTGCATAATGCTACAAATATGTAAATGTACTTCAAATATTTGAGCCATTTTGCTTTTTTTCCTATGGGAAATTAGTGTTATTAGATGGCATGTTTTAAAATGAATGGCATTTTTTTTCTTCAAATACCGTATGTGATGTGGAATAACAAAGGTTTTCCCCAATTTCTCTTTTTTTCACTCTCTATTTCTCCTATTGTTCATTTCTTCTTTTTCCCTCTGTTTTCCCTCCCTTCTCCATCTCCCTTTTTCATCATTGTCCTTCTTGTTTTTATCTTTTTCTTCTCGTTTCCTCTTTACGCTCTCCCCCTGCCCCCTTCTTGTCTCTTTCCCTATTCCCTTCACCCACCCCTTCTTTTCCCTGCCCAACTCCCTTCCTTCCTTCCTCTCTCCTCCTCCCTCCATTCCTCCACTACTGGATTACACACTTCTCCTCATCCACTTATCCTTTCTTCATATGCTCCCAACATTCCTCCTCTCCCATTCCTTCTTTCACCCCCTCTCCCCAACATCCCTCACCTTTCACCCTTCCTTCCTTCTCCTCCCCTCCTCTATGCTTGCCCCCATTCCCCCCTTCTGTCCCAACATACGTCCCCCTTCCCTTCACCCCTCCATGCTTGACCTCTGTTCCCCCCTTCTATCCCAACATACATCACACTTCCCTTCACCCCTCTATGCTTTCCCCCATTCCCCACTTCTGTCCGAACATACGTCCCCCTTCCCTTCACCCCTCCATGCTTGACCCCCATCCCCCCCTTCTGTCCCAACATACGTCACATTTCCCTTCACCCCTCTATGCTTGCCCCCCCCCCCCTCCTCTCCCCCTGCAGAAAGACAATGAGAACCTGCCCATCCTGTGCCGCCTCCTGGGGATTGAGGAAGACTCCATGAGGAAGTGGCTGTGTAACAGGAAGATCGTCACCGTCAGAGAGGTCCTCACCAAACCCCTCAGAAGGGACCTGGTAGGTGCTGGGACTGGGACTGGGACTGGGATTGGGACTGGGACTGGGATTGGGACTGGGGTTGGGACTGGGGCTGGGACTGGGACTGGGACTGGGGTTGGTACTGGGACTGGGGTTGGGGCTGGGGCTGGGACTGTGGCTGGGGCTGGGGTCATTTCATTTAAAGGACATAAGGAAAGATACGATAAGATTTTATCAATTCTTTCGACCCGCTCTTAGGGTATGGGAATTCAACATACTGTATACAATGTGGTAGTCCTTAAAAGGACTCTTGGGTTATTCTTTCAGAATAGCTCGAAAAAAAGAAAGGTAGTAGTGGTAATGAATACAGACCTTAATCATGGCAGAGCTGTTCTGTCAGCATCACCAGGTGCTGGATTTTGTTTAATTTCAATGATTCTACAATTATTAGAAGATTCCTTCCCGAGATCATGTCACAACAGCACTCCAGTGATAACAGGGCCCGCAGTCTGTACAACTTCTACCCTTTAGTGAACTAAAGTCTCCTAATGAAAGACAACATTTTTAGTATTATTGCAATGAAATTATGGAGCTACACATTCAAAGAGAGACAGTACCCATTACATCTCAGCACGTTGAGACGTCACAAGAAAGCCCTTGAGATATGCCTTGAGGGGTCAGCCATTCAAACGGAAGTTAGCGTCCCTTTAGGAGGAAGAGCATCACTCACAGAGGTCCACCCTAAGCTGCCCGGACGAAAACCTGGGAGGAAATCAAACGGTTTTATTTTATTTAATCGGATGTGAAACTGCTATAATGATAAAAACATCATGATAGCCAAAGGCACAATTTCTATATATATATGTGTATAGGAAAACTTTTGAAATTGGATGGAGCACAATTTCTATAATGGTTTAGGAATACTTTTTAAATTATCTAAAGGACATTAAATATAGTACGCATACACATAACCACAGTTAACGATATCATAAAAACAATCTTCTCATACTGGTCCAATCAACTAATCAAATCATGATATACATTTTGAAAAGAGTTCCATAACCTCTTGTTTGGTAGATACAAATACACATCAATCTAACTTAATCCAGCACTTCAAGTAACTGTAAACTTTTTTAGGAGGATGCAGTATGCCAAAATTATTGTAAGCAACAAGGAACGTTTTCAAAACAAAGGAATATTTGTGTACAGCGATCTTGAGAATTACTCAGTTTTATGGAACCCTTTAAGAAAGGTTTCAAATTTTCATTTTACAGGAAGTCATATATTATGAGAGTTACTGTTCTTTCCCCTTCACACCAAACTCACAAGGCATACATTCAACAACACTTCTCAGCAATGAGCAAGACCCATTGTGGCCTCTAAAATAAAACAGTTACCCGGTACACAAAGTTTTCCCTTCTTTGGAACCAAGCATTAACTAGCGAGAAAAATCTGCCTTCAATTTGTGTCCTTTTCCCCATGGCCATAAACAAAGCACAGCTATGGCTTAATTACCCTTCAGTGTGCTGAAAAGTAGTTCACTCATTGTAATGGGAAAAATTTCCCTTATCCAGCCCCCCTCTGTTATTCATATTATGATGGGATTTGGATAAATATCACATGCTCTATTTCTGTCAATTTTTTAATCCCTTTAAAAGGGCATGATTATTAAAGATCCTCATTTAACCCATTAGAATGCTAGTGTCATTTTCCAATAAATCTCACACATTAGAAATTGTGATATACTAATAATCTTTTGATGAAAGGATGCAGTGTATCTCTAAAAACTCCCAAAACGGTATACTTGAAATAAAGAAACTGTTTTTAGGGTGAAGAGAACCTTGCACTGAATCTTTAAAACTCCTGAAATTGCATTTGAGATGAATAATCTGTCATGTGAGGACCTTGCGGTGTTTAATGTTGAGGTGGCTGGCTGACATGTCGCTGGCTTCCTGCCCAAAGCCCAGGGTTCTCACTATGTCAGGGTGCTTGCAGCAGACATGCCAGAAGAAGAGGGGGGGAAATCTGGGGAATGTCATCTGTAATACGCCGCTATAGGGTGGACTGAACACTGTGAAATGAAAGCCAATTTTTCTGGTTAACCCTCTCAGTTCCAAGCACTGACAGTCCCATAGCAATAACAACTCAGGTTCTTGCCTCTGGGACTGAGTGTTTTAAACCTGATTTTATCAGGAAGATCTCAACATCAGAATCATAGTTATGATACAGTTTCATTTTCGTGAGGGTCAGGGTCTTGTTGTGCAGTACCTGACATGGATATGGTCTTAGTCTTAATCAGGTCTGACCACACTGACCAACAGAGACACAATGTCCACTCAGTGTGATTGACATGTTGATTTCTGGGCAGAGGAGCCATGGGAAACATGAAATCATTACTGACCCTTTGTGTGCCACATTAAATGCTGCTCAGTGGGATGTGTGTGTATTAGTGGTGATATAATCCAACCATGGCACCTTCAGTGTCAATGAAGGGAGCTTTGAGCATGACATGTTGATAAGCTTTACAAAAGCGTATTGGCATGCACAATAGAAATTGTCATATTTGTTATTGCGGTCATTGGAAATATTGTTATACTTAATGGAAAATGACAAACACATTGCAAATCTCACAGAATCTAAGTAGATATTTCTCTTCCTTATTCTGTAGGGAAGTCCTTAGTCATCAGGCTTATATGTAAACAGAAGAATTCAGAATCCAACGCTAATTTTCTCTGCATGGAGCATGAAGCATGCTGGGAGAACATGGCACGGACCCATGTCGAAGAGGGCTCACAGTTTCTCATTCGTATGTGATGGCTCCAAAACCATCCATAATTACGGAAATAAACCCGGGAGTTAGATGTTTATCCGTTGCGTAAGGGAAGTTTTCCCAACTGTTATCGCACACTAGCTAACGTAGTCACACTGACAGAGTGCTGCCTCACCCTAAAAACTCTCTCTCTTTTCTTTCCATTTCTTTGGATGACCCCCCCACTCAAATTTGCAGCGGCCCATATGTTTGTGAAACTCAGTGACTGTGAACGGCAGGAATTGCGGCGATGTTGCTAGCGCGAGGCTGTGAGGGGGTATGGTTGACAGAGAGCAATGAACCCGACTACCCAATAAACTGCTACCTGCACACGACTCTGTTGTGATAATCATCGGCAGTCAAATGCCAACCATAGATTCACTGTGTATCATTTCAGCTCAAGTTTGCTTTTTGGCAAGGTCATTGAGCTTTTGGCAAGAAAAATAAATCTTTTGTGGATGTTGCCTAAATATGCAAAGTAGTTTTTAGAAAGTTAGATAGAATGTAGTATAATCAAAATACTTTTTTTTTTCTTCAGGAATAGCGAAATAATATTCAGAAGCTAAAGGATTTATAAAGTACCACAATGGAACAGTGTACTTGAAAACCCACAAAGAAAATCAAAAGGTGTGATATTTTAATTTGAATGGTTATAGAATTAATTCAAATATTTATTGGCAGTGTTCTGAAAATGAATACTTGATATTGAAAAACTTTCAAAGAAATTCTTAAAATGTTTTCTCTTAATGTAATTGCGTGTTGAATCTCTTCTAATAGTTGTTGGCAGTGTTCTGAATATGACCAGTTAATATTACTACAGCTGGAGAAAAGTTTCTTACCTGATAAGAATAAGCCTTTTAGCATTTTTCTTTATTGAAGAGGGTAATTGGGCAGACATTACTTGGGATCTGTTTGTTTATGGGCAATATTAGATGCCAACAAGAATTCAACAACAGTTAGTGTAATTACAATAGTCATACTAGCTATACATTATGTGCATAATATGTACATGGTGTGAACGGTAATGAGTGGGCTAGTTTGAAATAAAAAGCACCAGCTTGTGCAGATGTTCTGGATAAAACATTGTGTTTTAGGTACTGTTCTAAAATCAATGATCAGCAAAAAATGCCTCAGCACAACAAAAAGTCAGCAGTTTGTCAGCTGAATTAAAGTCTTTTTGAAGTATTTTAAGAAGATTCAAAGAGTTTGTCATGCTCATGTCATAAAATTATGGACTTTCATTGTGAAGCTCTGGGAGGGGGTCTATAAATAGGGTAGGAAGTTCACGCCGGGCCATTAGTGAACTGTCAATTGAGTGCTGCTTCTTTGGTGTACCTTGTGGAAGTCCCCATTTCCCTTTCCATATAGACTGGCTCCACAGGCAGTCCCCCTGTAGTCTAAGCCCTCCAGACCCGGGTTTCCCACCACGCATGACCTAAAAGGATGAGGAAAAGCTGCAAGGAATTAATTTGCAGACGCCCTTATCTTTTATTTTGCTTACCTATTTATTAAATTGATTGCTTTTAGGAGGCGGGCGGAGAAGGAGAGTGGAGGAATTTATATCAGAGTTTTGTAACCTTTTTAATGAGATGGGAGAGATTTTCCTGCATTATGCATATCTGATCTGATACACTGTTTATTTGAAAATATCCTCTTTATATTAAGTGATTGTTGTGAAAGTGTAAAGGTTTTTCAGTACTAAGTTAAGAATATGCTAGCATTCCAAAATATTCTTCTTTTTAAACTCTGACGCATATTATGAGGCATTTCATATAATGAGTGAATTTATCAAATAATTTCTGGGAATAACTTGCATACTTCAACATTTTCGAAAGTTGGAAAGTTTTACGTCAAGGGCATCAGCTCCCTGCAGAGGTTTCAGGGCCCAATTGAGTAACGATTCTTGATTTGGGCCTAGTTGGCATGGAGGAATGTGGTAAATAGACTGTTAACACCTCAATAACGATATTAGATCCTGGCACCGCAACACAAATCCCAGGTCACCAAGAGCATCTCTGAAAACAGAATGACAGTAAAGACCTCTTCTCACCCCAGGGTGTCAATATGTCTGGCTGTTGGATATACAACCTGACAGGAGAGTTGGAAATTGAGACCCGTGGTCAATGCTTCGGCTATCTTCAGCCTGATGGTATCTGGACGTGATTGGACGTTGATGGACCTCATACGGGGTCTGCCTGAGGTTACGGGGCTCACCACGGAGACGGACTGTTCTATCCTACCTTGCAGGGGGAAGTAATCTTGCTGGTGGGAAATGAAAGCTCAATTGGAGTTTTGACAGAAAGTGGATTGGCCCGGGAAGTTGTTAATTTCTGGCTGGATTAAAAGGCAGATTTGCAGGTTGACGCAGTCGTGCATATGGTGTGAAAATGAAATGTAGTTTTATAATAGAAGTTTTGACAGGGTGTGAATTGACTTGGGCTGGGATGTATCTTGGTGGGTATGGTGGTATCACATCATGGCGGAAGGAGGCTGTTATTAAGAATCCATGTGATGGAAATCTCATTAGATTCTTCTTGGAGCTAGGAATCACATATTGGGCTGAGGATAGACAGACAGACAGACAGACAGACAGACAGACAGACAGACAGACAGACAGACAGACAGACAGACAGACGACCAGGTCACATGTGATGCCTGTGAGCTTTCTCCACTGCGACATTGTTGCTTCTAACCCGCCTAAGGATTTGACCTCAGATCATCTGCGAGTGTTTAAGAATTAGGGTTGGGGGAGGTCACAATCTCGTGGCTGATGACTCTGCAGAATTTGTTATTATGATTAAGTAATTTTTAACACTTTTTCCACCATGTTGCAGCCATGTGTTGTTTCTCTTGTTTTAGTAATTTTAAAATTCTACTTTTTATATTAAATTCAGATCACAGATTATTGATCTTTTTGAGATACCAGTACAAACATTACTTTGAAGGCAGATCCCACTGATTTGCAGCACACTTTGTCTTAAGAACTGACTTCTCAAAGATAATCATGTTCCAGTCTACCCATGAATCACTGCTGGATCACTCATTATGTTACTTGTCTGTTTCAGACACAAAATACACAAAAGATTCTACTTCCTCTGCAGGCTTCTTCTTGCATGTGGTTGGGGTTTGCTGTGTGTTTCGTATTTAGGATGTGATCATATTTCTAAACAGGATGATCAAAATTCCACAAGCCCATGCTGTTGTCCACATGTAACATTAATCACTTATGAGATCCCCCAGGATGTGGTTGGTCTGTTTTAGGTGTGGAAGATGATCGGATTGGCTTCTTCATTAAACCTGGTTGCAAAATAGCCCCATCAGACCCCTTTGTTGTAGTATGCTAAAATTATTGAGAAATCCCAAAATTTGTATGGAAGATTCCCTTAGCAGGAAAGTGACTATTTGCGTCTTCATGAGCAGAGTAACGGACTTTGCTCTAATGAAGATGGCACTTATGACCTGCTTGTGGTCTTTTGAGGAAGTGGTTTTGGAAGAATCCTAAGGACTTTGTGATCCAAGGGTCTTCAGTGGGCCAGGTGTGGAACATATTTGAAGAGGATGTGGTTTGGATGGAACATTCTTGGATTAGCCCCTTCCTGAAGTCCCGTAAGGATTTAACCTGTTGTTGCCAGACTCTTGTCTTTAAAAAGGTATGACATATGGATCACTCTGTGTTCTGTAGAGGAGGGCTTAACAAAGGAAATTCAGTGTGAGTCTCTCATGATGGGTATATATTTTCTCTTAAATAAATTGGCAGTTAGCTACCTCTAGAGGGGGGTGTTGTTTTGTGAAATTCCAGGTTTCTGCACACCCTCTAACTTCTATCCTTCTTGGGGTTGCTGCAATACAACTTGTTCTTCATGTTTTCTTTATGGTTAATCACCTCTGAGTTCCATTACGGATGGATGTGGTTTATGTGGTTTACACTTCATATCCGATAAACATTGATTGTACGGGTGACATGGTTCACACGCTTGACAGAGGGTTGTTCTTTCTTTGAAGGAAAACCTGTGATCCGTTTACAAACGTCATAGCTTCAAGTCTTCATTGCCCCATTAGTCTACTTAGATTGATGATAAACCGATCATTCAGAGAATGGCCCCTTTGGCAGCCCTCCATTAAGTTTAAACGGTAGAGGATATCATTTGCCTGTTTTGTGCTTCCGGGACGACTAGACACACAGCCATGATCCTGACCGAGTTCTAAGCTGACAAAAGTGCACTTAAAAACAAGAAATGCATTTATCATAAAAGATCATTGCCTGTGGGGTCTTTAGAATCATTCATCCTCTCCAGTAATGAGTGTTTGTGTGGTCGTTTGGATCACGTCCGACAGACACAAACGATGAAGGTGGTATTTCCCCACGACCACCCTTGATTTCTCACTGGAGAGTCGTATGGGATGTTGCATGGGTGTTCCTTGTTTTCCCTCCAGCAATGATTCCGTGGTGGTCCAGTCAATCATACATGAGAAGGAACGAGTACTGAGGGTGGTCTCTGTGAAATTCTGGGGTGGTCTCTCGCTAGGACCACCCTGGTTTTCTCACTATCAAGGATGTTATGTGACCTTTTTCTGGAGAACACCCATCGAGAAGTAAAGGCTTGTGTGGTCTCTACGAAAGCCCACCCAAGATTTCATATGTGTAACATGCAATGCCATGATACCACCCATCAAGATGAAATGTGAATGTGTGGTCCGTTCGATCATGTTTGACAGACACGTATGATGAAGGTGGTATTTCTGCACGACCACACTTGATTTCTCACTGGAGAGTCATAAGGGATGTTGTTTGTGTGTTCCTTGTTTTCCCTTCAGCAATGATTCTATGGTGGTCCAGTCAATCATACATGAGAAGGAACGAGTACTGAGGGTGGTCTCTGTGAAATCCGGGGGTGGTCTCTTGCCAGGACCACCCCAGTGTTCCCACTATCGAGGATGTGACGCAAGCTTGTTCTGGTGAACACCCATCAACAAGTACAAGCTTGTGTGGTCTCTGCAAAGGCCCACCCAAGATTTCATGCAGTGTCTTAATACCACCCATTAAGACTAATTGTGTGGTCTTCCTACCACACATTAAGGTCTATACACAGTGCCAGCAACCTTTTCTGTCTTGGCTTTCAGAGGATTGTGAAAAGGAAATACTTGCCAACACATACCTCCCCGAAAGGTTTGTACGTGCATGATCATACCATGCCTGGCTGCTGAAGTAATTCAAGTGAGCCCAGATACATATGAAAAGAGTGTGGAATGAGAGATGCTTATACCACCCATTGAGTCTAATTGGGTGGTCTACAGGCAGGTCCAGGATACACTTGTTCATGTGACGTACAGGAAATATTTCATCGCCTCAACATACCTCCCAGCTGAACATGAATGGTCTGGCGTCGGTACAGTCAAGGAAACGGTTCCTCCGAAACTAAAGAGACTTGTTCTGGATGATTGTGATTTCCACCCGCACTACAGCACAGGTAGTGACCTCATTGGGACTCGAGGTGAAAGGTCAGTTTTCCGTCTGTTGGGGGGAAACGGGATGTTTTTGTTTTTGATCTGCTTTTGTCTGGAGCCTGCTGAAAGTAAATGATTCATGTCTGGGTGTAGGGACAGGTCTGATACGATCTTTCATCTCTGTCTGTGTCCCACTCCCATCGTGATCATTTCGCTGACGATGCAACTTTCACTGTTTTTGTTCTTGCCTGGATGCCTTTTTGCTATAAAAGAGGTATTTCTCGGAATCTACAATGATTATCGTCATAATGCCGATAGTGTTTCTTTAAAGCTTGAGCAGTATTGCATGCATTCTTGAGTGTAAACAGTTATGACTAGAATCATCTATAATTGCTCTGATTCATTTAGCTTAAGTGTGCGCTAGTCACTGTAACCAAGGTGACAAAAAACAAATCCTACTTCATTGAAAGGTTAAGAGTAAACTCAAAATAATGATGACAAACCTTTTCCTAGCCAAGAATAGATCATTTAGAAAGGACATGTGCATGTAACTGAACCACTTGAATAAAAATGTCCTTTAAAAAAAAAAAAAAAAAAAAAAATGTCCTTCCATCCGTGTATGCTCTTAGCATGCACCGATCTACATGTACATGTATGTTGCCATGGGAAGCTATGATGTCTTCAGTGGAGTGCAGTGATGTTCACCCGTTACTAACAGGAACCTAGTGTGTCGCGTGTTCATGCTATGGGAACTGAACAATTCTGGAGTCGACGAATTTAGACGTTCACATGAACAATGCACGTTGTCTCTTCTCATGTGTTTATTGTTTGGATAATTTCCACGCGTAGCCAGCATCAATCATGGTCACGCCGATTCCAGAATCAGATATTTTGTTTATTTTCTGCTCCTGAAATTCGACCCGGCGGGTTGGGTAACCGTATGGGACTTATAAAGGCCAGAGCCGAAGCATAAGGTGACAAAATCACCAACTTCCCACCAAAGCATGTGAGGAGATACATGCAAGGTTGCTTCGATCGAAATCAGGTGTAGCATCTGAACGAGGTGTTTGCTTACATTGAGTGATGATATAGGCCCTGGTATTTGCTAATGAGAGATAATGGAATGAGGGCTTACATCACGACCTGTGGTTTCAGTGAGATAGAGTTCTCTAGGGATGGGCCTTCCCTTTTTTGACCATTTGAGTGAAAAGGTTTGCATTCTTGATAATGTGAACCATGCTCTGGTCTACTCTTTGAAACGTACAGTGAAGGAGCTGTGAAGGTCTTCCTTCTGTAAATATACTATCTTGTTGTCCTAGGGTGGCACAGACTGTCCTAGGATTATGGTTATGGTAAGAGTTAGTATAAGGCTTGAAAATAAAACTTTTTGAATGCTAGATTAGACAAAAACATGTTGCAAGTTAGTGTTGCGGGGGGGGGGGGGGGACCAAAAGGATTTCTGTCCGAGTCTTCACTCTGGAGACATTTGTGACCCATACGATTAGTAGGCAATGCCGCAAAGTGTTCATGGCTCTTGTGGCCAGTGAAACATTTTCATGACTGTCCATGAATTCTGGCTTTATACTCCCTTTGATGAATTTAGACCTCACAACACAAGAGACACCCTTAATATGCCAATTGTCAATTTTTTTTTTCACCATCAGTACACATAAATCTCATAGAGCAGCATTTGTTCTGACCCACAAAGGGTTAAAGAAAAGGAATTTCATCAATATTAATGACCATCAAAAGCTCTGAAAATAATTATTAAGTTCATTTCCATTTAAGGAATCACAGCACAATCTAAGTCTTTCTTTAAGACTTGACTCACAGACCTTGGAGGTGTATGTTTCCCCCCTCTCCCTTGGGATTCTTTTTCATTCCTTCTTCCCTTCTTCCAAACCACAAGAGCCAAATCCTGTCTCTATCTAGCGGAAAAGAGATAACGGCAAGAGAATAGAGCGATCTGATTTTCATGACATGAACATTCGTTGCGCATCAATGACGTAACTTTGCTCTCATAACATCTGATCGAACACCGAGAGTAAATCATAGTGCAATTTAGAAAAATATCTTGAAATGATATTGATGAATAGACATAAAAATACTCAATCCCTCAGGACTCAATACTAAGAAATGTGTAAATGTATGACAACTTTACAACTTGCCAAACCATGTGTATGTGTCCATAAGTAATACTATAATTTCAATGCGCACTCCGATATTTTAAACATTAAATAAAGTGAAATCTATCTTATTTCAACTTCATTTCATTTCGCATTGTCTTATTTCTGTTTATTGTCTCCATGCTTTAAAACTTTTCAGACATACATTTTATCTTTAATATTCTCTTTGTGGTCTGCAGGCGGTGTTTTCCAGGGATGCCTTGGCCAAGCACATCTACGCTCAGCTCTTCTCGTGGATCGTCGACCAGATCAACAAAGCCATGGACACCCAGACCAAGACTGCCAACTTTATTGGTGTGCTGGACATCTACGGGTGAGGACTTGATCGTCACCTTCATGGCTGATGCCAAGGGTCTAGGCCAGGATGTGTGGTCTGTTTCTAGCTTGCATGCACTGCTGCAGTCTCAGCCAAAGTCTGAACTCGTCGACTATTTAAAGGGAAAGTCCACCCTGAATTTAAATTGGTTGAAATGAAAGCAGAAACATGAAAGAAACATAAGTGTAGGTTTTGACAATAATCTGTTAAAGATAACAGAGTAATGAATTGTCAAATTCATAATTTTGTGTCTCCACTTGCGAGATACCCTGGTATAAGTTGTGTGCTATTTTTTTTTTTAAATATCAATTTTCTTAATTTGATATATTCTGTTATACCCGTGACTTTAATATATCATTAGCCACATGTTCTTACACATATTTCTCAGGACAAGGTGTATTCCTTCATCAAAAAAAAACAGAAAATGGCAATTAATGGAATCATACAGCACACAACATATGGGAGAGCAACTCGCAAGGGACAGTATGTTGCTTTAATTTCATTCCTATAACCTAAACCAATTTAACTTTAGGGTGCACTTTCCCTTTAAAGCATCCTACTGGCAAAGAGGAATGTAGAAGAGTATATTAGTTAGTAGTGCCTTGTCCCCCGTTCAACCCATTTCAGAGAGCATCTGTTTGTGTCTCATGGTCATTTGTCAGAAATTGTACCATAATTATCTTATATCAAGAAGTTGTACAAAGCATAAATAGCTACTGGCTGTCAACGATGATTATGTTAATGTGATGCTCATTCCCCCCCCCCCCCCATTTAAAAAAGAAAACAAAAGAAGGGTTGTATGCTATCAATAATTTTTAGGTGACTGAAATATTACTTAATTACGTGTTGCTGCCTCATTTTACACCAGTTAAACGTCCCAAATCTAATATAGCAAGCATTTTATCTGACACATATAGATCTAACTGGATTAGACAGAACTATTACTATATACAAGTTGATTAAGCTCCTAAACAGGGGTAATAACTCACACCCCTTGACCTGGCATAGTGTCCTGACCAGGGGGCAGGAAAGGACCACACCCAAAATATGTCACAGTCCGGCAGAAAGTCCGGCAGAAAGAGGGGGGGGGGGGGGGGGCAGAGCGTCCTGCGATAACGTTAAGGCTACACGCAGCCCCAAGAGAGTGGACAAAAATAAGATATGGGAAGTGTACCAGCCAGGCTGCGCAGTGTTTGTGCTGTGGCTATTTCTGGAGATGGTGGAGCTATAAGGGGGACATAAACACAGCATGGGAACGAAGGAGAAAAAGGCTAGTGTGGGAGAATTCAATGTTTGCCTGATAGTAACATGAATTATTATGCATATCAGGGTATTGTAAAGGTGCTTGATGTTGGTATAAACTGTATGAAATTTAGCCAAATTGAATGAACTCCTCTGTAGATAAGTTCTTCTCAAGGGATGGGAGATTTGTCAAACTACATTTGTTATCTCCCTTCATTTTCAGATTTGAAATGTTTGAGATCAACAGCTTTGAGCAGTTCTGCATCAACTATGCCAATGAGAAGCTACAACAGCAGTTCACACAGGTAAATATAAACTGCACCACAAGTAATACACCACTAAATCACCAATATCATTAAAGGGAGTGGTAAAATGACACCCATCATCACAGAAATCTGCTATGGTTGGATCACAGATTATATCCTCTTTTGATTGAATGGTTTAAGGCAACAACTTTATTACTTGAGTTTCAGGTGATTCTGTCATTTATTTATGAAATCACCTGTGAAACCTGTAAAAATGGCAGAAGTGTTTTTCCATAATGCTGGGTTCAATCAACTGACCAGCACTACTGTACACATCCACTTTATATGGTGCTGTATATGGGAACACTGCAAAGCCTGTGGATTCGTGAGATTTCAAAATGTGATGGGGTGAACTATTTTTTTTTGCACTATACAAATATTGACTGCTATGAGGGGCACAGTTAAAATTATAAGCCCAAGATGATGTCAAAACCATGACTATGCCCGAAGCGAAGCTGAGGGCATAGTCATGGTTTTGACATCACCGAGGGCCTATGATTTTAACTGTGCCCCGAATATTAAGCAGTCAATATTTGTTTTATAAACCGAATGTATAGATTCTTCTCATCGATTGGTTAAAAGATTTCCTGAACTGACAAGGCCTACAAGATAGCATGTAATAGGCATGTAAATCAACACTCATTGCGCGTACAGGGATTGCGCACACACGAGCGATATCGCGCGGTGTTGAGGTTGTCTATTATTTTCCGGGCACAGTCGATTGCCATGCCCCGGGCACAGTTAATTTTGACGTCATCTTGTTAAAAACGGGGGCACAGCTATTTCGATGACTCTACTTTTAACCAATCAGATGAGAGGAATCTATGTATGAGGTATATAATAGCCACTGTTAAATCAATTTCATTTTAATTTATTTGCATCTGTTAAAAAACATTCAAATTTACAAGTGCAAGAACATTCAGAGATGTTACAATGTAAACAGAGTCAAACAAACAAACAAAAGAGAAATACAAAAAACACAAACACACCCACCATAAAATACTGTATATATATATACATAGTAAGTGGATTCAGTAAAAATAAAAACAGCTTTCAACTGTTGAAGCATATTTTTCCAGACATGGTGAGATGATAAAGTATAACTTGTATAGGGTTATTTTGGTAGTATAAAGTTAGTCATGAAAGCATCTCAACTCCTGTCATGTATCATAGGAAAACAGCTTGTCTTTGTGAACAATCAACATTTTGTCTACTCTGACATTTATTTCTTTCAGACTGCTTCTCCCTTCCTTTTCCTCCTTTAAAGATGATCATTTTTTTGTCTACAGCTGTTCTATATTCTATTCCATACTCCAATAAAGTGGGTGGAAATATTGCATTTAGTTTATTTTGAGGCAAAATTATGCTGTTTCTGTTTCCTTATTTGTTATATACCATATATATCTGCTTTTATCTCCATCTAATGCTGTAATTGCCAGCTGTTTCCAATTGTTTGTTTTTATATGATATACTCTGGTTTATAGATGGATGATGTTTGTAAGTATAGAAGGGGAAGGTTAGATCTTAAGAAGATTAGAGGAACAGTGTAAGCCGAGAGATGGAATAAAGAATTGCGGACATGAAGCGTGAGGTGGGATAGGCGTGTGAAAAATGTTAATAGAGTTTAGAAAATACATTTCCATTTGGTCTCCTCTCTCTCTCTCTCTGTCTCTCTCTCTCTCTCTCTGTCTCTATCTCTCTCTATCTTTCTCTCTCCCTCTTCCTCTCTCTCTCTCTCTCTCTCTCTCCCTCTCTCTCTCTAATATTTAGGGGTTAGGGTTGGAGTAAAGGATCAAGATTAGGAATTAGGATGAGGGTTTTGGTTAACTTTCCTACATGTCTATTGGTAATGTCAAAATTGTGCTAGTAAACAAAAAATAGGACTTAGATAAACTAGAAGCAGCCTTTTTGAAAAGTCTAGGAGTGGTTGAATGATGAATGAAAATTGGAAAGAGAGGGGTGCCGGAGAGAAGATGAATAGTTTCTATAATAAAAGATCTCAAGGAGAAGTACTGTATACATATGTAGAGGGAGGAATTACAGGATAGGATGTGGTATGAAGGTTGAAAGACTACTAATGATGATGAAAGAGATGAAAGATCACACCATTCTTTTTCTTGTGAAATTATACTATACTGTTTTTGTAAAGTTCACACAGTCTCGCAACTTCTGACCTTTAGGCTAATATCTTCCTACTGCCAGCGTGCTGTCAAAAATTCACAAAATAATTGAATTTTACCCTGGATATTTTGATGGGCCCTGGCACTTCCAGTCTGAGGTGATTAGCAACTGGTCAATGTCTGACACTAGGTGGAGCCCTGCAGAAACAGGCAATTTGAAGTACTGACTTTGCTAGTGTGTAATTGTAGCCCAACAGATGAAGTATCTTTCAGGTATCCAAGAAACTCACTGAATGTTTGACTGAAGCTTTGTACATGGACATATATACAGTATAATAAATACTGATAATAATTTATATTTTGTCACTTTTTCACATTGCATATTTTTTTTTTCTGATGAAATATATCCACACAGGCAGCATTTTGTCACGACACATAGTGTATTGACTCTCTATGTGCTATTGAGACATTTTTGCACTGGCAATACACACCATTCTCATAGGGCAGTAGGGAGTAAAGTAAGGAAGGAGTTAATCAGTCTTTCTCCATGTGTTTTGTTTCTTCCACAGCATGTATTCAAGCTGGAGCAAGAGGAGTATGTCAAGGAACAGATTGAGTGGTCGTTCATCGATTACTATGACAACCAGCCCTGCATTGATATGATTGAAAGCAAGCTGGGAATCTTAGATCTCCTTGATGAGGAATGCATGGTGAGAAGGAGGGAGGAAAACTTAAATTCAATTTAATGAGATTCCATGTGGAATTTTAGAGGTTTCTCAGAAGAACAGTCAGGATATTTTATTTTTCCAAAAAAAGTTGTGAAAGAAGCCTCAGAATGTTTATCAATTATAGAGTATGTACAAGAGCATGTTTGGACTATAGAGACCCGTTTTAAGAGATGTAAGGATAAAGCAGACACAATGAGCTATTCCACCTGTGTCAACAATCTTTCTGTCACCTAGATCTTATTGGTAAACAGAAAATGAATACTGTAGCATTGTATGTATATTTATGTTTATATTGTGTAATGTTATGTTTAAGTTTGTTTATGTCAATGTTATATAATTCTATAAATGTATTTATTTTTGTACTAGTGGAAGAGGATTTTCCTGTAAAGGATGAATTAACTATAAACTATGCAATACACTATACAAGAACATTTTTTATGCCTATCATATTTAACCCATATTACATTGCATTTAAAAGTTTATGATTAACTTTGTGCCAAAATCTAAACTGTACAATGACTTTGCCTTGCTGTATGCAGAGCCGTAAGTAAGGTCCTGAAAAAGAGACAATGTTAGGTTTATTTCTGACGTTTTTCTCCCTCCCTTGCAGCTGCCGAAGGGTTCTGACGACAACTGGTGCGGCAAGCTGTACAACAAGCTGATCAACCACACCCACTTCTCCAAGCCTCGAACCTCTCGTACCGCCTTCATCGTCCACCACTTCGCAGACAAGGTGGAGTACGAGTCGGATGGCTGTGTCGAGAAGAACCGCGACCAGGTCAACGATGAGCATCTCAATATATTGATGGCCAGTCAGGTGAGCAAGCCCTGTCGGTTTTTATCTTTTTAAGTTTGGTAGTTTATTTTGCATAATTTTCTAGTCCTTTGGGTGAAGTTAGAATCGTATGAGGGTTAAGTCAATGAGAGTGACTTAAAAACTGGTGACTTAACAATTGTTAACACATTGTGTATATTTACTAACCAAAAGTGAATTAGGCTGAGGAAAAAAAAAAGTTTGAGGGGGTAGTATTGAAAAAATAGGAGAAGGAATACTATTGGTAGATAGCATATAATGTAAAGAAGAGAGTGTAAAAAGAAGCACAGAACATCAATAGCATGGAGCATGAGGCAATGAGATAACTGTTGTCTGTAGCATGTATGTGTGGGTTTCTGTTCTTCTGTCTATTATTTAGTGAAATGAAATTATATGTTTCACCAGTTTCATTCGTCTTTCTGTTGTGCTTTTATTCTGTTTATCCTTAGCAACATATAACATGTCAATTTCCCCACTTATTTTCCTCTTTCTTCTCTGTTGTCTATCATTAAGTAATATATTTCATGTTTGTTTCACAAGTAACATTCTTTTTTTTTTCTGTTCTTCTGTCCATCCCTCAGTATGAGTTTGTGGCCGATCTGTTCAGGCCCAAGCCAGAGGCTCCTGTTCATCCACACAGGAAGGCCAACATCAGGCCAATGGTAGCACCGGTCAAGAGCACCAAGACATTCAAGAAGTCTGTGGGCAGTCAGGTGAGGAGACGGGAAGTGGAGGTGGTGGTGGTGGTCATGGTGATGTTGCTGATAATGATGATGATAATGAAGGGTGGTGGTGGCGGTGATGGTGGTGGTGGTGATGATAATGATGATGATGATGACGGTGATGGGGGTGATGGTGCTGGTGGTGGTGATGATGATGATGATGATATGATGATGATGATGATGATGATGATGATGATGATGATGATGGCGGTGATGGTGGTGATGGTGCTGGTGGTGATGGCGGTGATGGTGGTGATGGTGCTGGTGGTGATGGCGGTGATGGTGGTGATGGTGATGGAATAATGACGTTAGTGATGATGAAGGTGGTGGTGGTGGGGATTTATCTTTTGAGATATAGGAGATATGTACAAAATCAGATAATTCTGAGTTTCCAGCACTTCACCTGAATAGACCTAAATGACAACATCAGGACATCCAATTATGAATTTGCCATGTGTCAAATATATGAAGATCTCCTGTCAAGAACTTCTGCTTCATCAGAATGCTGATGGCTTTAAGGGTCTTAAGGGTCCTACTTCTATTCATCATGATAGAATGATATTTTTGTTGTAAGAAGCTGATCTAACAGAGAGTGTGGCTTGCTAATAATGTAATTCTATATTAATGATATAAAAGGAAGCTCAAAATTATCCAAGCAAGTATTTACTTGTCTAGAAATATTAACACTTCCACATTATAAAGACGCATATTAAGCCTCAAATCAAATTAAACGTTTTGTCCAAAGTCATTGCAACACTCATTTTTATGACACAAACACACAGTAAAATTAAACTCAAAGTAATTTCCTTGAAAATGATTAGTTGCTGGAGGTAGTTTGGGGCCCTCAACTTCCGTTGTTTATCGCAATAAAGTAAACAACGTTTCATCAGCATGACTTAGTGTGACCTGTCATTGTACTCTATTAAACCTGACAGAAATCAGGGTCATGTTGCAGTTGCATTAATGGCCTCAGGTTTATTCATAATTTGAAGGGGCTCACACTTTTGGTGATATTTTACTTTCATAAAAGTAGCCAAATCATAGAAGCAGACTAATCAAAATTTAATAAAAATTTATCTGGCACACAAAGGGTTAACTGGCTGTTTTTTCTTAATCTTCGCAGTTCCGTGACTCGCTGACTTACCTGATGATGAAGCTGAACTCTACTACTCCACACTACGTGAGGTGCATCAAGCCCAATGACTACAAATTGCCATTCACGTAAGTTAGACCAGTTTTCATTCTGGTGGGTGGACTAACACGTAGTCCAGGTAAAGGCCTGGAATAACAATTGATTTAATGCTTTGATATTCTTCAAATTGCACCACCTATAAGCTTAAATCAATTTTAATATGTCCTAGGATAACACTTTCAAGTTAGAACATGGTCTAAGTTTAAATGGGAATAAGTAGTCTTTGTGCTTAATCGGTCAAGGTATAAAATCTTAATATAATGAAATGATATCAATTCATATGGCATGCTCCATATTTGAGAATATTTTTTTCAATATTTAATTCAATTTGAATTGTTGCCCTGTAATTTCAATAGACTAATCTGTGTAAAAATTGTTTTTGATTGCTACTGTATAGTATACTTCTATAAAAAAGAAAAAAAAGGTTAGGGAAAATAAAACATGCCTTTGAATGTGTATGCACAACATCAGAAAGTTGAAAACAATTTCATAGAGGTGTGGTCAAATAGGGTTTACCTGTCCAGTAGCTCACCTTTGCATGGGCCTTCTGATCAGTCCTCTGGCCTAATTAAGCAATTGTTGGAAGTCTACCTCGTGATGTCACAATAGACAAAACACGGATAAGACTTAATCTCTTGGTGAGTCACTCCTCGCTCGTGATGAGTATTATTATCATGGAAGAGCAGGAAAGCTTGTTGATTGGTCATCAATTACTGTCCACTCGGCAAGAACAATTCAATCCTATCTAGGTCTTAACAAACCTCTCTGTGTAGCAGTACTTATGTCCGTCAGAAAGTCACTATGGTCAATTCCCTATTTTACGGAAATTACTACAAAATGTGGAATTAAGGTGAAGATTTAACTTAGACAAAGATTATACAGAGAATTTCAATAACTTGGGATGTCAATCATTTAAAAAGCATCCTGGTAATTGTGGTTTTAACATTTTAGCAAGATATCTTTAGCATTTACTAATAATGGTATGCATGTCTACGTATTGCCTATCTCTTGCAGCTTTGGATGGCAAAACTGTGTAATATGAGAAAATTGAAGTTAAATAAACAATCTGAATCTGATCGATAATCTGAAAACTGAGGCCAGGTCAATTTCAGTATATATGTAATTTGTAATTGTTATTATTCTTATTATTGGATAGACAACTTGGTAGTGCACAGTAAATAAATTCAGCAATTAGAGATGTTCTTAAGTTCCATCAATACATGCAATTAATGAATATTTTTATGGGAGAGGGTGGTGGAAAAACAAAGTCTAAATGTTGCTGCATTTTTCCGATTGAACATTTTAAAAATTTATTTGTGCATTGGTATATGCTGGATTGTCCCACAAATTTGTTTTATGCAGCAACGAGAACGCTGGCAATGAGAATAGTATTGATAAAAATGATTAAAATCATGATGATGATGATAATGATTTTATTGATAATCAAGATATTACTAATAATGATTATAATTATAATTGTAACTGTGATATTCAACCTTGGAAAACTTGATGGATAGTTGGGTGAGTAACCCTTGGCATGGCATTGAGTCACAGCTTTTACCATGTTGGTCATGAATAGAGTTGAGAGAAAGGAGGAAAGCTAGCTGTATGCTTCGCTTGGTGTCTTAAGGCCACCATAGCCCCAGGAGTACCCTGAGGGAGTATCTTGCAATCATTGCAATCAGGCAGATGACCTCTGAAAGTAACCTTCTGTCTAGAAAGACCACATGTCCAGACCACAAGACCACTTCTCTGTGATCAGAAATTTACTCAGGTTTGGTTTTGTCAAAGGCAAAGGCTTATGGTTGGGATCGGCTTTAAGGTTAGTGTCAGGTATAAGTGTAGGTTGGGTCTAGACAACGATGATGATGTTGAAGTAAGAAGTTGGACAAATATGAGAAATTGATCGCACAATTGAATCGGAGCATATGGACTGCTCTATTTTCTTGATCATGTCTAAGGACTTGTCCTATGCCCAGATTTTCCTTGACACCCTACTGAGAAAGGCTTTGAGTTCTTAAAATTTGTAAAAAAAAAGTAAAAATATTATTACTATTTTGGTACTACCATACCTTGAAGTTCTTCCCCATGCTTAAAGGGCATATACTGTACTGGGAAGGCAAAAAAGCCTTCAAAATGTAATTGTCAGCAATCTTCCTGCCAATGGTCTTAAATTCATGTATTGTCTATTTTAGAAGCTTGCTGAAAGTTATTTGCCCTCAAATGATCTACATTTGGAGTAATGAGTGATTAAATCACAAATCCTCAAAATGTTCGGCCCGAACATTTTGAGGAGTTAATCATTAATCATTAATTACTCCAAATGTGAATCATTTGAGGGCAAATAACTTTCAGCAAGCTTCTAAAATGGACAATACATGAATTTAAGACCATTGGCAAGAAGATTGCTAACAATTACCTTTTGAAGGCTTTTTTGCCTTCCCAGTACAGTATATGCCCTTTAACTTCCCAAGCCAAGTGAATCCCCTTTTGCATGCTGAATGCGGATTCGGAAAACCCTAATGGGTGTTTCACTTCCTCTCCTTGACCTCATTGGAATGTTGTATGTATCAGGTCAACCATGTGCGCTCCTGGGTTTGTGTACTATCGCCATGGTTACACCTCGTCTCTGCAGGCAAAGAGAACTTGCGGTTGCATGCATACCCTCGATGAATGGTGACAGAGATTTATTTTTAAAATCAAAATGCTTCTGAAGCTGTTTTATTATATCGGTTATATTTGGGTACCAACCCTGCAATCTGATTGAGTCTAAAACTTTGACTAGAAATATCATTGTATTCATGTGATAAACTTACAGAAATCAATGTTATTTGTAATCAATGTAATCAATCTTATTTGCAGTATTCAAATTTAGCTTTCAAGCATACATGAAATTCAGATCCATGTTACATGTTAGATGTACATCAATTTTTTGCCTCGATGTTCTAAGAATGAAAAAATCAAGAAAACTGTAAGTAAATGTGTCTTTCTGCTCAAAGAGAAAAATAACTTATACTAAAAATTAATTTGACTTGCTATATGAGATGAATTTAGTACTTTAAAATATGTTTGAAAGATCAGATGATGTAGCAGATTAAAGGGAAAAACTTGCAAACCATAGGGGAACCCATAGCGTCGTGAAATTGATGACAGCAGCAAAATAGAATGGACGAAATGTTAAAAATGAAAGGCTCGTCGTCAAGTGTGTAGTAAGATGCCCTTGCTTCATTCCCTCCGCATCCCATAAGGGAAATAGCTTAATAATCACCTTCCTCAGTCTCGTATTAGCAGAAATATCTCTATATTTAGAAGTATGGTCTTTGATTCAGAAATATTCATAGTAGTACATGTTCCATAGCTCTCTTAGTGCCTCATAAAAATTGGTTGCTACCATGATGATGGAGTTGTGCCATAGTGAAAAATGAATGGTGATCTTAAGAGTTGATAAGCTTTTGACGAGTGAATCATTACCCGTCTAGTAGTTCTGAAATACGGAAACATTTAATTCTAGTATTTTTTGTTTAACTTATAGATCTAGCTGCACGCACGAGTTGGTATTTTGGTTGCAAGGACATTATTTCAGATCTTATCAAGAAAAGGAAATTTTGTGGGAGGAGTTTCACATCCCGCCTTTGAGTTAAAGATTTGTTTGGTTACTTTTTGTTATGATTGATATAGAAAACTGTAAGCCATGGCCTGTGTACTTGACATTTACTGCGGTTTCTGCATTTGTTTGTTGGTAATTGCTTTTCAGCATTGGAGGAAATCTATTTTAAAAGTGTAGTCTGAGTAAGCTCTTGTCTCCATTTTAGGTAATATTTTAGGTAATAATATAAAGAGAATCGTTCATCTTTTGGCCCATCACATTGAACTCTGACAGAATATTGCCCCCCCCCCCCCCCCCCATCCCTCATTAAAAAAAAAAAAGAAGAAAGAATAGTGTAGAATCCAAATGATTTTATAAAAATTTACAAAAATTATGAGAAAAGAAAGATGTTGGTTTGGGAAAGTTATTTTTTGGGGGTGTGCTTGTGTCATAAATACAGTGGATTCACTTTATTCTATCCCTGTATAAATAATGGGAATTCAGTGAAAATTTGCTCTAAACTATTGAATGATATACTGAATTTCTGTTTCCAGTCTAAACTCACCTGTATGCCCCCTATGTCTGTACACCTTTGTAACCCCCCCCCCCCCTTCAATCTCTCCCCCACAAGATCTCAGACAAGAGTTAATTTGAAGCATTTGTGTCCTGTCAGTGTCTGTGAGTCAATCTACAGAAAGGTTGCTTGGACTTTAAAGAAGGACAGGAGGATGTTAGTACATATGGTGATAGTTACGGCTTGTGACAGAAGGTCTATACTTTAGAGAGGAAATACCCGTCTCTTCTTTCTAATGTGAAATAGGAGACACATGGACTGCATATTTTCCTGTTCATAAATGATGGCTGATAATTTCATTAAATCATGTCAAGACAAGTGTTTTCTTAATGTTACTATTGCTGAATGCAAACTGAACTTTTTATTTTGTTCATTTTTTACTTCTTATTTGTATCATTGATACATCCTAATGTGCATTATGAAAAAGTGGAAAAATGTCAACATCATTTCTGTTCCATCATCTTGCAATAACAAAATGAATGTTCGAATCTTTCATCCAGGACCAATCATTCTAGTGTAGAACAGACATTATTCACTAAGTCTTATTTTTTGACATATGTACATATTTTGATACTTTGATCCAGAGGTCTATTTTTACATACAAATAAATGAAAAGATGTTGGGGATTGTGTACAGGGTTACAGTACATGTGTGCTGGCTTAGCAAGGAAGTAGTAAAGATGACTTATTGAGTAGGCCTTGTAAAGAGCTTTAGCAGCAAGACGGATGTTGTTCTTCGTTTATTACTTAATCCCCCCCTACCCCCGCCCCCTCCCCAAGAGTAAATCAGGGTAGATGTTATTCTCAGTGTATCAAACTGCCCCTTAAAATGTTGCACATGTGAGAAACACTCATCTTGACTGTGCTGTCTAAGATAAATATAGAAATACTTAAGTTGTGTTAATAACTTTTGTGCTGTAAACCTATGGTACTCATTTTCTTTTTTTTATTTAACTTAGTGTAGAGTAAGGTACGTTGTGTGCATTTTATTGAGTTGTCTTTTCACAGCATGAGCTTGGAGCCTAATTAACTATTAGATTACCGTGTTTACTCCAGGAGGTTATCCCATACTTGAAGGTGTGATAGAGTTGCTTCTTCCTGATGTAGTAGGGAATGCTCGTTGCATTGACAGGACACTGTAGATAGGCTGGGGTGGGAATGGGGGAGAGGAAGGGGGGGGGGATAGAGAATCAGAAAGATTTGACGTTGAGCTATGCCAAAAGGATTATTGGTATCACTATAACGAATTGAGATTGATTTCTTTCTCGGGATTTATCAAAATCTAGGTTAAAAAACAAACAAAATGAAATTAAAAAAATCAATAAATAAAGTAAAAAGTGAATTTAAATACAAATAAAAAAAAAAATTAAAAAAGAAGAGAAAGTTATTTTTTCTCAGCCTCTCTCAAAAAGTGGATCCACTTCAAAATATCTATCAGTAAAACATCAAGCGTCAAGGTTTGATCCAAAAATATCGTAAAAAGGAGCACAACTCACTCCAGTTTTGACATTTAAAGACACCTTAGCGGCTAGCTTCTAACGTATATGTCAGATGCTTCCCAGCATTCTTGGCATGTCCGAGGGAGTGATGTGCGGGCTGATAACGGGGTGATGGGATATGCCGGATTAGGCAAACTGGGCCAGCTTGACACAGCTAGGGCACACGTATCCTCGATTCACTGCGATGTACATGTAAGGGTGTCTCTATTACTGTCACCATCGTTGACTGTTTCCGGTTAGATCCACGGGTGTCCCTCACACACACACACACACATATACACACAGTCAATGAACACATCGATCATGTATAGGAGTGATGGATTATCTTTGATGTTTTCTTTTTTTAGCAGCGATGGATTGGGCACAGTATTCCTGTTCACCAAAACAGTGATAAATGAGAGAAATACAGCCTGAACCATATTGTGTATTAAGCCCTATGAGGAGGAATTAATTTGCATAGGGGTGCTTTTCTTCTGTGTGTGTGGGCTAAATCGCCCTCACTGAGCCGTTCGTGTAATTTGTTCACTGATTTTAGCTTTCGTTATTCTACACCTGTAGTTTTGGCACTCTATAGGTGGAAATAGGTAGCCTGTGCCAAGAAAC
The DNA here is from genome assembly GCA_963669155.1 of Arbacia lixula. Lineage (NCBI taxonomy): Eukaryota > Metazoa > Echinodermata > Echinoidea > Arbacioida > Arbaciidae > Arbacia > Arbacia lixula. The sequence continues at coordinate 8,463,259 of OZ022576.1, forward strand.
TTTACTCACGTGAAAATGACCTGTTTAATATAAGGAGTTAGCCTAAACCACAGATCCCACAGCCTAGACATTGCACCTCCATTGCAGCAGTAAATTTTAAAAATGTAGCATGAGTGTCACTCACACTATCCCTGGTTCTGAACCAACTCTAAAATCTTTCAGCCCCCCCCCCCCCCCCCCCTTCCTCATTGGTCACGTAGGAATGATTGAAAGTCAGTGATTGCAGGTTTCCTTATTCATGAGCAGTGGTTTTTGGCACAGGAATCCTTATACACCCATTACAGCAATGAGTTTGAGAAGATTAGTGCTGGTATCTTAGATGATTTCCTGCTTGGCCTTGACAGTGATCTTCGTGATTGATCACGTAAAAGTGATCTCGCGGAAAGCGTAATGTTTTCGTTGCAATGTAGCAATGGTGAATGTGTATGGGAATAAAAATAGTTTTAAAGAGTTAAGTTTGACTAGCACTCACACCGATGAAGTAGTACAATTATTGCACCACCACCCCACCCAACACTCTCTCCCCCCATCACTCCCACCCCCTTACACATAATATTTTCTTTAATGGAAACAGTGACAGACTGATCTCAAATGAAAATGTTTTACTTTTGAGACATCAAGAATTTCCCCATATTTCTTGTTATGATCCAGGATAGAACAGTTGGGAAAAAAAATCTTCAACAGAAAATAGATTCTATGTATGTTCTCCTATATGTGAGGGGCTTTCAACAAATATGTTATCAATGACCTTTTAAGATAATATAAGACTGTCCCATATTTGTGTCTGAATGTCAGATATTTTGGAGACTGTAGTGATATTGCAGGTTTTGATGGACTCGTATTATATTGTGAAGACGATTCAATGTTTTACAATGTATACAATGATCAATTCAGAATGTTGGATGTTTTTAACTTTTACAGCCCCAAAGCCCTTGGCCGCAATGGACATAAGTGAATTACTCTCAAATGCTGACAGCTGTTTGGGTGTATTAAACCCTGTCCACATCCAGAATTCATTAAACAGAAAGGGGGGGGGGGGGGGGGACAAGCGAAGCGTTAATTCTGGAAACTTGGGGTTGGCAGTATCCTGTCTGTCGGAGAGGTCAACCGGGGCTAGACTTTTATCGGATATTTGCCAAGCTTCTTCCTCAAAAAACTTCTTTGGGTAGTGCAGCCATTTAACTGTGAGGGCTTTAACTGAGTGTTTTAATCCAGACTTGTGCAGTTATATCAAAAAGGATTTCAAACCCACAGAATGTCTTCTTCGAACCTTTCCATTAATGTTGGAAGTTGCATGGAATGAGGGAGCACTGGACAAGCACCATTCATCTTTGATATTTCCCACTGCAAAATTAGATAGGAAGACTGTTTTAGATTTATTAAATTGCTTAAAGGATTGGGATATTGATTCATCTGGAAGCACACACCATCTGATCCTTTTTATATGTAACAATTTTCGGTGAATTGTCCATCCTTACTGGTGTATGAACTGTTTGATACTTTTTGTGTCTGTGATGTGTCAGTGATGACTGAGAAACTTGCCATTGGTGATTAGATTTAGCCAGCAGTGGAATGCAATGTGTCTCATAGTGTTGAGTGGCATCTGGAGTATTTGCAATACTGCCCTTGCAGTTCATGTTTCAGCACACTTTGAGGATTTATACAGACACCACAACACACTCCAAGGGAAGATATGCCTTATGCAGAGGGTACTTGAGTGAGTGGACTTTTGACAGCACCAGGGGATTAATGTGATTAATCAGCTGTTCTTAATGTGTTCAGTGCGGAGATACTACTAGAAATCCAAATGAAAAACTTTGGAAAACCTTATCTACTTCCAATAATCCAAATTTTTAATATTCTGGACCAAGAGAGTGTTATGGATTAATCTTTCATCAAAGCAGTAGTGTGTTTCAGAGGGCATTGCCTATTTCATTAAATGATAACTCTTGATGAATTTCTGACTTCAAGAGATGGGCTCATTGCACATTAGATCTTATCAAGAATTATGAAATGTGAATGGCATTATAATCAACATTCTGCAGCAATGCCTACGCAAGATGTGATATGATTGATTCTGAAAACCTTGAATCCAGGACTCTCAACCGGTTATTGTTTGAGACGCAATACTAGCTATCGAAAGCAGTCCAGAATTTCCTCCCTCCTCCAATAGAATGATCATCATTATCACCTGCTAGACAAACGAAGCCCTGCAAGGAGTCGCGGATCCTTGAGCAGGGGTGAGATCCCCCCTCCTTCCAACCGACCCTTGGTAAGCCGAAACTCATGTCCGTTAATCCCCCGACAGCCGGGTTTGATCAACATGAGCCGTCATGTGCAAGTGACATTTCTGGAACCCGTTGATGTTCTTCCTGACCTATGTTAGCTGGCTTTGTATGAGGAGGTTGTGCAAGGCAAGCGATTAAGCCTTCGCCTTTTCAATCTGTGATCAAGACCTTGTGCCAGCATTAATGGATCTACTCCGGCAGCTTCATGTGTGCGAGAATGTGCCCGTTTTGCGATGCCATTTAAACCAACCTGTATTTGGAGCTATTGGATACTTCATCTATAATCATACTCAATGAGTACAACATTGCTGCACAGCTTTGCATATTTCTTGTGGAATCACAGTTTGGAAATATTATATTTTTTGGTGTTTGAGCCATAAATTTAACCGCTCAAGAACATTTTCTCTTCACATCCTTGATCTGGCGTTTGTGTGTAGGTTTGTGATGCCCATGTAGTGGATTTGTTAGAGGCTGGACACAGGATTGGGTGCTCTCTGACTGTGTTTTTGTTAGAGTGGGAGTAAGCCCTCAACATGAGCAGGCGGCGGTAAATTCTCATTATTAACTCCCAGGATTTGCATTTGTGTACTGGAGTGTCACATTGTACTTATGTATATTATATCTTCTGTGGGACACTTCTTATACTACTGTCTAGCATAACATGCATGCATTACATATGTTTTGAAAATAGCTCTATTTTCACATCCATTGAATTGGGTTGTGTTATCCAATCTTCATTTTTGCTGTGAGATGCTGTATCATACAATTGCACACATATGCAATGGTTGTGTTTTAGAGTTTTCTAGTGCTCTTGTAAGTTCATCCTTGTCTGTTGATACGCATATTATTCGTTATCATTGTATTTTATGACTGTCCATATTTTACAAATACATTTATTCACATTTGAGCTCCATTATTCATGAAATGATATTCTGTGATGTATCCTCCTCTGTTCATCTTATCTTGACTGTACAGATTTGAGCCCAAGAGGGCGGTGGAGCAGCTGAGAGCATGCGGAGTGCTGGAGACAATCCGCATCAGTGCAGCTGGCTATCCTTCCAGGTGGGTTTCAATCACGCTATCATCTTCTGTTGTCTTTATCTGTGTCCAGGTTGATTCCCTCATTACCATGGATATCTGAATGATTGTGTAAATATTGGGCCTTTCATTGCATAGAGCTGAGAGGGTTGAATATTACAAACCAGAGTTTATCAGTGATTAGGCCAATACAGGGTTCTGCTAGTTATAGTTTCTGAGAAGAGAGGGAGGAAAAAAGAGAGAGAGGGGGGGGGGGGTAGGAGTGTGAGAGTGAGGGTACAAGTGGGACAAATCCATGCATGTAGACAAAGAAACAGATAGGCAAACAGAAAAAGATGAAGAAACAAAGAGGGACAGAGTGAGAGAGGCAGATAGAAAGATGGAGATGCATAGCCAGATAGAAAGACTTATGAATATATAGATAGATAGATAGATAGATAGATAGATAGATAGATAAAATAGATACACACACATATATAGATATATATATATATATATAGATAGATATATAGATATATAGATATATAGATAGATAGAGAGAGAGAGAGAGAGAGAGAGAGAGAGAGAGAGAGAGAGAGAGATAGATAGATAGATAGATAGATAGATAGATAGATTCCTATTTAGTAGCCATGTAGGTGTTCTTACTATATTGATAAATTTCTTAAAAAGTATGTAATTAAAACAGCTAACATCCACAATCAAACCATCACTGATGAACTTCAAAATGTCCATAAGGGCACTATCAATGGGAGTGATGACTATTTGTTCTGACTGACATAATTATTGGAATATAGGTCACACCAATGAATGAAACCCTTGTAATGTAAGCCTGACACCTGTCAATCTTTGTTTCTCTCTGTCAGTTATCACACCTACTACATGGGTCATTGTTAATGTAATTGTCATCTTTTCATTTGCACTTGTTAATGTGATCAACACCATTCTATGCCCAATCATTCATACGCACAAACTTGAATGTAGCAGGAATGCTGACAGAATACATTTAATCTAATCACATTCAAATTGACTTATGTGTGAATTAACACACTGTTCTGAAGCCATAGTACCATCATTCTTTTAAAAAAAAGTGAACATCTGAAAGTATATAACATAACATATTTAAGTATTCTTAATTACATACATTCATACAATCTTGCTTTAAATGGGATATGTTACATAGTAACTCATCAAAATCTGTGAAAAGAGACTTCCATTCAACTTTGAAACTCATTCCTATGAGTAATAAGCGATTTTGTATTATTTAACAAACAGTTAACATATTGACAGAACTCTTAATCATTATAATAATGCATTACACAGACTACAAACTGCTGGTAACTCATCAAAACTCTTGGAAAATGAGACTTTTATGAAACTTTAAAGCTCAATGCCATGAGTAACAATTCCTGTGCACAGATCAATTCATTGTTCATTCCTTGACATCCTCATTTTAATTTCACTCTTTATCATTTACCTCCATTTTATGGATAACCCCTTGTACTATTTTATTGCAATCAATGACACATGTGGAGTTTACCAGGATTATGAGTCAGGCTCAGAAGGAAATACCGGTGTGATATCACAATATAGTAACTCTGAGAAAAGAATAGGGAAAAGGTGACCTTATTAATCCAGCAAGCTTAAGAAGATATTCCCCAGGTAGGAGGAGTAATGCAAGACCTTCATCGTTCATCAACATCTTGCCCCCTTTTGTCACTTTTCGGGTAAACGTCATAATAGACTATGCAGTCATCCATCTTTTAACATGGAATGCTACTGACTAGAGTTGGTTGGGGTGCGATTTCTGTTCACTTTACATGTGGGATTTGTGATACAAAATTGAAATATGAAACTTTGATACAGAACTGTTTTCTTGTCATCAGCTTTATTCATATTATTCTTGATTCTTGTTAGGTCACACTAAAGTTTCAGTGTGTCATATAAGTTTTCACAAGTCTTTGAATTGTATAAAAGGGTCATATCGAAGAATATTTTCAAAGAATGTCTTTTGTATGTGCAAGGCCCATTTAAAATTTATTCTTTCATTTCATTTCATTTATTTCAACCATTCTAACAGCAAACAACCAAAATCGAACACATTTACATTCATAAAAATAATATCAAGGGCCTCTGAGAAGCAATTCTGTGTTTGAACACAGCATATTCATATCATATCCAGAATTAAATCAATAGCATGTTGGTTTTTTCCAAAAAGAAAATTATTTTCTATTGCATTGCTTTGTAGAGAGTGTAGAATAATCAATTATTGCTCCAGCTACAAAGAGAAGAAGAGATGATAAAAAATGTTCCTATACAAGATGAACTTGTAGCAGCTTTCTGTGAGCGTTCTGTGAACACTGATTAGTTTGCCAATGGATACGAAATCTACAAAGTATGATCCCAAACTTGCAGCTCTATGCAGTTTGAGCTGTCAACAACAGTGTGGATTTCACATATCTATGTCAATCACCTGGCAGTAACATTCTTTTCATGGTAAATTTCTTTTGAAATTGTGTCATTCAGTAATGTTAGCAATATAATGGGTTGACATCTAGTTTAGATGGTCAGATAGAAAATGTATTGCTGACTTTTGCCAACATGTACTGGGCATGTTGAACTCTTCAAAGCTCAATCCCTTCATTACATTAATTTATTGTTTAAATTTCTATTTGGCCTGCACAATAAACAAGGGTAAGAAGAAGATTTCACTGCCATTTATCAATTTCATCTCATTGAGTGCACAGTCAGTCCATGCTTATGTTACCTCGCATACCCTTGCTGGAATAATATAATTTCAAGTAAGAATGTATACAAGGCACAGTTCCAAAGTTTACCTCACGAGTTCCATGATCACTGATTGCACGCTAACAACTGTAAGAAGATGTGAATTAAGATAGAGGTACATGTAGAGGTTGTCAAGTGACTTTTAGAACCCTGGACAAATTCTTGTCATTAAGGAGTAATTTATGTGTTCTTCTTATGTCATGATTTTTTACATACATACATACATACATACACACACACACATACACATACACACATACACACATACACACATACACACATACACACATACACACATACACACATACACACATACACACATACACACATACACACATACATACATACATACACACATACATGCATACATACACACATACACACACACACATACATACATACATACATACATACATACATACACACATACACACATAATTACATACATACATCATACAGTATACATATGTACATGATTATATACATAGATACATACACACTTTCGTCAAGCTTCTGTTTCAACTTTCTCGTATACCCTTGCACATCATAATTGAATTCATCGCATCTTGGTTGCATTTCCTTAACTTGGGAGTTGCAACCTTCCAACTGCTCCAAAAATGTTTGACCTGAGGTGTGAACTTGAAAGTTTAAGCGCTTAGCACACAAAAAGGGAAATGTGTGCCTGTTATCTTTATATTTGTTGACATCATATTTGTCAAGTTTAAGTGTACTAAAAACAAATTCGCATTGTTATATTGATCAGGTGTGAATTTTTAATCAAATATAGTGTTTTCAACATATATTCCATGTTGAGGATAGTTCTTTTCAGGGTTTTTTTCAGTTTTTTTTTTTATCCCTTTTTGTTGGGTATGACAAGGGGTCGGTTTGGATTCTTGGCACTTGAACAAATGTTTGGTATTTATAGATGGTGTGGGAGTGTTGTGGTCGGTGCTGTATGATTGTTTAGTCCAGTGAGGGGGTACGTGGCATTACTTTACATTACTATGCTTCTTTTAAAGGGGGTGGAGAGGAGGGGGGGGGGGGGATAATTTGATATACTAGTGAAGACAATAGGGAAAATTCATGTTCATTTTTATGTCATTAAGGGAGTGATGAAAGTTTATACTTGGATTTGTGTTTTTTTGTAATTTCTTTTACATAAATGTTTTTATAAATTCTTTTTCACAAAAAATGGACGTTCCACCATTTTCCCTTACACAATCTTTAAAAATGCATCTCTTAATTTGTGAGTCATATATTTAAAAAAAAAATGTATGCTTTGGATATTGCTTCTTATTGCTTTTGTATAGATTTTCTATAATACATTTGATATATGTAGTATAAGCCGCACCAACAAATAACAAGAGATTACAATTAGTCAATTGATTTGAATCCATCAAAAATTACTGTTGATTAAGGGTTACCATGTATGAATGAGGCTTTGAGGCCATAATACTGGTGTGAACTGAGTCCGCAAAAAGCAAAGGAAATGTTGAATTTACCTGCGGTAGACATGACATGCGTAAGTGCGAAGTGAAGGTGTGAATTGAGGCACTATTAGCCAATCAGGGCTTTGACATGGCAGCGGTTTTACCGTGTTGGTATAAAGGGTGGGGGTAGTTGAGGTGTGAGACTTATCTTAGAGCAAATATCAACACATCGATGTGAGTGCATGGGACTGATGTCATTGCTACATTAAAGGTAGTAATTAGTCCTATCTACACTCTCATTAAGGACAAAATTAGTGTGATTAGGCAAAGTCCACACAAACATTTCAAGGGAACAAGGAGAAAATGCGAACAACTTTCTTATCTATTTAAAATTCATGTTTTTATCCTAGAACATTTGAATCAACTACTACTGGACAATGATCACAATTTATACAATTGTAACAATACGATCAGTCAAGTGAAAACTCTTTCAAGTTTTACAGAGGAGATATCTTTATCTTGAAAGGAAAAGCATATCTTGACTTTGCACATGAAATATAGAAAGATACTTGAGAGTGTGGATAGAGGAATATTCCTTTTTGCCAGAAGAAAAGTGGAAGGATACCTTTAATCTCTCTGAGAGGAACTGATCGTTTAATGATGGGGAGGAAATGTAGCTTGCTTCCTTTGCTGCAAGTGTGAGGAGACTAATGCATCAAGTGAAATGTGTTGGGTTCTTGCCCTCTCTCCCTCTCTCCTTCTGTCCCTCTCTCTCCCTCTCTCCCTCTCCCCCTCTCTCCCTCTCCATCTCTCTCTCCATCTCTATCTCTCCATCTCTCTGTCTGTATCTCTCTGTCCCCCTCCCCTCTCCGTCCCCCTCCCCTCTCCTTCTTCTCATCCTTACACTTTCTCCTGATCTGTAATGTTCTCCTTTCTTTTGTATGTCCCTCCTGTACCTTATTCATATTTTTCTTTTCCTTTTTCTTTTCTTTTTTCTCTTCTTCCTCTTCCTTTCTTCTTTGTTCATACCTCTTCTTGAGTTTATGCTAGGCACGCAACATACCTTTCCCTCTCAATGTGGTACTCTATGCAGCATCTTTATGTAATACACTTACAGATACATGTACATACATGATAGATACTTGATGCATCACCAGCTCATGCTCTGACTACAAAATAATTTTGACCCAGCGTCAATATCTTGCAGCGGGCAAGGAATACTCCCCAAGGAATGGAGATGGTGCACATGTGTGCATGACATGTTCTTGTATCCACCCACCAGGGCTCTAATTGTAACATCCCACTTAATCCAGTCTCCAGACTGCACTGGGAACGACCCTCTATACCATTTAAAAACAAAATAGAAGGCTAGAATATGTCTGGTTTCTTTCCATTTCCCACTGTAGGGTGCCTTTCTCCGCTGTAATGAAATAATGAGTGCAGAATAACAAGGCACCATGGTGGATCACTTTAGATTGGGGGTTATCGGACCACAGTATGTACCATTACCAATTAATGCCAAGACTGTTCCAGTTGATCAGTTTGTGTGTCTTACTTAATTGGGTCATTTCGGTCATCCTTCCCTTTAAAGATTTGCGGACCTCGCATTGTTAGATCCAAACTTTGTTTTGAGTGCTGGGCAAAAACAGCCACCACCTCAAACAGGATTAATGAAGTTATTACCTGATATCCCTGGCTACGGGCTGCAGCGGCCATTTCTTCTGGGTCCAGCTTAGCTCAGATTGAGTTGCTCAGAGGACTAATTTGTACTTTCACTTTCATGCTGTCTGTTAGTGATTTGGTTTGGAAAGAGGATAATGAATCATTTTGTTTGGTAAATATCAGGGGAAAAACACAGCCATGCCTGTGGATCTATGCTGTGATATCTAAAAGGAGTTTAAGTATAATAGTGTCAGAGTTGACAAAGTAAGTTTTCATCTGTTCATGTTCTCTTTTGATAGAGACGTTATTTCATTTTTAAAAAGAAATGTTTATTATTGTATATCTGAAGGAAAATCACTGAGTTTGTGCAGTCATGATTTATTTCAGATTTGTGCTTGTAATTAAGGATATTTTGCCAGGAATTGCTTATTGCAGTGGATTAAGCGTTGACCTATGTGCCAAGTGCTATGTGTCATTGTTACATCAAACTACGTGAGCATTACTGGAAAGTGGTCCAATGTTGAGTGCGTCACAACGGGTGACTCATATTTCCTCCTTGAGGTTTGAATTTTTGATTGAGAGATTGCTCTAATTATCCTAATTTTCTTGAGATTAAGACCTGACTCCAAACACTGTCATTGAACTAAAGATTGGAAACCTTGTAAAACAGGTGCTGTCTGGAGAGAGTGAGAGAGAGAGAGAGAGAGAGAGAGAGAGAGAGAGAGAGAGATGATTTTTTAACGGGTGGGTGGTTGCTTTGCACCACTTAGAACAGGAAGTTCAAAAAGTATCATTTTGATAAGTTCATTAGACATGGGCAACTTTCTAAGAAAATATGGTGCAATTTATTTTGACACTTCGCAAATAATAAGTTGTGAAACCAAGGTTTCTTGAATGGACTCCAATGCCCAATGAAATCATGTATCATTTTGTATGCAAACATGTGACAGAGGTGTTCACAAAAGAACGCCAGAAGAGTTTCCTCCAAATTTATGGAATATTTTAAATCTCAATGTTTTTATTCTTGTGCATTTAAAGAAATACTTTTGTCATTTGGGGTTTTGCTCCCCTTTAAAAATGCCAAGTCATGAGTGTTTTGTGATTGATATCAGTTAATCATGATTTTTGTTATATTTTTGTCTATTTTGCACCTCATGTTACAAAAGGCCCCTGCTCCTACATATAATGCAGAACATCTGTTTTGGATACATAATGGAAATTGATGCAAGTACATGTTGCACATGGTACCATTCAAATTGATTTATATTGCATTTTCCTCCTTCCTGTTTTTTATCATTTTATTTTCATGACCTACTTCCCTCTCTCTCTCTCTCTCTCTCTCTTCCCTTCTCTGTTTCTCTTTCTTGGACTCCCTTGACCCCTTTGACTAACAGATGGTCTTACTCTGAGTTCTTCACGCGCTACCGTGTCCTGATGGTTCGGAAAGAAATCAACAAGAAAGACGTGCGGGGGACCAGCGAAAAGACACTCAAACGCCTCATCACAGTAAGTTCCACAATGATCCCTACAAAGTACTCCCTCGTAGGTTTCCCCCTGGCTAAGTCTTGTATTTCCTGTCTTCACCACAGTATGAGTTCTCTTGCTGTCGTGTAAAACATGAAGTAACTCTCCTGAGGCCATTATCATGTAACTTTGCTAAACCTATCAACTTGCTAAAGTGCATTCAGCTACATGCCTATTTTATAGCAACCAGCTAGGTTATCAAGGTGTCATGAATATGGTCCCTGATTGATAACAAACATAACTGATTCTAACGTCTGTCCATTGTTGGAAAGCCCTCCAGAAATCCTCTGACAGATTAAACAGAGCTTTTTTGGAAAATAGTGAACCATTGCCACTGTGCTCACCACAGATCTACAACATGCAGACTAGCATGAACTCTTGTGAATTAACAAGACAAGATTCTCAAATCTGTAACATATCGGTCAGAAGTGCAGACACTCTCTAAGACAGTTGTGACAGTTTTGTGCTAAATGGCCAACCCCAAGAAACACTTGTAGCATGTTCCTGGTCAGTAGTCATTACTCTCGTCTTGGATGAAGCCCAAGAACATAGGCCGGCTCCAGTCTGACTACCTTAAGACAGTCTGATCCACATTTGGACAGGTGGTTGAGGGGGAGACATGGAGAGAAAACAAAGAGTTGCCATCCAAAGGTAATCTAATACAGTCGGCTGTCTACTAGACATCTTAAAAGACAGAACATTTGTGGCAATCTGTTGGAATCTTAATTCGAGTCAAAAATGATTTGGCTGCGCATAGAACAGGCTCCTTTGTTTGTCTGCTCATGCTTGTTCATATACCTGAGATATTTGAACTGGTGTTTGTTGTGAAATTACCCACAACTGCCAGCTTTCAGTTTTGATTATTCAAATATGGAGGAGTTAATGCAGAAATATTTACAGCTACAACTTTTGAGTTGATCTTTTGGCTTTATGGAGTAGCTTATGCAAGTTACAACAATTTTAAATTGACAGATAAAAAGGACATGTCCTGAAGTTTTTTAGCATCTAGTGAGAGGGATATGAGCTCTGTTATGAATTGTCAAGTGTCATCTGTGGTTAACACCTGTTCGCTAGTTAAACACAAGTGAAACCCCATCACAAGGATGTGATTCATCCGTACAGTGGCATATCACAAGGTGAGAACGAGTGCTTATTAACACAAAGAGCACTCGCCTATGCCAACACACATTAGCAGGCTTGAGAACACCTTGCCTTGTGAAGGTGCCACAACTCACTCAAACTCCATGCAAGAATGGAAACTAGGAAAATGAGAGGGCGCTCCCTTCACCCCCCCCCCCCCTCCCTATGGGGTGTGCTAGGGGGCACCTACAGATACCACTGCATAGAGGGGGGAGGGGAAGGGTGTTGAAGATGCACCTGTACTCCCATCTACAAATTAATTTTTTTGAAAGGCCCGGTCTATGGGAAACGTGACTTGACAAGGAACAGTTTTTATCATTTTAAGGAGCACATTTTGCATGATGCACTCCCACCAATTTGTTCTCTCTATCCATCTCTTGTTTGCAATTAACATCACTTTGATAAGATACATGACATATCAATGTCAATAGATTTGATTGGAACATTCCTGCCGACACCTGCGGACAGTGATGATAGAAACCCTCTATAACAGATAACAAAAACAATATTAAAACAATGTTTTCTCTTTCCTGCTTCATTAATTCATGTCTTATGCATATGTGACCCTGCCCTTGAAAATATGGCACTGTGGCAAAATACAAACAAAATGATTTCTAAAAATGAATTAATTTGGTATACACTGCAGAATTAATTTGCTGTTTGTAGTGAATTGATTCCTGCTGACAAAGGTCTTGTACTCAAAATCAGCAAAACAATATGAAATAATAAATCTTGTGGATATTTGTAAGTAATATATATCTTGCTTGCATTGATTTGTGTCAGTTGATGATAACCATTATTATATGACTTACATACTAAACATTTATTGCACTTTGTATGTTACTCTTGCTTGCTCTAATGATGTATGTTTGTTGCTTGTTTATACTAACCAATAATCTTGACTTCCACCCCAACTCATAGCGTGAAAACCCCCAGGTTTGTGAGCCCATTTAACAGGCCTTTGAGGGGGGAATGCATGCAGTCTTGGTTGAAGCGCTCATTCAGTTTCCTTTCTTCTTTAGTTCTGAGTTGTTAACTTTGAGCATTGAAGTGTTCAATTTCTACGGTATCTCTGAGGTGCAAAGATTTGTTTATGCCATCTTCATTCATACCATTCTCAAAACTGCTACTTCTACTTCTTTTCTTATTTTCTACCTTTTGTTTTCTTGGATTTGTGATCGATCATTTGCTTGCTATTGCGAAATATGTGGCACTGAATTGAGGGAAAAGGGCTATTAAGACTTCATCTCTCCTCTTCCAAGAATCGAATTAGTTCTTTTTCAATAATTTCCTTGCATTTTTGCTTACAAAGTGTCAAAGTGGGCATGATTTTAGCAAGGAGGTGAATGGGAAATAATGGATCTGTTTGACCTTTTCATGTCGAAAGTAACTGTGTGTGCTTTTCTATCAATTTGAGACATTTGGAAGACTGCTAGAATGGGTTGCCCTTTACACTTTGGGTTGAGATGATGCTAATTTCATTATTCCATAGAAAACTTGTGAAGCCTTTTAAGTTTAAGTGCTGCTTCATTACTAGACCAGTACACACATTCCTCAAGCTTTTCCATCAACATATAATTCATCAAACATGACTGTCATTGCTCTCATATTGTTCAGTGTTTCTTTTCTTTAAAAAAATCATAAAAATGCTTAAGTAAAGAGATTGTAAAACACATTTTAGGTGTTGGTGCAGTGGCGTGAAGCGAAGGGACAGAGTGCAATGAAAAATAACCACAATGTAGAAGATGTCTATCCATACAAGGAGCATATAATCAGCATTCATGGGATTTAGAAGATGTTACTTGGCCACAGTCAGTGCTAGAATGCAACGTCTGCATTTAGACTGTTTTTCGATCAGACCGCTAACGAATGTTACCGGGTGTTGCGCAAATTTTTTTTGGTTGGGTCCACCTCGCTTGTTCATTCATTGTGCATATGAAACCATCTCCATGCTTCCCTTGAATGCTGACTGCTGACTAAGTGCTTCCTTGAAAAAAAGTTCTTTGTGGATTTTGGTCATGGAATGTGTGGGTGTCGATAAGACGGTAGACTTGCTAAAACCTCAAGAGTCTAGCACACTGACACACTAACACTGATTCTAATCATCAGTCTCCATCATTTTTGCTGCTGTGTCAGTTGGGCCTCACTGCTGTCATTGAATTAATCCATCTCTACAAACTTTGGTTAAAGTGTTAGTGTTAGTTATGACGCATATCTGGTCTTCGTGCATAATGAACATAGATAGTTATTTTAAATTCAAACTGTTCCCTCCAAACTTCTGCTCTTTTTTCTTCCATCTCTTGTTTTTGTGTCTGTTTTCTTCTTCATCCTCTTTCTTTGCTAATCTTGATTTTCTTCTTTTTCTTTTTATTCCTCACCTATAGTTTGAAATTCCATTATCAATATCATCATCATCATCATCATCATCATCATCATCATCACCATCATCATCATCATTGTCATAATCTTGTCCTGCTTTTTCTCTTTACCTCCTCACATCTACTTGGTTTTCCTGCCTTTTCTTTTGTTGATTCCCTTTTACTTCAACATTATCAACAAAGCTGGTCTTCTCAATCTTCCTGCTTATCCTCCATTTCCTTCTTCCTTCTTCCTTCTGTTTACATTTTCAAATGCCTATTTGCTCTCTTATGTCTATCTCCCTTCTAAGATAGATTTAACAGTCCAATGCCATGTCTCTAACATTCCCATAGTCTATTTTGTTCAACCACACATTAAAAAAAAAAGTAACAGTATGGCTAGAAGTAGACATTTCTTCAAATCATTTCAATCACTTTTCTCTCCTAAACTATTAATACAGAGCTCGTGAACATTGATACCAATGCTTGCACGCTATCACTTGGCCACATGGCATTACTGGAAATAGACGGTGTCATAACAAGGATGAAATTATTAAGATGCAAATTTCATTAGAAATAGGGAGGGCGTGGAGAGGTCACCACGTTGATTTGTTTTATTGCAAGCTCCAATCTCATGTTGACAGCGTGTCAAACAAATTGATCTTTAAAGAAAAGAAAAATATTCTTGGGGAAAGGCAAGTACAGTATTGTCCCTCTCTGTTCCTAAGAAACTGAAAAATGAAATGAAAGCGTTCCAATAAGAACTGTTTAATTTCCCTTTTGAGTAAGGAGACTATTCTTGTCCATTTCATAATTGGTTAAAGACAATTTTAGTCTGGGTGCTAGACCAAACATTGTGTATCTAGGATGTGTTTATTGGGGATGAACTTTAAAGTGTGTAAGGAGGGTGAAGATCTTTGAAAGAATTGTACTTGGAAATTTTGGGTATAAATGTAGAGACACATTCTTCAGATATGATTGGCTGGGAAGTACTCACTGATCCAATTTGAAGTTCTTTACAGTGTTTTCTCATCTCTCATAGAGCATCACAATGTCACATCACAGTCCCAAAATTATGATATGAATAGGTATACTTTAAATGATTTTTCTGTCCTTCATGTTATCTGCGATTGAGTTGATGGTGTTCATTTTAATATATGTAGGTCTTACAACTACTAGAGCAAGTTTCCTACAAGCATATAAACAAGAAGACCGATTGGGAGGTGCTGCTCCTACTCCAATCAGGAGCCATATTCATGAAACCTTACTAGTTACTAAAAATGCTTGTACATATAACTGAATGCCCTTTAGCAACAAACTAGTCTGTAAGGTTTCATGAATTTGGCCCCAGGACTACAACAATTGTCAGAAGATTGTGAGGTATCTACTGAACAAACAGGACCATTAAACATGAGGACTATCTCATTTTCTCCACTAGGATCCAGACAAGTACCAGTTTGGTAAGACCAAGATCTTCTTCCGGGCGGGGCAGGTGGCGTACCTGGAGAAGCTGAGGGCGGACAAGCTGAGGGCAGCCTGCGTGCTCATGCAGAAGACTGTCCGCGGCTGGATGCAACGCAAGAAGTACCTCAGGCTACGTGAAGCCACAATCGTCATGCAGAAGCATACCAGGGCCTTCCTCGCAAGGAAGTGAGTACCGTGTTTGTGGCCTAAGTTCTACCCGTTCAGTCCCATAGGCAAGGAACTGAGTCTTATGGATATGGGTAAAATGAATAGGATTCCTAAGGAACAGAACAGATGATTGGATTAAGCAGGTTCTCAAATAAACCTGGTATGTTCATACCATATAATGGTGATAATATATCCATTCTTATATAACCTGCAATACTAAATTACCCTTTCTATCCTCAACTGTTCTTGAAGCTGGTCTTACTTAGTGAGATACTTGGTGAAGAGTGTGCTTGCATCTGGACTAATGTGTTTTGCTGACCTTAATGTTGAAAAGTAGTTTATTTCCTAATGATAATGAATATTTCCGCACTGAGTTTGTAAATTAGCAAACCAACACACATCACCGAGGCTTAATTGACATTGCGCACTCCTAATTGGTGACACATGAGAATGTGTGCTTAGAGATGCACTCTGATGTCACTTCTTCTAGACATACTTTAACCTGTGAGTACCACGGGTGCATGAAATGTACAGTAAGTCAATGGGCCATTCCTGGCATGGTGCTGAAGGAGTTATGATCAGAGTCTTGTCAGTCTAATTATGAAGAGTGCCCTCTATATGTGGCACACATGTGAGCCAGCGGTGCTAATCCTTTTCCCCTGTTAGCTAATGAAATTCAGATTACCACCTTATCAGTCAAGTCCAAGCACTCCTTTAAGACAAATCATCCTAATTCATCCCGAAGTTATTGCCGGCGATAAAAGCCCCAGTTTCTGCTGAGAGAGATCGAAGCAGAAGATTATGGTAGGTAAGAAGTTAGAAGTAGAAGGGAAAGTTTGGTGAGATGAGTTATTCTGATGAGGAAAAAACGTTGGCTAATGAGAGGCGCATAAGCTAAGTCACGCTGAAGTAGGGTTGGTCAGAGCAGCAGGAAATGAGAGGAAATTGTTGCAAGTCGGACGACGCGGGAGATGATTGTGCCGTATCCGAACCCCCCAATACTGCTGACCAAGTCGTGATGCTCTCAACGCTTCTCGCTTGGACTTGATGTCTCCTTGGCGGACGTTTTTCACTATGAACCCCCAAGAGAGGTGCCATCATTTGATGGCCGTAATTAGGATTCCTCTGACCCAACTCTAAGACCATCGGCCTGGGTTCCTAAGATAGTGGTCTTATCTTCCCTGTGATCTTTGTGCTCAGTTCCATAATCAAAAATAGCCTGCATAGAATTTGTTTGTTTTGTGCCAATTTGTAAACATTTGCCATAAATAGATTGGGATGTAATGGTGGTAAACAGGACAACACAACTTGAAAACTGAGAGACAAAATGTCAACTCTGAAGACCACTCCTTTGTTTAAAGGATATCAAGTTGTGTCATTGCTGACTAAGCAAAACATTGTGAGGTTGCTAGCCAAAAAGGAGAGGAGTTTTTCATAGCCAAGGATTTGAGATGGAAACATCAAAGAATTCACTTTATTTATAAAAAAAGGGGTCCTTATTTTGTTTACGTTATTTCTTTTCTAGTTTAAAGTACACCTGCTCGCAGTATGTAGGATTTTTCTCCTGTTGGACTTATTCTCCCTTCATAGGTAATGCAAAATTGGCTTTAATATGAATTAGGATTGACAGCAATCAGTGAAAATTGTCCATTAGGTTGGGAACCATATTTTGTATTAAGGATGATTTTTAATGCAATTATCTTGTTCAAGGACATTCCCAGCCTATTTCCTTTAACTTGCTTTAAATGAAGCCAAGGCCTAAATACATTATCTTCATTTTATCACTTGTAGCTTTTTTCCCCATTTTGTTTTGCTGGCCAAAGATTCATGTCTTCATATACTTCCGTACCACTGGGAAATGGCTTAAGTTCAGAATGCCATGACCGTATCTTGAGCACTCCGTCCATATACTTGCTTGCCAAATGTATGAGTCACATATTTTATACAAACTGTATAATATCGTAAACACTCAATTAGATGTGTTTCAGTAAAATTTGATGATACAAGCCAAGATATAAAGATGATCCATATGTAGGGAGGTTGGAGTGACATGAAAGAGGAAGGATATTTTCTAAGTGATGGGGGATCTAACGCATTTCTCGGTAATGTCTGACCTGGGTGGTAGCTCTTGCCAAAGTTCATGCCAGAGAGGTTACCTCACAACAGCTGTTGACACCTTCTCGTGCTCAGTGCAAGTAGGGTTTTCCTTGGTTGAGTCGCAAGTCTCCGCACCTCAGTTACCTTAAAGACAGGGAGGAGGAAAGTCGCAATTTACCAGGGGTCAACGTGCACCGCTTATTAAAATCCTCCCCCTCTCCCTGGGAAATAAGGATCGAGCCAAGTGGATAAGTGTATGAATGGACTGAGAGGGTATCACCGGATCAGGGATTACATGACAGCTTCGTCTTTAGATTGACTCATCTCCTCCAGCTCAATCAGATCATCTCCATTTATGTGTCAGTGAGTCCTCTGTATTACAGATATCAAAATTGGGTGTCAGCGGTGGGACACAGGCAAATCTAGCTCAGTTCATTCTTGTGATTACGTTGAACTCTGTGAGCCTATTTTTCCGACAGGGATTTATATCTGTGGAAGTAACAGTTCAATTGAGAGCCTCGGTTTTGAAGTTTGGATATGAGCCTTTGGTGTCAGGAGTGGGATTTGACGGGAAGATCGCACACTTCTGTCTAGCTGCATTCTGATTGGATTCGAGTTTGTGAGCCTGGTTTGAGCAGATCTTGACAGGGATATATGTCTCTGGAAGTAACAAGTCAATTCAGCCTTCCCAGGATGTTATCGTCTCAGATCTACACTCTCGATTTCTAGAAGAGGAAATCACAGTTTTTGCCTGAGATTCTTATCGAGGGAGATGCTAGCTTGTGATCGTGCTATATCAGAAGACGAGCGATTTTGACTTGTCTTGAGAATCTGTTGAGAAACACCGAAGGTGTTGGCCATCCTTGAGTAGTGTTCACTGCGGAGAACATTTCTAAAGAAATATCCTGGATTTGATGCAGCTCCCTGATTTTTTCCAAGGATCGTTTTTTGGCTTCATTGAATTATGTGCAGCATGGATATATTAACACTAGGAATATTCAGCGATTTTATGCAGTGCAATCTAAGCTGAGCGCATGAATACCATCCAAGATTAGCGATTACTTTCATTCTATGAATATGTTTACCTGTGACATACAAGGAGGTTCCTACACAAATGCACATTTTTGTTTGATAGATCTTGAAAAGTGGATATTGTCGTAACGTAGTGTCGCATATTAAAGTATAGCCATTTTGATTGGTCAATCACCATGCCGTGCAACCCAGAGCTGCGCTCACTCCAAAACACCCTTCTTATTGTCAGACTCACCAAGTTCCTGCGGCAGACGCGTGCCAGCATCATCATCCAGAAATCATGGCGCCGCTACCGCTGCCGCCGCGACTTCCTGGTGATCCGCAACGCCACGCTGACCATCCAAAGGTATGCGCGAGGGATGTGGGGGCGCCAGGTCTTCAAGGAAGCGCTGCGCCAGCACCGTGCCACCACCATCCAGCGGTACATCCGAGGGTGGCAGGTGCGGACCTGGTACCGGCGGACTCGGAGGGCGCTGGTCCTTCTGCAGAGCTGTGTCCGGAGGATGAAGGCTCGCAAGGAGCTCAAGCAGCTCAAGGTGAGTACCAGGAAAAGCAACAATTTGTTGGGCTTCCTTTTAATTCTGTTGGGCTGAAACAAACACCTGGGTCCTGTTTTATAAAGAACTGTGAGGCCTTACATTCACTTTTCTGACTTCAAAGATAAAAGTTATTTCTTGTCCATATTTAAATCAGTATCTATGGGGAATATTGAACTCACAATATGCACTATGAAATATTTTGTACAAGCTTCAAAGATGATTGGACTCCAGTTAGTTCCAAAAACAAGATTCTTAAGTTCTGAAGAATTATTTTCTTCAGAATTTCTTAGGATATTTGAATTATAAGTGTGTGTGATTGTGTAGTAAATATATAAAAACAAGACAAATACATGCAATATGTAACCAACTTTTGAAAATAAATCCCAAATTAATTCATGCATGGATAAGAAAATTAAACTTATCCGGGAAATGCAACAGTCTTGCAGGTCTTTGCATGTTAATCTAAGAATGAACGTGCCTGCCTTGAAAAATGAGGTTTGAGCAATATGTGCGTGTAGCTTTCTTCACTCTAATCAGACACAAATTGAGCTCCCATCTCCAGAGGGAAGTATCTGTTTAGACTATCCATCAACACACAGCCTAGGTTTCCCAACCACAGAAAGGGAATGCGATGTAGGGTGATAAGCTCTCCCGCACACAATCCCACAAAGTCTCCCCTACAGATGAGAGCCTGGAGCTCAGCTAGTAATCATGTAAGTTTGAGGATATTTCTAGCATTGTGATTTGAAGTGAAGTAAAGTTTGTTGTTGATTTAGACAGGGTGTAACCGTAGGGGGGCTTTCCTGCGAGCTTAAAGTAGTTCGGTGGCGAGATATGTCGTCTGTTTATTCATCTTTTTCACGACACAGGAACAGCCTCGGGTGAAAAAGGAAAAGGCATATTAATGAAGTTGGGCGTACACAGAGCGATCTTGTACTCAACCTCCCTTTCCATTTTTATAAGCAAATTTAATGTAGTCAATTTATATTATTAGTTTTACTTTTAACTGTTTAAAGCCTATTTTGCCTATTCACCATTTCATCTACAAGCGAGATCTTAAAAGTATAATTTCAGATCGAGTGAAACTTTGTTAACAAAAACTCTATGCCTCACCTTTACCCTAGACCTTATTCCTAATCTCTTTCCCAAATCCTGACCCTTGATTCTAACCATAATCCCTAAATATGAGTTTGTTCTTGTAAATGCCATGGGAGTCAGACAAAATGGAAGTAGATCAATTTGTGGGGTATCATGTTAGTTCCTGCCAAAGGTTTCTAACCTTTCTTTTTTTTCTGTTCATGTCCCACAAACCCGTTTTAATTCGTCCTCCCATTCTGATATTTTACCAATCTCCCCTTGCCATGTCACTTCCCTCTCTCTGCCCTCCTCAGTACTTCCATTCCTCATTCAACCATTGCATCATTTCTTGCCTCTAATTGAAGGAAACTGGTGAATCACTCACATCACATCACAAGACAGCCTTGAGCAAAAAAATGATAAAGCTTCTCTAAACTCACACATACAAAATGATGATCGACATACATTGTATGTTGAATTGATTCATAACATGGTGCTGCCATTAATGTTTCCCACAATCACAAACTGTTTCATGAATAACGAAGTTGCATGTTCAGTTTGAGGGACGTGACTTCAGGCAAAATAGCTATGCGTACAACCCCATGTGACAACAGGCTCTTTGCTGGAAGCATGTAGATACCTCAAAAGAAAAGCTTCAGGTCATCACAAAGATGATGCATGGCTTTATACATAGTTGGTACTATTTTGTATCTTTCGCTAAAGAAGCAACTTTGATAGTTTTACTGTCATACACACAAACATATGCACACCAATTATTAAAATGAATTTTCCTTGTAAAATGGCATCTAATAGCAAGCTTAAGCTTTTTGCCAAATTATTCATGAATAGGATGTGAGCCAATATGCTTCAAGAGCACATAAAGATTCAATACAAGAGGCATTGAGCCATTCAAGATCTTACCATTACTAGTTAGCAGTTCCATCATCTTACAAGTTTTCCATCATCATGTTAGCCATTTCATCTTTTACTTTTCCATTTCTTCATAAACCACATGAAAAGTTGAGATTAAAGTTATCCTCATGCAACAGGAGCAAATTTACACATTTATTTGTGGAGGGCTACCTACTAAGCCTGATACCATGAAACACCCTGAACAATGTTTCGCCTTTTGCCCTATGAGGAAAATTGTCTGTCATGCACGCATCGCCATTGCCAAATTTATCAGCCACATTATATGGAAGCAAAGTCGAGGGTTTTAACTTTCATTAGGTCTTTTAAGCGAATAGGCACGCAGCACTATACCAAGATTGGAAAGGATCATAGTATCATAGTTCTGTACAGCCACATTGAAACCAATAGCTAATGAGTAATGACCCATCGAGAGGTGTGAGGGAGCTATTGTCCTGGCTCTGTTTGATTGAATTAGGGTGCAGTCCAGGCAGAAATTAGCACCTGTCTCTTAGATTTCTGTGGTGATAATTCATTTTTCTGTCCCTCAGACAAGGTGTGTGTAGATGCTGTGGTGTTTGTATTTGTATTCCCTGAGCACACCTGTCTCTCTGTCTTCCTGTCTCTCTCTGTTTCTGTCTTTCTGTCTCTCTTTGTCTCTTTGTCTGTCTTGCCTCCCCCTTTTTTTTTCTCTTTCTCTCTCTCTCACTCTCTCTTTGATTTAAGATGAATATCAGCTTTAAGATTGCAATTTCCCTGGTCAATACAAACTGGTTGATGAATACAGAAATTCCACTTCCCCTAAATTGCTGTGGATTTGTAAGCTCCAAATTTAGAGAAAATAAAATAATTTTTCATTCTATGGTAATTGAGGACACTTACACTGTCTTAACTAAGTTCACAAAAACCCACTTCCAACATTGAGATTATGCATGTATAACATTATATTCAGTTTAACAAGATACTGCTATGAATCAGGCCAGTGACTTGAGAAAGGGACTGACCAGACTAACTGCACTGTTGATTGTTGTTTGAAAGTTTCCTGTGTCTCTCCCTCCCCATCACGGCTGACCAAAATGTCTCCTTCTCTCCCCCTCTAGCCCTCCTCTCTCGTTTCCTCCCCGACCAAACCAACAGTCTCCTTGACTTTTCCTCTGGCCCACTCCGCCGACCGTTGCCGCCACATGCATGACATGGCAATGCCTCATGGGAAGGGAAGGTCAGAAACTGACTTCCCTTCGTGGCCTAATTACAGCACCACAGTCAAGGACAGCGGAGACGGGAGGGGGTGGCTATCACCCCCTGGCTACCCCTGTGGCTGCCCCCCTGATCCCTCATTCCTGTCCTACAGATATCATAACAAGCAAATCATTATGACATGATTCCTAAGGAATCCGGCTGCTGCGTTATGATTCGTACTCTACATCTTATACTGCCTTGCCAAGATTATTTCTCAAATCTAGTCATTCTAAGAATAGATCTTTTGGACAACTGCTGCAATTTTGAAATCAAATAGGTGTACAGATATGTGTCTCATATAAGCTACTTCCAGGCAACTATAAAGGGAAGATAAACACAAATTAGGGGAAGAAATAATACTTACAAAAT
The DNA here is from genome assembly GCA_963669155.1 of Arbacia lixula. Taxonomy (NCBI): domain Eukaryota; kingdom Metazoa; phylum Echinodermata; class Echinoidea; order Arbacioida; family Arbaciidae; genus Arbacia; species Arbacia lixula. The sequence continues at coordinate 8,486,376 of OZ022576.1, forward strand.
ATTGTCAGACTAGATTGCTGTTCAATGCATAAAGTTGATTTGTTGTGATATTGAGAACAAACTAGCATTTTAAGATAATAAATTTCAATTGGTTTCTTACTTGATATTGTGTCAGCAGTTGATCCTCTGAACGAAACATTCTAAGTACAACAGGTTATACTTGTATTCATTCTTTACATTTCCTTTCAAATCTGTAATCTGTTGACCAAATAACTGTATTGTAAAACTGTGAAGAGGTACAAGGACATTTTTCCTCATCTTGCTTGCTGATAGTCTCAAACACTCGGCTATTTAAGACATTTAAGATAATACCTATCCTGAAAGCATTCTTGAGTAGCAGGTCATGATGGAGGGAGATAAAGATCATAAACTTCCAGAAGAGGATATTGCTACACAGTTAAGAGGTTAAAAAGACCATAAACCTAATGCCAACACTCTCAGGTCAACAATGAATATTGTCTCTTGTGCATAATTAGTGTCATATCTGATTATTTACATCTTGACCAGCTGGACTGCAGATAACCCTCAAATGGACTGTGCCAAACCTGCTGACCTCCTTCTGCAATGGAAGTTGTTTAAAGGTCACAACTGACAATCTAATAGTATTTGGCTTTTGAGCATTTGTGATATTTAAAGCAAGTCATCAACGCATAAGTAAAACAGCTATCTTTAAGTGCGAAAGTGATATCTAACTGGATGCTTTTGGAATTGGGGAAAATTGAAGAAAATTATGTATGATCTGCATGATTTGTGTATCTTGTCCCCAACGTCATTTTGGCAGACGGACAGTGTGACAGCCCCCGCCTTGTCTGACACTTCTTACGGACGTCCTTACTCATATCCTACGATCACACATCACCCACCATCTCCTTTTGGCCACCCCTATACCCCCCCCCCCCCCCCCACCCATCCCTTCCATACAAACACACACATATACACACATACTTCTATGATCTTTCCTCCTTACCATCCTCCTCTCTGTATCCCTCCAACATCTGTTTATCAGACTTTTGTATACCTCTTGGGTATGTTTCTTTCCCATGTCCTTTCCATGGCTTGTCCTAATGAAGACCACAGCAGTGCTCTGAAGCGCCACCTGAACATGATGAGGATGAGGAAGATCTTTCTTATTTTATCTCACTTCTTCTGTCATCTCCTTCTCCTCACTTGCCCCATTTTTTACCCTATTCAGACCTCTGTTCCCCTCTTCCCCCTCTACTCTGTGCCCTCTTCCTTTGTACTTTACTATCTCTCCTTTCCATCTCACTCCTGTCATCTTTCCTCCCCCTCTTCCCCATCCGCTCTCTCCCCTCTCCCCTGTTCCCCTCCTTCCTCTCTTCTCAGAGCCATCTTCATCTTTACTATCTGTCTCAGTCATTGCAACTAGATCACCTCAAGAACATATCTTGCTACATGGTCAGTCTCAGGGCCATACAAGGCCACAGAATGATGTTTGGAGCACAGCTATTTCCTTTTTTAGCTGACCAATAAATGCCAGAAGTGAATACTACACAGACATGTACAACTATCATATATGTATCTCTTGCCCATAACCCTGGCCTCCTTTCATTCAAATTGCTTGCGGAAAGTCCTTAGGATAACATGGCAGGATCAAATCACTCACACTTACTACCAAAACAATAGCACTTGGCCAATCACCAGTGGTGGAGATCATTTGAAAGAAGCGTTTGAAGCGGTTGAATCATGTAGCATGCTTGGGTAGGGAGAGTCTTACACAAATCATTACGTATTGGGTTTGTATAGGGTCAGTGGCACGCCACTCGATTGCTTCATGCCAACATGGCCATCCTTGATTTGACCTAAATTATGTGTACTTCAAGTATCTATTTATTATTACATTATTTCCTTTCTTCAGATCGAGGCACGTTCTGTGGAGCATTACAAGAAGCTGAACCGAGGCATGGAGAACAAGATCATCTCCATTACTCACAAGGTGGATGAGCTGGTAAGTCAACCTTTTCTCTTTCAGTTTATCAACAAGTTAAGGCAGTCATATGTTTATCATGTAACAATGCACTTACTTCTAGTGAATGGGCCATCAAGGGTAATTTCAATTTGAAAATGAGTTCTGGGTATATTCCCAGTAGTAAGTAAGCATACTGTAGCATGCTCCGTCCTGAATATGAATGAAAAATAAGTAGGAAAAACATCTTAGAAGTGGAAGGATTTGAACCTTTCACTGCTGCCTTCTGGGGAGCAACTTCATTACCAGGCCATTTCTGGTTGACTGTACGTTCTATCTTGAAGCAAATAAACAAGATATAGGCACTAAAAGGTCATCAATAAGGAAAATACCTGTAATACCTTTAATTAAGCAGAGAAAGGAGAGAATCGGACTAGACTGGCTTTTAGGCTGTCTGACATCACTCATCCAAGATTGAGGGTTACAATACACCCATGGGAAAGCTATTGTGATTTTTTGAGGTTTTTTTCAAGCCTGATTTTGTGAAACAAACATTTGGAACGAACTTTTGCATTTTATCTATTGGAAAACAAGATCTCATTTTCAGAGGGTCTTGTTTTATTATTTTAGGGGGCTCTTTGTTATTTGTGGGGGCTACAACCCCCTGAGCCCTAATGTATCTTTTTCACCTCACCAGTAGTTTTTTTTAAACAAATTGGAAACAAACTTCACTTACAGCAGGCAGGGGGTATGCCAGAAGCGGTAGGGCCCAAATTAATTCGTTCCTGCCATCTGTCGGCTGCGAGGCTTCGGGTGCTGATGGGTAGATGAAGTCGTAATGTGGAAGAGGAATGTTTTGACAGGTCGTAGGTTATGCTGCCAGGGAGAACTGACCACAGGCTTATTTTAGGGGACTTAAAAGATAGCATAGCTTTCCTAGTACTTAAGAGATTATAAACATTTGAGGACCTTTACATTCCCACAGGGTTTGGTGTCATTTATAAATAATTGTGACATTGCCCATTGCAAGCTTCATATAGAATTGGCTACATATTTTGCAGATTCAAGATGCTTACATGTATGGTACGTTATAAGCCACAGTAATAAGGAAGATTATTTAGCAATTTTTTCACATTGGCTTTTGTACCCAGCTACATTCTATATTAACTTTAAAAGGAATGATTTATTTGTAGCCCATAGTGCCGAATTACACCACGGATTTGGGAGGAGCCAGTAAAAAGAGATTTTCTTCTGTTTTTAGTTCATTGTGGTAAAATGCGTTGCAGATTTGGAAGCATTTGGGGGATAGCCCCTGTGGCAAGTTTGGCCAAACGGGTCCCGCGAACGGAAGCAAACAAACTTTTGAAAGTTGCTGGGATCGACTTTCTACTGCTTCCTCCGCTTCCACCACGCTGACAGATCCTCAACTTCCCTGGCCATGATGAATAATCTCAGAAAACTTTCTCCCGTCCGTTTTTTTTTTGTTTGTTTGACAAGTCCTGCCTTTCTGTGAACCAGGTTTACGTGAAAAAAAAAACCTCCATGTGGTGATAATGCGTTGAGGTCTGGACTGTGCACGATTTTGATTGAGATAAGGGAACTGCACAATGGCTGAGTGAGTCATGGCATTGTGGTATCAGCCTTCTAATCTTAAAAGAATCTCAGCACTTCAGGGTAGATGTGCTCTATTTAAGGGTCACAAATGTTTTTATTCATCCATATGCAACAATTCATTCTTGAGATTATCTTTGAGAGTGAATCATAGGGCTGATGAAATCTGAGGATCAGTTCTAGATTTTGTGCAAAAATCTCTAATTTTACTGGTTGGAAAATGACAAAGTTGTTGCCACTGCACCTTTATCATCTAAACATGATTATTTAGATAAATCACACTATGTTATCATTGTTTGTTGTTTACATTTCTCTCAGCAGGGGATCTTGGTACAATTTATTTACCTTTCCCATTCCAGAACTGGTGGTATAGGATAAACATTTCATTTTCGAGATTGGTTCTGTTTTTTCAACATTAGGGCCATGTTGCATATAGGTTATCAATTATGGTAACTTACCATCAATGGTAACTACATATACCATGGCAACAGGTGCAATAATGAAAGCTCATTGGCTGCTGCCATGGTAGATACTATTGATGGTAAGGTAACTGAAAACCTATATTCAACATGGCCCAGGGATACAACGGAAGGCTAGGGAAATACAGTTCTTGTATTAAAAAGTCCCTTTTTTAAAAAATTTGTTTGACATATTGTCAGATTATTGCTTTCCTCGAATTTGTTCATGTAAATAAGTTTTGTTGCAATTTATTTTCAGAATATTATTTCAATTCCCAATGAAGTAGATTGAACAATTCTCATTTGTTTTTATGGACTTCAATCACCTCAAACATATAGCCCTTCAATGATCAAATGTGTATCTATGAGACATACGTGTAGGTGTATCACCATTGTATGAGGTTCAAAGGCTAACACTATGCTAGGCATACCTGTATCATGTACAAACCCTGCAAACAGATATTGACAATGTTTGTTGCATTCACTGGCAATCTGATGCCATAAGATGCCTAAGATCCAACAGGTTTTTGGTTGATATACTTGCTTGTCTTTCATCTTAGTTGGTTTAATATATACCTGCAAAGAATCACTGTCCCCTGCAAGGAAGGATTTTGTAGTATGTAGTTTCAGATTATGTAATTCTATTTAGTTCATTGTAAGCGCTTTGGGCCTTATGGGAAAAGCGCAGTATAAGTAATAAGTAATAATAATAATAATAAAAGGAGGAAATAGTGTGTGCTAGTTCTTAAAGGTAGACATGACACATATGACAACACTGGCCTCTGAAGACACTTGCCGCTGAAGGCTCCTGGGAAGGTCGGGCATTGACACCTTGTTCAGCCAGTGAGCCGTTAATCCGGCGCAGGGGGTAGTTGTTGGAGCAGGCTTCCGTCCCTTCCCCTCATGGCCACTTTTTTGCCCTCCTGCCCGGCCATCTACAGTAGTAGCTCCCTAATGTCTCATCTTTTGCTCTGGCCTTGGACTGTCTTTCATTTTTCTTTTGCAGTTTTAAATGCAAATATTGAAAACCTGTGGCATACATTGAACTATGCCTTGCAGAATAAACAAGCTGCTGTATCTTGCTGGGTTTTTTTTTGGTTAGGTGTCAACAACCCCCACTGTCTCTTGACCCTACCTCCTGACCCCATCCCCCATTGATGTGCTGAACATCAAACTTCAAAAAACATTCTTATAGTATCACAATATCTATCCAGTTATTCTGTTATTCTTCCATAGTGCTTCTTTCTTTTAAGAATTGAAAGTTGACAATATCTGCCCCTTTATTTGCTCTCGTTTCTGTTACCCTTGGAGCTCCTTTGATTTAATCCTCATTTCCTGCCTTATTTGATTTTCATCTCAAACCACCCCTTCTTATTTTTTTACATACAATCTCATGATTGTATGTTTTAATAAAAATGCTTTTGTGAGGTTTAGTGTTCAATCATTAACAAATGGGTGATGGAAAGGGATGTCATATCTTAGTAACTAAGGATCACATGCTAAGTTTCATGTTGTCGATCATGAAGGATACTTACTGATTTCTGTATATAAAATTCCATGAAAATTATTTTACAAGGAGATGCCCTTTCTTTCTTTCTTTAACATTCACTCAGAAAGGACAAGATTTTTTTTTCCATAAACAGTTTTTTTAGAGAGAGACTTTAATCACCCCTGCCCCATGCGACATCCTTGCATTAATTCTCTAGTTTTAAACATGGTGTGAACTTATTTGATGGTGAACCAGGGAGTTGTTCCTTGTGGGGGATTCTCTGTGGTTAAGAAGATAATACCCCTCCTACAAGGTATTAACACATAAACTACACATGTACTTTTAGTGATCAGTCTTAGAGGGAGTGTAAATTTATGTTGTTAACCCTAAAATTACCAGGCCTTGAAATCATCATGGATTACTACACATCTTCTTGCCAATTGTATGGAGAGACTTTAAGATAGTGATAATTATTAGTCTAATCATGCAAAATGTGCTTATTTGCTGATGACAAATCTTCAAATTCTTCAAGTTGCAGTTATTTGAATAAAATTGTTGATAAACCTCACCAGCAAAAGCCACGGCTGGAGGCTTGAAAGCTTTGAAAAAATGCATGTAAGACACTTCAAACATGAATGTGAAGCGGAGTGTATCAAGTTACATGTCTGAGAAGATAGAACTGAACCAGTGTAGAAATAGTTCTACTAGTTCTACTTTCTTTGATGAACAATACGATATGATTGTAAGTTGTGAACCCTCTTTTGAGTATGTATGGTAACATGAGTCCATTAAAATGTGAATGACCCTGTTCTGGGCAATACAATGAGGTAAAGAGTGTTTGATATCCACCAGGGGGATAGCCTGTCAGTGTGTAGACCTGTTGGTGGTCAATAATGACACACAAAATAATAGCTGTGAATTTATTGATTAGTAACAATCTAATAGGTCTGGGAATAGCGGAGCTGCAGAGGTTCAGTAAGGAATAAACAAAGACCATTTAGCAAAAGTAAAGAAGTGCTCAGTAGCCCTTCTCTAAAATAGCAAAAAGAGACACACATTAAACTCCCTTCCTGCCTAGTCTCAAAGCCCTCGCCAACCAGAGAGCTAAAAACAGAGAAGGGTGTGAAGAGGGAGTGTCACTCAATACGAGAGAGATTCAAGTTTCTCCGTCATCTGGCTGAAATCTGAGAGTGGAAAGTCAAACCGCAATGAAGCGGGGATGAAAGCGAATCCTCTCGCTCACATGTGAGTTGTGCGGAAATGTTCTCGGCTCGTTCGTTTTCTGCATGGAAATGTAATGACCAGGCAAGGAGAGCCAGTGACTATCTATGTCTCTCATACATACACACTCATGAGAAAGTCTTGCAGTATGAAATAGGCTACTAGGCCAATTTGCTCATATTTCTCATAGCTCCTGCACAATTTTAGCATTTTCAAGTGCCTTCGACTGGTGTGTGAATATTTAACCTGTCTGTGCTTGTATTTACGATCGTGGAAGTTCTGCATTCATATATGGACTCGTTAAAAACGTGTATTGCTCGCTCTTGCTGAAGTTTGATCCTGTTTTTAAAGAGTCTGCCACAAGCTTTGATCCACGGATCCTGAGTTACCGGCACCTCCCATGCGTTTCCTGCAGTGCATTCCATATGTGTAGATAGAGGGGTCGGCAGCGTGACCGCCAGTTGCCATGGAGATGGGATATGTTGATGTGACACCTTGACCTGGTTATCCACCTCCGTCATGGGGAGAGAGGTTTCCATGAAGGACTAAAGACTCCTATGGATCCTTGTGTGTTTGAGTTCCGCTCCCCTGATCTCTAGACCTTTAACCCTTTGTATGCCAGATAAACAATTCTTCTATGTGAATCTTGTGATGTACATATACTTGTGAAGTGGCAGTTGTAGACTGTCAAAAGTTAGGGCGTGCACCCCAGGTTCACATTTGGTTGAGTGGAAATGTTCGTTAGCGCTCTTTTATCCTAAAAGAATAGTATCCTTTCTGCATTTGGAGGCCCTCAACAGGTTTTTCTGACTCAACATTGTTTCTGACGTTGTTCCTCAGGGCAGTGCTATGTCCAGAAGTCTTCAACTTTTGTTAAAGATAAGCTGTATAATTATAGACTTAAAGGTTCTTATTCTTTTTCTGGATGCTGTCTTTTGGAATATTTTTGAGAAATCATCTGTTCTATCAAATCTTCAAATGGTCGTAAAGTTGGACTTTTTTGAAGATAATGGGGTCTCATTATGCCTGCTGAATACATGCTCACTGTGCTGTGCTCTATGGACTAGATGTGTGAATGTGGCAGTGTTGTGATATTTCATAAATGGATTATCTTCACCCCTTGACCATGGAATACTTTCAAAAGAAGGTTTGTCAAATTTTGTCTGCAGGAAGGATAGCTCTGCAGGATTATTATTCTTCATTATTATGAATGTTTAGAAAAGACATACATTTTGCTCTAGATGCACATTTCAAAGTATTTGGAGATTACCTATTGGACTGTTACAAAGGTTGCGATGTTCATGTTCAAAGTATGATACCAGTTTAAGTTTGTTGTTTGTTCAGTTGAAGGTATATTTGTTAATGCTTGAAATGCTACCATTAATTCAACATTTGTTGACATTCTAAAATACCATGATTCACGACTGACACTATATTAATGCACTGTAAATTCCCCTTTCTTTCCTTGAAATCTTCATCCTGACAATGGGGTGTCATTAGGATGATCATTAGTATGAACATATTTTGCACAAATTTATTACAATGTTTGTTCACTCTTTCCCTAAATGGTATAAATGATCTCATTTTGATTTTATTGGTGTACTTAAAAATGCCTGTTTGTTCTTTTTATTGTTTATCCAGACATTTGATTTCTTTAAAGGATTAGTAGTCACATGTGAACAACCATCTACATTTTTACAACAGGGGCAAAATTATGACTTCTGCATTTGTACAGTCATTTTTTTCTGGAAAGCTGTAATTTGAAATTATTCTCGAGTCTTTGTTCTTTAACCTTTAAAATGTAAAATAGGTGATTTTTATGCCTTTTGTTTGCTCCTGCCGCCCCCTGTAGAAAAAGGAGAACATTCCGCTCTGTGACACGGAATATATCATGATTGGGTAGAAATTCTTTCTGATTGTTTATCTGTTCTACAAATGGTAAAAAACGATGGACTCTTATGCTTATTGTTTGTGTTATTTGCTCCTGCCCCCTCTCCACAGAACAAGGAGAACATCCGGCTCCGTGACACGGAGCAGGTCATGATCAAACTGAAGGAGGATCTTTCTAACCTGGAGAAGACCAAGGCAGAGGCCAAGGAGCTCAACAAGACGGTGGAAAACCAAGAGACGGAGCTGGAGAAGCTGAGACGGCTCCTTCAGGAGACGCAGACGGAGAAAGGCGTGGTGGAGGAGGAACTGCAGTCAGTCAAGAAGGCGAGGGCAGAGGTAAGAAAGAAAGGCCTTGGAAATAGACTGGCATTCATGTAAAGTGAACATTTTGTGATGGCTCCGGTCCAACTCTCTGGTCTATCTCGTCAAGTAGATATTGGTGGGAAGTAAAAAGAGATATTGTACCCTTTTCATGTAATGTGACAAATTTTATCATTTAGAAAAATTTAAATACTTTTTGGGGGGAGGGGAGTTGGGATGTAGACTGAAAGATTCAAGTTGCTCACATTCTGCCAAGTAAAATTGTCTTAATATCAATTGAAAACAAATTTAAAAAGAATTGGGAGTTTCGGTTAAAAAAGATGAAAAAAGTTCAACCACATGTCATAATAACGAGAGTGTAGCAACTGTTTCTATATATGATACATTCAATACAATATAGATGTGTATGTGTGTGGGTATGTATGTATGTGTGTGTATGGATTTTTATGTTGGATATGTGTGTGTGTAAGGAATGTAGCATTAAGTTATTTTCTCTGTCAAGTTATGTTATATGGCCCAAGCTTACAAGCACTGCTTCTTTGGGGCCCAAACCATGACAACTGCTTTTATTATTTGCATGTCATGTTAGTCAGTACATACTGTCAAATAGTTGAATCAATTGAATTGAATGAATTGAAGAAAGAGAATGCTTAGAAAGTTTGAGAAATGGAGAGTAGAATATAGGCTTAGCTCCCTCTTGAGTCTTTGTGTTACTGGAGACGTCATTTATGTAGACAGCCAAGGTTGGCATTGGGGATAATTAGATTAAGATTCAAGTGTAGGTTTAGGGTGCGGTTGGGTATTTGGTTTCCACCTACTGATAGTATGATGCTTTTTGCAATGCCGCAGGAAGGTGCCAAATATAGAAACGACCTCTCAAGAATTCTGATGTGATTATAAGATAAAGAATGTGTGAAATGAATAGGCACTGGGGCGATTTGATACTGTCTTTTTCAAAATGTTTTGTAAATACTATACAAAATATCTCCACAAGCAAGAATGCAGCAATTGTTCTCTCATATAAAACCTTTCAAATCATAAGTGCACACATAATATGTCATCAAAAGACATCTATTTTGACTGGAATTTTAATATTTGTCCACATCATTAAAAACATAACTGTTTGTACAGACCACTTTCACATTTGAGGTATAATTTTGAGGTGATTTCATCATGTGACAAGTTGGTAGCTAATATCTCTATAGAACAAAAGAAGAATGAAATTAAAAACTTTTGTTCTGTCAGTATCTCTGTTTTCAAACACAAACTGAAGCTATACTTATTGAATAACTATTTAGTTGACTCTTAAGCTATGTTCCAAATAGTGACACTGCCATGTATAAATTTTAAAAATTGAACATGATCCATTGAATTGAATTGAACTTAATTTATTGATGTTTGGTTGGGGGGGGGGGGGTGGGGGGTGTAATTTATTTATATGTATACATACATGTTCAGAGCTATTTACATGTAAATTGTTATGTAATGTATGTAGTTGTCATATATCACAGACTCACAGAAGAACAGCACTCAGCTGAGACGAGAACATCGTGATTTAATACATACGTGAAATGAAATGAAACCACACTTACCCTGTAGCTTTAACTATCGATGTCTTTGATCGCTGTCTTGTAGGAGACCCAGCTGTATGAGGAGGAGAGTGCCAAGCTGAGACAGGAGCTGGAAGAACAGGAGAACAAGCTCAAGGAACTTCATGAGAGCGTGGAACGTAAGTTGCTCTTAGCTGGCACTCTGCTATACCATTATATGATATCAATGAGATCCTGTTGATGCCTTCTTCCCAGCATGTAGGACATACCTAACAATGCTACTTATGTTTTTAGTAAAATATTGAGTGAGCTAGGAGACAAGCAACCTAAGATGAAAATGAGTGCCATTGTACAGTGTGCCCACCGTGAAATCTGCTTTTAATCCTTCATGTGCCTTTGATAATCTGTTTCAATCTTAGTATCAGTCAGCAAAAAGCTTACTTTCTACTACTCAGTTGTCTAGGCTGACTGCTATGGCTGTGTTTCAAAAAGTAGACCAGCAAATTATGTGAGTACTCAGGGTCCTTGGGACTGGTTCGAATTTTAAGGAACAATTAAAAAAGTCAAAACAAAAAAATAGTACAGATACAAACTATTGATCCCCCCTTCCTCACGACTATTTCCAACCCATTCCTACTCTACAACTTCTTTAAGGTAATTTTAACCATGATTAAAAAACAGGGTCTTATTTCCTGGTCATTATTGTCTTGTTGGGAGTGCGGATATCTCAAATAAGGCTCTGAAGTCCCGCTAGAATTCAGTGGAACTATGATGACAATCCCTCAGCTGGTAAGAATAAGCTGGTATCCTCGATCGAGGATGGTGCATTGGTGGTAGGTCTTTCGGAAGAATGGATCGGGGGAAGGAAGGAAAGGGATTCATGTGTCATACACCAAATTGGTGAGTGGAACCGTCCTTCTCTGACGTGAGTTGCCATGTTGCGGCCGGGGAGTCTCGCCCTGGCAGTGCATGTGTTACTGAAGCAGAGCAAGGAAAGAGGGGGAGATGTATCGAAATGTGAGTACAAAGACCGCACTGGAAAGATGTCCAAACTCTAAGTAGTCAGAATATATATAGTGAGGAAGATCAGGAAAGAAATGGAGTAAGAGGAAGGTTATATGGGGAATGGAAATTTGAGTAGGAAGAGCAAACTGGGAAGTTTTCCAACCATGTGAATACTCAGAATATAAACGAGGAAGATGAAAAGTGAGAAAGAGGAGTGTAAATGTGGCAAGGAAGACCTCATCTGGCACTGCTGATAACATGTTCTGTGCCAACTTTGTGTGAATATGCCAGTCAGCTGAGGACAAAGTCATGTCATACTAAAAAAAAAAAAGCAGTGAAATATTTATTAAAAAAAAAACCTTTCTTGCTGTTAGATTGTGTTAAATCGTGAAGTTTCTTTTTTGGCAAGGTTCTATTCAGAGATGACTTTGTCTAATGTTGATGATGCTTTGACTTGTACATGTATGTAGTGTAGTGTGGCCACTTCATTTGAATATGTTTTGAGTGATTTTGAGCAATGCTTAAAGGTAGCCCGCCCCTTTTGCAGACCTAATTCTGAAAGTTCCCTGAGTTTGTCATCTTTTTGGAGAGAGTGGCTATATAACCTTTCTCTGGAATCGATAAAGCGTAATATTCGGTTTTGAGGAAATAATCTTTGATAATTGATCGAGCTTCCTTTTTTGTACCACGAAAATAGTCGTAATTTCAGAAAATTATATAAAGATTTTAATTAAATCTATGGGAGTTATAGTACCTCTGACCTGAAAATTTAACAGTTGGTATCCCAAATATACATGCTAAATATGTGCAAACTGTCATGAAATTTGCAAATGTCTGTAAAAGGGACAGGCCATCTGTAACACTTTACATATTGGAACACTTATGTCCTTCTTGCCCCCCCCCCCCCCCCTCTCTATTTTTCTTTCTTTTTCACTTTCTCTTTCTTTTTTTCTTTCTCTTTCTTTTTTTCTTTCTCTTTCTCTCTCTTTTTCCTTTTCTCTCTCTTTCTCTCTCTTTCTCTCTCTTTCTCTCCCTTTCTCTCCCTTTCCCTTTCTCTCCCTTTCCCTTTCTCTCCCTTTCCCTTTCTCTCCTTTTCTATCCCTTTCTCTCCCTTTCTCTCCATTTCTCTCTCTTTCTCTCTCTTTCTCTCCATTTCTCTCTCTTTCTCTCTCTTTCTCTCTTTCTCTCTCGCTCTCCCCCCTTTCTCTCTTTATCTCTGTCTCTGTCTGTGTTTCTCTCTATCTGGCCCCCTGTCTGACTTTCTATCTGCCCTCTCTTTGTACTTTAATACCTGTTCATTCTTTGTCTGCCATTCCCTCAGATTATATCAAACCTGCTAAGCTGGTAGACATCAAAACTCCAGTCACTTGATGCTTGCCACATCAAACTTTCTTTCAAATATTAAGTCTTGCTTATTCCTGTCTGATCCTAAAGATCTAAGGATTAAAACATGAACATCTCAGATATCCAGCTTCCTTATCCAAGCTCACCCCCAGACTGGATTAGGATGATATCCTGCTTGGTGATTAGTGAGAGATTAAGTTCTTAATTACCTGAAGCTTATATGGAAGGTCTGGGCTTAAAAAAAAAAGATGCTTCTGGTTACGGTACTGATGGGAGCCAAAGTTCAGCGTCAAAAGAGTAGAATTTTCTAAGGTTTTCTCTGTGAGAGGTGGGCTTGGGATGGAGATTATCTTATCTGGTACTTAATCTCCCCTCCAAGGTGTGGTAGCCCCTTCTTTGTAAGAATTTATATCAGACAATATTGGAAAAAAAATGGTTGGATTTATCCTTCAGGATTTTTTTTGTGTGAAATGTGATTTGTAAGCCAAAATACAATGATAGAAGAATGTGTTCTTTGTTTCACTTTTATAAGATGTACTCTAGGCGTGGTTTCTGTTAGTAATTGGATGAACTCAATTCAGGATTTATTTATTTATAATAAAGGTATAAGGTGCAAATTTTTGATTGCATATATATCAAACAAAGAAATATACTAACATTGTTGTGTTGGATTTGGGTAATTTGCGCGTTTCCCAAGTTTTTTAAAAATCTGCCCTAACTGAGCAAAAACACAGCATCATCAATAATGAAAGCTTTTCTTAATTTTCAAATACAAGGCTTGGCACAATTCCATTTTGCTGTAATTACAGCAAAATTAGGAAGGTGTTTCGCATTGTTATTTCGCTGTAATTACAGCGAAACCAGGAAGATGCCTTGACTCGATATTTCGCTGTAATTCCAGCGAAATTGGGTGTGCATCTTAACTTGATGTTTTGCTGAAATTACAGCGAAATTGGTCAGGTGTCTTGACTTGATTTCACTGTAATTCCAGCGAAAGTCAATTTGATGCAAAAGACTCTGTTGTGGCATATTTTCGCTGTAATTGCAGCGAAATCAGGTGACACATAGCATTATATCTAAACTTTGATGTTATTGCTATAAAACAGAGAAGTAAGAAGGTAGTATTCATTCATAATGCTTGTTTTCTTCCACAAAAGTAAGTGTAAGCTACCAATATCAACATTAATGCTTGTCCAAGTTTACCTGACATAGCAACAACTAATGTATGCAAACTGCATGTTCGTCTTTCTGATCAAAGGACATGATTTTGGTAAGACAGGTGAAGACATATTTCACTGGGCTGAAAAACATATGTTAGAAGGACAGTCATTTGGAGTCAAGATGCTTCTCTGAAATTACATTGCATATAAGTAGTTATCAATTTCAATGAGTTTAGATTCATTACAATTAAGACATTTCAAAATGCTGTCAAGACATTTTTGTGTTTACCGTGTCAGCTTTACAAAATAAGATCAATAGATATACTCTATGATATGATGTTGTGTGAGGGATATTTGATACTTCTGCACAAATCTACATACAGTATAATGAATGGCTTTCCAAATTTGTCCACAGATCCTGCACAGCCTACCTAGCCCTACCAAACAAGGCATTAGCAATATTGTGTCTCGCCCACTTGCGAAAATAACCAGATATATCGCGATCTCCGTTGCTACGCAAAAGAATTGTATCCCTGGCTGATTGTGAAATATCTGCCATAGAATGTAACATTCCATAAATGAGAAGGGCTATTTCACGCAATGCTACTTCCTCTATCTACTCCCCTTCCCCCACCTTCCCCCTTCTTTGAGATGGAATAAAAAGCCTCCACCAAGTTCTATTAGATTAGACAAAGACAAAACAGGATGATAATCAGTTGCACAATAGAGGCGAATTAAACTTTGTCTCTGGGGGGCATAGAAATGTAAAAAGGTTAAAATTAGTGCTGCAGTTGAAAACTGAACATGGAATAAAGTTTCTCAAATTGATACGTTTAGATAAGAAAGTTTGTCAACAGACATGAATAATGCTGAACATTATGATTGTAATAAGGCATGCATGTAAAGTGAACAAAGTAGAATAATTTTTTTGGAGACTTGATAACCTGTCAGGGGAAAAGTGAATGATTAGAGAGAGTTTAAAAGCAACAATTTTGAACAGATAAACAAACAAATAAGCAACTTTAAACAGACAACATCAAAATCCGGTGCAAAATAGTGACTTTGAATAAATTTGCATAAATGTGCATGAGAAATGTTTGCCTAAATCTACATCAGTAATGCTCACACATGCTCACACAATTCTGTGCACAAGTTAGGAAGCCTTCACCAAGAGTCTTGCAAGTAAACTTTCATGTATGACCTCAAATGACCTTTGACCTTATCATGTGACCTCTTACAGCACAATAACATGAAGGTGCCCCCAGTGCATCCATCATCCAAGTTTGATTGCCATTGTAGCAACATGTGATGAGTTATGTGTGATAAGAGAGTCTTGCAAGTAAACTTTAACGTATGACCTCAAATGACCTTTGACCTTATCCTGTGACCTCCAACGGTACCATAACATGAAGGTACCCCCAGTGCATCTATGACCCAAGTTAGGTTGTAATCCAAGCAACCTATGTGAAGTTATTTGTCAAAAGAGAGTCTTGCAGGTAAACTTTAACGTATGACCTCAAATGACCTTTGACCTTATCCTGTGACCTCCAACGGTACCATAACATGAAGGTACCCCCAGTGCATCTATGACCCAAGTTAGGTTGTAATCCAAGCAACCTATGTGAAGTTATTTGTCAAAAGAGAGTCTTGCAGGTAAACTTTAACGTATGACCTCAAATGACCTTTGACCTTATCCGGTGACCTCCAATGGCACCATAACATGAAGGTACCCCCAGTGCATCTATGACCCAAGTTAGGTTGTAATCCAAGCAACCCATGTGAAGTTATTTGTCAAAAGAGAGTCTTGCAGGTAAACTTTAACGTATGACCTCAAATGACCTTTGACCTTATCCTGTGACCTCCAACGGTACCATAACATGAAGGTACCCCCAGTGCATCTATGACCCAAGTTAGGTTGTAATCCAAGCAACCCATGTGAAGTTATTTGTCAAAAGAGAGTCTTGCAGGTAAACTTTAACGTATGACCTCAAATGACCTTTGACCTTATCCTGTGACCTCCAACGGTACCATAACATGAAGGTACCCCCAGTGCATCTATGACCCAAGTTAGGTTGTAATCCAAGCAACCTATGTGAAGTTATTTGTCAAAAGAGAGTCTTGCAGGTAAACTTTAACATAGAAAAAGAGAGTCTTGCACATACTCTTTAATATACTGGGGTATGACCTCAAATGACCTTTGACATCATCACATGACCTCTGACAACACCATACCATGAAGATACCCCTAGTGCTTCTATCAACCAAGTGTGGCTGCCATTGCTGTAACAGTTGCCAAGTTATGGATCATAAGAGAGTCTTGCAGGTAAACTTTAACATTTGTGACGGACGACGGACGGACGACGGACGGACGCCATTTGGATCCCTTAGTCTCGCCTTCACCTCCGGTGGGCGAGACAATAAAAGGAAACAATTAAATTGATCAATAATGCTAAATATAATTGTTTGTCTCGTAGTGTATGGTCAACGGAATCAAAAAAGATGACAAAGTTTCGTGAGCCACTGCAACACTTCGACAGGTGTGATACAAAATTGTAGTAAGTAGGGGTTTAAATACCCTACTTACTACAATTTTGTATCAGACCTGTCGAAGTGTTGCAGCGGCACACAAAAAAATCATGATCTTTTTAGATTCCGTTGACTATACATTGTGAGACAAACAATTATCACTATTGATGTCTGTCAAGAAATGAGCATGACAAAAAACAAGAACTGTCACGTAGGGTAAATCTGCATGCCAATTACATATTACATACAAATAGTCAAATACCACTCTTATTAGAGCAATTAAATGATAGTACACTATTATTTATTATGCATAAGAGAAAAAACAGTAGCGCATCTCCAGATTGAATCGGGTATATGACTTATTCTATTCACAGAAGGATCATGATTAAAGTGTTACAGAATAAAGAAATATTTTACTTCTATAACACTGTCTTAAACTTGAAGGTCAGTCCAGTAGAAATCAAGTAGTTCACACAACTACTATTTAGATTTTACCTCTTCTCCCATACCTAAAACTTCAATGTTGTGTACATTGTTGAAGGTTCACACACAAGCATTGATGGATAGAAGAAAATGCAAAGTTATTTTCCCCCCAAAACTTGAATATACTACTGAAACACATTTCAAATTATCTTGCACATCCTAAAAGTGACTTGTCAAGGTCAATACTATACATGTACCAACAAATAGTTGTTACCAGCTTATATTTGAGAAAGGAGCTGAGCCTCACAAGCGAAATGCAGAAAATATCTTTCTCTTTCACTATTTGAATACAACTGTTAAGTATCTTGTCACAAAGTGAGCCTTCCATATTTGTTATAGTGTTTCATACACCTTTTTTTTTCAGAATTTGGTGATGTCCACATTTGTAATACAATGCCTTGAATGGATTATACTACATACATAACATTCATACTTTTTATGTACACATTGACAAATATTGTAAAGGGCCAAAATGGGTTTTCATCAGAGTCAGCTTATTGCAATCTAACATTTTGTTCTGGATTACCAATATGGCAGCATCTGCAGTCATGAGTGGCAATATTCAATGTATTATTGCTATTAATTAGACCAGGCATGCATGATAAAGTGATTAAAGTCTTTCACACTCTAACAATTCCTTAATAATAAAGGACAGTCAATGCACTGCTCTCTGCAGGAAAGGTATTGCAGCACGATTGCAGGTCAAAAAATAGAATCATGGAAATACCATAAAAAATGTAGAAAAAAATATGTGTAAAAACCTTTCACACATTATTAGAACTAGAAGCTTACTTTCAGCGGATTTAGATTCAGCTAGATTTTGGGTTGAATTTTGATGAGGCCGTCCTATAGCCTATAGACCCGCGACCGCGATAATACACATCATGGCTCTCTGCACCCCACTATTGCATGAGGTGAGCAGAGCCCCACGGACTGGTGTAATACTGTATTGGTAACAGGGTGGTCACCAGAAAATCTTTTACGCATGGCTCAAAAAAGCAGAATGTCACTTTTTGTCAGATATCTGTGCTGGACGCGTGGTACACAACTATGGAACGCGTGGCTCAAAAAAAACAAAAACAATAAGAATAATAAGACTGATACTGATTTTACGCATGGTGCAGTGAATTTACACGTGGCTCACAATCACTTTCTGGACCTGACGCGTGGTGTTTGCACCGCATGTTTTCTACACTGGGGACCACCCTGATTGGTAAAAGGGCTGCAAATAGCTTTGCCCCATTATGAGTATTGACTTTTTAACAATGACACCATATCCAAATATACACACCTTTGATATCATATTGACACATTATTTCATGAACACTCATAAGATATTATATTATGTAGTACAATGTATTACAGTTAATCAAGGAGGGACTTCAAATTTGAGTACTGTATTACTCCTTGCCCTGTAGGTCATGTTATGCATTTTTTTTTGAAGATGCAAACAAACATACACAGCAAGCTTCATCATAGACAATATGTGTTTTACATAGAGTAGAAAAATATCACTATGTAGCATTATATACCTATCTGAGATGACAAAAGGAGAAGGCGGGTGGGAGGGAAGAGGATGAGGAGGTGAGGATGAGAAAAAGAGGACGAAGGGAGGAGAGGAAGATATGTGATGTAGCTAGGAGCTGGATAAAGAGAGGAAGCGAACGGAAGGAGAAGGGGAAGAGATGGAGGAAGAGAAAATAAGGGAAGAGGAGGAGGAGGAGGGGGAGGAGGACGAAGAAGAAGAGTGGGGTAAATGATGTGTATGAGGGATAAATGGGGGGGGGGGGGGGGCAGAGGCCAGAGGGTGAAAGGTGAAAGGGTGGAGGAAGAGAAAATAAGTATGAAAAGGGAGGGGCGAGGAGCTTCAGGAGCTTCAAGGAGGAAATTATCAGGGATAGATGAGGTGCACTAGGGGAGAAATGGAGGGTGGGGGAATAAGGGAAGGAGGTGGAGAAAGATGGGGAGCTAGGACGGGAGGGATAGGAAGTTCAGGGAAAGATGAGGTGTGAGAGGAGAGGGGTACAGGACATAGAGCAAAAGGGGAGGATGTGAAGGTAGAGAAAGAGGAAAAGGAAGAGGGGACGCTAGAAGAGTAGAAGGGGAAGTAGAGTAAAATCAGAGAGAAAAATCACCTGCATGAGAGGAATAGGAACAGTGGGGGGGGGGGGGGGGGGGGAGGGTGGGGGTGGGGGAGGATCAGGGGGAGGAATAGAGGATTAGAAAGACAGGAGGAGAAGGGGAGGATAGGAAGATGAGGGATAGATGTGTATGAGAAGTAGAAGAGGGACTATAAGGGAGAGGTGAGGAAGTAATGGAGGAAGAGGGAGTGGGAAAAGAGGAGGAGTGAGAGGAACAGGGAAGGAGAGGAAGGCCATTGATATTTGAGTTGAGAAAATATGGGACGGAGGAAGGAAATGAGAGGAAACTGCAATGGGAAGGTATGGGGAAGATGTATGTCGAGAGGAGGGGAAGGGGAAGGGGGAGAAGAAGAAAAATTACCTGAAGAAAACAAGTGAAGATCCTTAAATTTCACATAAGTTTTTTTTCTCTTCCACCTTCCCCATCCCCTCAACTTTCTTTCCTTCTTTTGTCCTCCTCAATCCCTCAATTGGTTACTCACCTCTGCTCCTCGGAGGAGGGACAGGGATGAGGGCTCTTCCTTAGGCCCACTTCCTTCTGCAACTGCTCCCATTTCTCTACCTTATATCGTAATGGTCTGATACCTTTTTAAAAAAAAAAACATGCCTCAGTTGAATTCTCCTACATAGAACATTCAGCAAAATTACATCACCTGACTCAAGGTGTTCATACACAGAAGGTTTTAGAACCAGCAATTGTAAATGAAAAGGTTAAGAAGAGAGTTATTTTTTTTTTGAAGATCGCAATCACTGTTTCCCTTAAAAATATACATAAAGACTTCTAATATGTCATTAAATTGGTGATATGGTAATATCTACATGCAAGCATAACGAGGTTCATGATGGAATATAATACACTAGTTGTCCACTTTCTGAACATACATTATGTCTGCGCTCCAGCTTAGTTTGAATTTGAATATTTCACCTCTTGCATTCATTTTACCAGATCTTCATGAAGTTCCTGCATTATCTAATCTTATATCTCCAGAGGTCAAGTTTCCAGTGATGTGCTTTCTTCAGAACAGCTTGTTCTTGTTGCTGCCCTGAAAACAAGAATGGATAGGAAATATAATTCTGTGATTAAATCCATTAACGACTACAAAATAATTCCAAAGTATTAACTTCATTGATCTCCACAATTGCAGTATTTAGATAAGTCCTAAAGGACACATCAATGCCAGTGGTGTACAGATGGACTCACTAAATTAAAGATTTGTTGTTCCGTACTGAATATTCAAAATCTAAAATATTCAGCTCAGATCTAGTCTGGTGGCAATCATTTGATTAGCATGTCTATACCAATACATGATACGTTGATAACAGAATTTTAGATTGTTATGCTTCAGTTGATAACATGATAGTATTGGACTTATAGAGCCGGAGGTAGACTGGTTTGAGAGGAGATCTAGCACACATTATGGATGCGTGCTCATATTTTAACTGCCTCGAAGTCTAAATTTGTATACAGGAAAGAGAAGTAAAAGGAATCATGAAATGCAGCACAGTCCAGTTAACTGAACAAACACCCAATCAGATCATGTTCACCAAATATTTCATTCCACACTTCTATTCTTTTGACTATATTTCAATCTATTTTGTATGTAATTTATTGTAATTACATACAAGTGTAATACATGCTAATTGTATGTACTCCATTTCACATCTGTGTACTTTTGCAGAAGTAGAAATTATGTGGTGCAGTGCATTTAATTTTTATGAGGCAATTTCCTCAAGTTCACTAATTAATTCAATGGTTTTGAGGTTTTAAAAAGGTAATTCATGAAGACATCACACAAGCAACATCAAGCCAAACCTGTTTGTCTTGCCATGTCGCAGCACGCGTCTTCCTCAGCTCAGTGAGTTGCATCCCATCCTGTATGTCTCAGCATGATGTGCTTTCAGTGGCAATGAAGATGTGAAGTACAGTGTAGTACAGATCACATAGCCAGAGCATCACTGCATCAAATATTTGAAGTACTGAAGATTCTCTTTGTATGAGAGATAATTTCTAAGCACGATATGAAGCATTTCACTTCCTAGCTGAGTCACAAATCATTCCACTGTTTCAAACTCATGAGGATATATATCGCAGCTAGGATTTCCCCCTGTAGTACAGTGCAGTGACAGTGTGTTGTTTTCAAAGAGCGCGCCTCTTCTGGAATCTCTTAGGTCAATAATAGGTCAACAGCAATTGAGAGGTTATGTCAACAGGGCATTATTCAGGATCCCCATGCTACAATGCAGGCTGAATTGCTCACTTTCTTTTGGTCCATTAAAGTAAGGGCCATATAGTCTATACATTCAGACATAACTATTGGTATTTGTGTATAGTTCATATTCTTATACTGATTGAACTTGCTATGATTGCTCTTCTATGTATAAATACAGGTTAAGTGTGAATAGTAGCATTTGCATTCAGATAGCCTCGCGAGATATTCTAGGTTAAAGAGTGCATGAATAGAGTCTGTAAGAACCATGTCTAAAAACTCAGACTATATGCCCTCTCCACCAAAAAAGGAGCTAGTCTAGCTTCATCAGACAGTGTATAGACCATTGGCCCTATCACAAGTAAGACAATCTGAGTTGATATAACATTTCATGCAGTACAATGCCATACATGATAAGGTAAGGCAGTCTATATAAACTTGTATAGTGATTACTTCTTTCAGATGCACTGATGCAACATGCACAACTTTGTCTGACTAAGTAGCCTAGGCCAGTACTTTCTCTCTTGCATATCTAGCAGAGCGTATTAGTGGGGGGAACAAAAGCACCCTAGTCAGTCGTTGGCAATATAATGAAAGAAAGCTGGTATGTGAGAGCCAGAACTATCATGTTTGCAATGCCCACTATTTCATATTCATACTCGTGTTACCAAATAAATGAGCAACGCGGCATAACATTTTTCGCATTTCAAATATAAGTGTATGAATTGCGATGAAATGCCTTTGTGTAATACAACTGAGATCTATAATTTGAAGACGCATATGCCCAGCATGTACGTCTGTCTCAAATAGTGCATATGGCAGGGCCTGAATCATGAGACTATAATCATGTTTCCATGGGCATGTTTATCAACTCTTTTTTTGGTACAATTAAGGTTTCCAAACGCGTTTAAACGAGTTGATAAACGCAAAGGTGTTTTGAATATGGGGTTTGGAAAGCTGTTTTGAAACACGCAAATTTGTACGATCCTAAACGCATTTAAACCAGAAACGCGTGTAAAGAAGCGAGATAAACGCAAAGCTGTTTTGAAACGCGTTTAAACCACATGTTTTCGGTGACAATGCCGGTTTCCGACTTGGGCGATTGAGTCGATAAACGCACCGTTTTTTATACGCGTTTGGAAACGCGTTTGGATACACGTTCGTAAAGGCCTTTGGAGTTGATAAACGCACCGTTTTTTTAAACGCGTTTGGAAATGCATTTGGAAACGCGTTCGTAAAGGCCTTTGAAAATGCGTTTAAATTTCTGAAAAGTTGATAAACACGGCCCATGAGGGCTGGAATCTTTGCCTTGGGTTATCTAGAGGTCTCATTAATGTAAATTTCTGAGACTTCTGCAGCCTGCAATCTACAAGTTAGTTCGCATTTTTCCAAAGAGATATGGAAAATTGAGACACATTCCCTTATTTAGTCAATAACTCATACACTGCATGATGGCTCCTTCTAATATTAATGATATTCACATCCACGTGATCTTAAAATCTGAAGGAAATGTTCACTTTTCAAACCATCCTCCTTATTCATTCTCACTGCTTTGAAAGGAACAGGGAGGTTTCCACCTCCCTAATCCAGTGGTGCATGCTACATGTGTAATTTGCAACACAGAGCACTATATAGTGTGGTGTGTGTAATAGAGAATTTATGAATGGAGTCATTGTTTGTTTTGCTGTCCCTGTGGCCTGTCACTGTCAGGGCCTGTGGTTGCGTAGCCTGGTTTCCAGGCTATCGGACATTTCTGATCCAAAATGATATGAGTCTAGTATTCTAAAGATTATATCACTGAATCTGTCTTGTTTTCTCAGTCCATATCTGCAGAAGGAATTGAGAATGATGTGACCTACATCAGCAAGATGAATTGATTGTTTATTGAAGTTTCAATTAAAAATGCCCAAACAGCCTTGAAGCCAGGCTAGCTGGAGTGCATTGCAATGCCTCAGCAGAAGTCTGACTTTTCATCTCTCCAGCTTTGCAAGAGAAGCTGTAGAGGGAAAGTACTAACATAGGCTAAGTGTTCAAAGTTGTAGTTGCATCAGTGCATCCGAAAGAATCAAACACTATAGTATTGACAAGTTTGGAGTGTCCTTCACTTAAGTAGTGAACTAAGTTTGTAATCTTAATTATTACACTGTCTGAATGTTAGCCGATGATGTAGGCTGTGGAGTGTATGGACACCGCTAAGTTTGTAGGCCTATGTGCTGTGTATGGACACAACTATGTCTGATAACTCAGACTACACCCTTTTCCATTGCCTCACTGTGCAGGTGAGGGGCATACATGTAGATCAGGGCATATAGTCTGGGTTAAGAGAATGTGTTGTTAACAGTCTCCGGCCAGCTGAACAGCCTACAATCTTGCTGGGCTATCTGAGTTGTCCTCATATTCACATGACATGACAGCTCTGGCTCTCACCTGCATGAATCTACATCTACATCTTAGGTCCATGCTGTCACAATAGTCACATACCACTTTACCAGTTTTCTTCCATCATAATGCTAGCAACTGACCGCAGTGCTTTTCTCTTCCCCCACCCCCGCCCCCCCCCCCCTCACTATAATACGTATAAAGTTGCGGTTGCATCAGTGCATCTGAAAGAAGGAATCTACACATGTATAGGGGCCTACAAGTTTGACTGCCGCACCTAAACATGTATGGCACTTATCTTCATGAAATGATATATCAACTCAGATTGTCTTATTCCTGATAGGGCCAATGGTCTTAAATTCACTGTCTGCTGAAGCTAGACTTTGCTACGTGCTAGGTGGAGAGGGCATATAGTCTGAGATTTTAGACATGGTTCTTACAGACTCTATCCATGCACTCTTTAACCTAGAATATCTCGTGAGGCTATCTGAATGCAAATGCTACTATTCACACTTAACCTGTATTTATACATAGAAGAGCAATCATAGCAAGTTCAATCAGTATAAGAATATATGAACTATACACAAATACCAATAGTTATGTCTGAATGTATAGACTATATGGCCCTTACTTAAATGGACCAAAAGAAAGTGAGCAATTCAGTCTGCATTGTAGCATGGGGATCCTGAATAATGCCCTGTTGACATAACCTCTCAATTGCTGTTGACCTATTATTGACCTAAGAGATTCCAGAAGAGGCGCGCTCTTTGAAAACAACACACTGTCACTGCACTGTACTACAGGGGGAAATCCTAGCTGCGATATATATCCTCATGAGTTTGAAACAGTGGAATGATTTGTGACTCAGCTAGGAAGTGAAATGCTTCATATCGTGCTTAGAAATTATCTCTCATACAAAGAGAATCTTCAGTACTTCAAATATTTGATGCAGCGATGCTCTGGCTATGTGATCTGTACTACACTGTACTTCACATCTTCATTGCCACTGAAAGCACATCATGCTGAGACATACAGGATGGGATGCAACTCACTGAGCTGAGGAAGACGCGTGCTGCGACATGGCAAGACAAACAGGTTTGGCTTGATGTTGCTTGTGTGATATCTTCATGAATTACCTTTTAGTGTCTCAAAACCATTGAATTAATTAGTGAACTTGAGGAAATTGCCTCATAAAAATTAAATGCACTGCACCACATAATTTCTACTTCTGCAAACGCTGCAAACGCACACAGATGTGTAATGGAGTACATACAATTAGCATGTATGACATTTGTATGTAATAACAATAAATTACATACAAATCAGATTGAAATGTAGTCAAAAGAATAGAAGTGTGGAATGAAATATTTGGTGAACATGATCTGATTGGGTGTTCGTTCAGTTAACTGGACTGTGCTGCATTTCATGATTCCTTTTACTTCTCTTTCCTGTATACAAATTTAGACTTCGAGGCAGTTAAAATATGAGCACGCATCCATAATGTGTGCTAGATCTCCTCTCAAACCAGTCTACCTCAGGCTCTATAAGTCCAATACTATGTTATCGACTGAAGCATAACAATCTAAAATTCTGTTATCAACGTATCATGTATTGGTATAGACATGCTAATCAAATGATTGCCACCAGACTAGATCTGAGCTGAATATTTTAGATTTTGAATATTCAGTACAGAACAATGAATTTTTAATTTAGTGAGTCCATCTATACACCACTGACATTAATGTGTTTGCTAGGACTTTTCTAAATACTGCAATTGTGGAGATCAATGAAGTTATTAATTTGGAATTATTTTGTATTCGTTAATGGATTTAATCACAGAATTATATTTCCTATCCATTCTTGTTTTCAGGGCAGCAACAAGAACAAGCTGTTCTGAAGAAAGCACATCACTGGAAACTTGACCTCTGGAGATATAAGATTAGATAATGCAGGAACTTCATGAAGATCTGGTAAAATGAATGCAAGAGGTGAAACATTCAAATTCAAACTAAGCTGGAGCGCAGACATAATGTATGTTCAGAAAGTGGACAACTAGTGTATTATATTCCATCATCAACCTTGTTATGCTTGCATGTAGATATTACCATATCACCAATTTAATGACGTATTAGAAGTCTTTATGTATATTTTTAAGGGAAACAGTGATTGCGATCTTCAAAAAATAACTCTCTTCTTAACCTTTTCATTTACAATTGCTGGTTCTAAATGCTGATTCTAAAACCTTCTGTGTATGAACACCTTGAGTCAGGTGATGTAATTTTGCTAAATGTTCCATGAAGGAGAATTCAACTGAGGCATGTAAGTGCTAATCATGGTGTCTGTACTGTGTGTATACAGTCGATAATCTAGAGCCTGGAATGCACTCTGTGACTTAGATGGTAAGGAGAAGGTAATGGTATGTCATCACTGGGGTCCAAATCTCGTTTAATTTTGTTTAATTTGGTCCAAAAGTAATTATAAACCTTTAATTCCATACTCTTCTGACAATACAGAGGTCACACTTATGCAGATGATTAGTACATAGAAGACATACCTTGTACAAATATTCAGAAAAATAACAATTGAGGTTAATCAAAGGCGCTGTGAGTTTTTGGATATTAGGTTTTTTTGTTCAATCAAGAAATCAATTTAAAAAAAGGTATCAGACCATTTACGATATAATGAAGAGAAAATGGAGCAGTTGCAGAAGGAAGTGGGCTTTTAGGGAAGAGCCCTCATCCCTGTCAGGGGTGAGTAACCAGTCAAGGGATTGAGGAAGACAAAAGAAGGAAATACAGTTGAGGGGATGGGGAAGGTGGAAGAGAAAAAGCTAACATGAAGTTTATGGAAAATTACATGTTTTCTTCAGGTAATTCTTCTTCTCCCCCCTCCCCCTTCCCCTCCTCTCGACATACATCTAACTTCAACCCATTGCAGTTTCCTCTCTTTACCTTCCTCCGTCCCATATTTCCCCTCATGCAACTCATCTGTCCACTGCCTTCTTCTCCTTCCCTGTTCCTCTTGCTCCTCTTTTCCTGCTCCCTCTTCCTCCACAACTTCCTCACCTTTCCCCTTATAGTTCCCCCTCCCCTTCTCATAAACATCCCTGATCTTCCTATCTTCCTCTTCTCCCTCTTCCTGCTCCTCCCCTTGATCACCGATCCCCCTTCCCCACCCCCACTGTTCCCTATTCCTCTCCTCATGCAGCTTATCTATCTCTGATTTTCCTCTATTCCTCCTTCCCCTCTTCTAGCTTCCCCCATCTTCCTACTCCTCTTTCTCTACCTTTACATCCTCCCCTTTCCCTCAATGTCCTGTACCCCCTCTCCTCATGCACCTCATCTTTTCCTGAACTTCCTATCCCTCCCCTCCCCTCTTAGCTCCCCCCCCCCTTCCTCCACCACCTTCTCTTGGTACTCCACCCTCCATTTCTCCCCCAATGCACCTCATCTATCCCTGATCATTTTCTTCTTCTTCCTATCCTGAAGCTCCTCCCACCTCCATTTGCATAGTTATTTTCTCTTCCTTCACCTTCTCACCTTTCATACCTTCTGCCCCCACTTCCCCCCCCCCCCGACACATCATTTACCCCAATCTTCCTCTTCCTCCTCCTCTTCCTCCACCTCTTCCCCTTCTCCTTCTGTTCCCTTTTCGTATCCTCATCCATCTCCTACATCACACATCTTCCTCTCCTCCCTTCTTCCTCTTTTTCTCATCCTCACTTCCTCATCCTCTCCCCCCCCCCCACCCACCTTCTCCTTTTGTCAACTCAGATAGGCATACAGTGATACATAATCAAAATAAAAATGAAGCACATATTGCCCACAATTAAGCCCAGCTGTTGATGAAAAGTACTTAGCTTGCTGTGTATGTTTGTTGTGCATCTTCAAAATAAAAATGCATACAGGAAAATGATTACTACTCAAATTTGAAGTCTCTGCTTGATTAACTGTATTGCATTGTACTACATAATATAATTACTTACTAGTGCTCATGAATGTAACGTGCCAATACTATGATATCAGAAGTGTTTTGTATATAGGTGTTGAAGTTAAAAGGTTTGGCTGATACTCATGATTTGGGGGCAAAGGTATTTGCAGCCCTCTTACCAATATCAGCTTACCAATTTTTACATGTTTCTTCCTTTTTCTGTGGTATTTTTATGATTCTAGTTTGTTGACCTGCAATGAGTGACAATACATTTTCTGCAGAGAGTAGTGCACTGAATGTCCTTTATGATTAGGGACTTGTGAATTGTAAAAGCCAGTGAAAGACTTTATTCCCATTTTATGCACACCTGGTCTAAGTAGCAAGAATATATTGAAAATTGACACTTGTTGTGTTAAAGCTTTAAAAAAAGTTAAATGACTGCGGATGCTGCTATAATAGTAATCCAGATAAAAGTTATGTTTGATTGCACTAGTCCGACTCCAATGAAAACATATTCTTCTTCCATTCTTAAAATTGTATACATTGTCATTATTGCATCATCACATATTATTGGACATTACTGCAATTGATTTGAGATATTTGGTCCTATACAATATTTGGCAATGTGTACATGAATTTGTAATAAAATTATTTCAAGGCATTGCATACGTATATGTTGACATCAAGAATTCTGCGAAAAATGTGATCCTTCAACAATGTTCACAACATTGAATTTTTAGGACTGGAAGAAGATAAAAAAATATCTACATAGTGTTTTTACAAACTACTTGATTTTCACTGGACTGACCTTCAAGTTTAAGACAGTGTTAAAAAGGAAAATATTTGTTTTGTTAACACTTTGATCATGATTATTCTGATTATTCTGGTTTACCAACAATTTGTGAATAGAAAATAATTCATATACCTGATTCAATCTGGAGATGCACTGCTTCTGGTTTAAAAAATAAATAAAATAAAAAGTGAACCAAATCTTGTACTGCGATTTGACTGCTCTAAGAGTGGTATTTGACTATTTGTATGCGATATGTAATTGTCATGCAGATTTGTCCTACATAATTGCAATCTTTACACTTCTCGTTTTTTGTTGTATTTATTTCTTGAAATCATTTTTTTTTAATTTGGTAGGTCTAGGTAGGGTGTCAAGAATTTGTGGATAAATTTGGAAAGCCATTAATTTATATTTGTACAGAAGTATCAAATATCACTCACACAAGATATGATAGTCTCTTGCCTCATTTTGTAAGGCTGACACGGTTTACACATAAGTGTCCTGACAGCCTTTTGGAATTGTATGAATCTAAACTCATTGAAATTGATAATTACTTTAATATTTGCAATGCAATTTCAAAGAAGCTTCCTGACTCCGAATGACTGGCTTTCTACAATATTAGATTTGTATTTACATATCTTTTACCAGCCCAGTAAAATATGTCTTCACCTGTCTTACCAAAATCAAATTCCTTTGATTAGAAAGACAAACATGCAGTTTGCATATACATTAACTTGTTGCTATGCCTGGTAAACCTTGGACAAGCCTTGAGATTGATATTGATATTGATATATTACACTTACTTTGTGAAAGACAGCAAGGATAATAGGTGAATACTACCCTGTTACTTATCTGTTCTATAGCAATAATATCAAAGCTTAAATATCATGCTGTGTGTCACCTGATTCTGCTGTAATTTCAGCAAAAATATACCATAAAATATTATCTGCACCAAACTGACTTTCGCTGGAATTACAGCGAAATCACGCCAAAACACCTGACCATTTTTCCTGTAATTTCAGCAAAACATCAAGTTAAGATGCACACCCAATTTTGCTGGAATTACAGCGAAATATTTAGTCAAGGCATCTTCCTGGTTTCGCTGTAATTACAGCATAATACCAAGTCAAAACACCTACTTTCCCCGTTTTGCTGTAATCACAGCGAAATACCAATGCAAAACACCTTCATAATTTCGCTGTAATTACAGCAAAATGGAATTGTGCCAAGCCTTGTTCTTGAAAACATTAAGAAAAGCTTTAATTTTTGATGATGCTGTATTTTTGCTCAGTTAGAGCAAATTTTTAAAAAACTTGGGAAACGCGCAAAATACCCAAATCCAACACAACAATGTTTACTGTATCTGCAGGTTAATGTAGTTTCTGAGCTGATAAACAACCTTGACTGGTATCCTTCTTTTGAAAAACCTAACAAACTATATGTTGGTCTTCTGGTTTTTCTCCATCCAGTGCAGTAACTGAAGCATTAGTATGAAGTACAGAATTACCTGGTTGTATTTTGATGTCAGAAGATGATGGTAGATTGAAGACATGATGTATCCATGTTGATGTTCTCTTGCCTTCTCTCCTGGTCCAGTGCAAGTGCAGACAGCGGTGGAGGAGTCCAATGAGCGGCTGACGCTAGACTTTGAAGACGAGCGGTCGCGCCACCAGAAGCTCCTACAGGACTACTCCCGCCTGGAGCAGCGCTTTGACAACCTCAAGGAAGACATGCTGGCCATGGAGACTCCCACCCTGAATGGGGGTGTCATGGGCGCACCGCCCCCTCGCCACCAGAGGGCTGACAGCAGCGAGGAGGCTGAGTCAGGCTACGGGACGCTGGCCACCACTACCACGGAGGACGCCGAAAATGTGGAGGTAGAAATTGAAGTGAGTTCCGACACACTTTGGGGAGAGTCTAAAAAAATTACTCAGAATTCTGTTTTCTTCAAACTGCACAGCATGCTTCTCTTAATCTCCATAACCCTCTCAATGCAAAACCAGGAAAGCCCTATCGACTTATTACATATGTCATATACTTATGGTTCTGAGAGTGCTAAGGTTTAACATTTTCATAACATTGACAAGCTGTATACGTACATGTGTGAAGTCCTCGGGTGTGGGAATTTACAATGCAGCACTGAAACTGAACTTTTATTCTGCAGTAGTCCTTGTCTCTGTTTGCTAACACCACTAACCTTGCTACTTGAATGGCTAGGAATTAATTGTAGCACTGAAACTGGGTTTTTATTCTACAAAAAGTAGTTTTGTTTTCTGCTTGTTTATACCAATAACCTTGGTACTTGATTGGCTAACTATCATTTTTAGCACTGAAACTAGGTTTTCATTTTACAGTAATTTTACTTGCTGTTTACTAGCTTCACTAACCTTGCTACTTGATTGGCTAACACTCACATGGAGACAGCATTTATTATTAGTGTGCATGTGTGTGATGAAGAGGATAAACAAAGAGAGGGAATGGGAAGCAATCAAAGCAAAAACTCTCTCCAAATTCTGTTGGCAGAATGTTTCATGTACATTCCATATGAAATGTTTATTATCAGACCCCACGTTGAAAACTGAGTCTTAAGCTTACACAGATATTTTTCTTTTCATTGATTTGATTTTTTTTTGTACAAGAAATTTAAGATTTTTGTATACAATACATTTCTTTGTTCTGACTTGCTTTTCTGTCCTGTTGCACTTAATTTCGGTCAGCCTATCTACTACTACCATAGCTCAGTGCAAACACTTCCGCACATGAATAACCTTAATCCCATTGACATATTCTGTCTTCTATGTGTGATTATAATTCTAGTGAATGGATTTAAACGTTTTTGTTAGGCTTAAACATCAATGCATGGACAAGATAAATAGCTACTAACTGCAAATTCAGCAACATCGTATGTTACGATTTTTCAATGATTGATCTGTCTGTCTGTCTGTCGATTTGTTGATCTTTCTGTCCTTCTATCAGAAGAAAGGAGAGGAAAAGGTGTCCATGGATCTGAGTGTCTTCATGAAGTACCAGCAGCAGAGACAGGAGTTGTTAAATTGATTCTGAAGTGAAGTCAACTTAATTCATATTTCCAGCATTGACCAACTGTGTGTATGTCTGTCTGTTTTTTCTGTCTGTCCTTCAGGAGCAGGGAGAGGAGAAGGCGTCCATGGATCTGAGTGTCTTCATCAAGCTCCAGCAGCGATGCCGGGACCTGGAGAAGGAGAAGAGCAAGCTGGAGGTGCAGCTGGAGAAGCGGGAGGTGGACGGCCGTAACCGTGCCAACACAATCGAGAATGAGCTGGAGCATGTTGTCCTCATGGTATGCAGTCTTAACTATTTCAGAAACAAGCCACATCCAGGCCACTCACTTTGTACACCACCGTGTGGCAATGAGAATGGCAGGTTTAAACTCATTGCTTTTCAATAGACTGATTGGATTCAAAATCCACAAGCAAGAGGAGCAGTTTGGTTAAATTGTGATGGATAGCTGACACGTTCTAAAAAAATTGTGAATTGAAGCCTATTTGGGCAACCCCAATTGCCTGTCACTTGTGACTAATTGAGGAGACTTGCACAGATCTCATAATATTCATACATTTTTTTTTTAAATCCTCATGATTGTCATCTTCCATCCTGCCCTCTATCAAACTCTACACCAACCATAAGTTTATCTCAGTTTTTCTGTATGATCTGGAACTCCACCACATATATATCACCCTACCTCACATCTTACAAGCATAAAGCCAAACTATCAAAAAAGGCAATCTTATATATAGAGTTGTATCTCATCGTAATAATGATGATAGTTTTGTATTTTTATGGCACCTAATATGAAACTGTATCATCTTTAAGTGGTTCACAATATCAATACCTTGGCCCTCAGATGCTTTGTGACACCTCAATGGATCATCAAAGAATCATGGCAGCCAGGAAGGTGCACTCATTCCATTCCTACCAAATCTTCAATTGTACCCATAGGTAGAGAACAGCAATATCAAATCAATATCTTGCTGAAGGACACAAGTGCCATGGGTGGGCTTAAATTTGGGACCTTGAAATATTCAGTCACAGTTCACAACCACTATTCCATGACACATACTCCCATGGCATTAAATTATAAACTTACAGTTCATGTGCACCATTATATCTTAGCTTATTATAAACATTTCATACAATATATACCCTTCTATCTTATATTATCATATCTTATGTTAATATATAATTATCTTATGTTATCATATTATTATCTTATATTATCATATAATTATCTTATGATTATCTTATATTATCATAAATGCTTCATATGCACCATTGTATCTCGTATAATTATAACTGCTTCATGTGCACCATCTCCCCTCGCATCCTCGCATGCACCGCAGAACACGGACCTGAAAGATGAGAATGAGCGGATAAAGTCTGACCTGGAGAACCTGCGTCAGACTCTAGAGGCCAGCGAAGAGGAGGGCGGGCCGATCCGCGTCCTCAACGAGCAGATGGAGGTCATGACCCTGGAGAATGAGAAGCACCGCCAGGAGATCGTCAAACTCAAGACGGACCTGGTCAACCGACGCCGGCAGTGGGCGCTCCAGGTACGGTATCCAGCGGAACGTACGGGCGTGGTGTGCTTCAGCCAAGCTCACATGACTGACTAGGGCATAGTCTATCAGACACTCATTCATTTATTCATTCATATATCCATTCATGTACTTGCAACTCTTTAGTTACCATTCAGGCATTCTTGCACAAGGGATACACACAAATTCCATAGAGCAGGATTTTGCTTGGCACAGAAAGGGTTAATTCACTCATTTAATCAATTGCGATGCAATCAGCTCTGACTGTAAAGACCACCTGAGTGTAGCCTGGCTTACAGGCTGTCGGACATTTCTAATCCAATCTGAAATAGGGAGTCTAGTACTCATAAGACTAGTCTCTCAGCCAGGGTCATGTTGCATATAGGTTTCAATTATTGTAACTTACCATCAATGGTAACTACCATGTCAACAGCCAATGATCTCTTTATGATTGCACCTGTTGCCATGATAGTTACCATTGATGGTAAGTTACAATAATTGAAAACCTATATTCAGCATGGCCCATTGAGAATGATTAGTCTATGACAGCCAGACCCCTTTAATGAATTGTTTCATTTGGAAATGCCCAACAGAATGAAAGGGGTAACTGAAAAAGCAATCTCAGTGGATATTTGGTCCTCACATATGGGCGTTATTACCAGCAAACTGCTTTGAAGGGAGTCAAGTTATGTGCTATTCATACACAGGTGGTCTTGATAGACAGTTGTCTTTGTAGACATGGTTGCCATTTCAGTCCTCCCACACAATGTTTTAATTGTGAACAATCGGCAACTCCAAAAGTACAGCATGTGTAGCACAGCACCTGTCATGTTCACCAGTATGTCACATATTGCTCCTTCAAGGAACCACTTGGAACTCTTGTGAGTCAGTGGGTAACCTCTGATACAGTTTCCTTCCCTTTTGTTTCTTTTTAATGTAAAATTGCCCCCGGGTATGTGAAAGCTGTGACATGACAGTGTTATGTTCATACAATCCTGATAAGAGTAAGGTAGAAACTAGGTTAATGTCAGGGAACTACTAGCTTTGTGACTTCCTATGTGTCTGGTCATGTGATGCACCACCTGTTTGCATGTATCAAGGCATTCCTGGACTTTTACTCTTTTGTTCTGAGGTCCTTCACAATACAAACCCAAGATAGTGATGTTGAAAAAAGGTGTTTGGTGGCCTGTACAGAGATGGAGGTATGTGGATGGCTGGCCATTGTGCAATGATATGTATATGTCATGGATTTGATGTCAACAGCAATGTGTACATGTATGGTGAGGAATTATATTCTTTAAAAAAATATTTTTTGATGGAATAGCTTTTGAAAATTTTGCTAATAATTTGTATTTGCTTTTTCTATCTTCCTGCTTCTCTTTGCCCTGCTTAACCTTGTATCCCTCTCTCCTGCTTCACTAAATCTCACTGTCTTCCATCTACATCCTTCTTTATGACTGTTTTCTCATTATCTTGATTTATCTCACTGTCACTCGCTCTGTCTTCTTCCCTCGCTCTCGCTCTCTCACAGGAGGGAGACAGCGTAGAGACCGGTACCAACACGGATCAGAACATGTTTGTGAGTGACGAGGACCTAGACAATGTGCAAATCGATCAGTCGACCCTCATCTCAGACTACAAGACTGTCAAGACAACAAGCCAGTAAGACAATCAAACTCATCGCCTTCTCATCTTTTTGATCATTCTTATTATTAAAAGTGGGTCATTGTGTATTCATCATTCTTGAAGATTCAGTGCACAGACGGGTTACTGGTTTCTAGATCATGATCATCACTAGAATCCATGTAGTTTTGTCTCTATGTCATCTTTTTGCTGCAATTTATACATTGGAGGAGCTCTATGGTATTTCTAATTCCATCTCTCTTCCTCCTTTGGGTTATATTTCTGTACAATTTCCATGTCTTGCTGTCTTTGTGTTCTTATTTCTCTCATTATATTTTCACTCTACCCCCTTCTCTCCTTCAACAGACTTTTATTTTTTCTCTATTCTTGTCCCCATCTCTGTCTCTGTCTGTCTGTCTGTCTCTCTTTCTCTCTCTTGTTTCTCGATGTCACATTTCCCTGTCTGTATGGACTCTTGGTTTCTCTTCATTTACCTTTCTGACTCTGTCTTTCTCTATATCTCTATCACCCTGTCTCTCTTTCTCTGTAGATCTTTCTTTCTCTCGCTCTCTCTCTCTCTCTCTCTCTCTCTCTCTCTCTCTCTCTCTCTCTCTCTCTCTATCTCTCTCTCTCTCCCTCTCTCTCTTTCTCTCTTTCTCTCTTTCTCTTTCTCTTCCTCTTTCTCTTTCTTTCTCTTTCTTTCTCTCTCTCTCTTTCTCTCTTTCTCATTTGTTTCTCCATATCTGTTTTTTTCTCTGTATCGTCTGTCTCATAGTTTTTCTCCATTTGTCTCTCTCTCTCTTGTTATCTGGCAGTCACTCAATCTTGGTATCTCTAAGATAACTAACATAACAGGTGGTAAGATCTGCTTTCAAACCCATTCAACTTCATCCACTGCTCCAACATGATCGAATGTCTCTCCATCGGCACCGAAGATTTGAAAACATACAACTTCACTTTGACGCTTTTATAAAAATGCTTAGCAAATTGCTTGCCATTGGTGATTTTACTATTTGACATGTTTGGCTTAAGCATATTTTCACAAAACCAGTTATCATAAATGGATAAATCATTTAATGAATGATACAAGCTTCAAAATGGAATGTAATGAGTCAGTGGTCCCAAATATATAATGTGATTGCACAACTGTATCACTCACTGAGCTCACAATGGGGCTGGTTTGTTATTTGCTTCTGTCCATTAAGACCTTAAAACGAAGTACATTGATATTTATATGTCAACTTCATCATGAAAATGTCATCAAACGAGTGTATTTATCAATATTGTATTATACACATCTTCAACAATATAGTTATTGAGTACTTAATGACTATATTTATTAATCAACTTGTTAGAGCATTTATTGTAATTTTTCTATTTACTTGTTGCTCTTGCAATATTCAATCATCTGTGATATATTTTCTAGCATTTAATGTTAAAACAATGGGTATCCAACGAACAACTGAGAGGATTTTAATGTAGTCTAAATAGGTAATGACCTTATGTGTGTGTATTTTGTTGTTTGATGATGCATTTGTCTTTACTATGATATACTCCATAGTTAGCATCTTGAAACGAGTAAAAACAAATTCTGTCTTACTTTCATTTTGTGTCCTGCGAGTCACATATGAACCCACTGGAATTTATAAACTAAAATTACTCCTGCTCACTGTGCATTTGACCTTTTACAAGGCGTGTCAATAACTCGACCCTCGAAAACATGTAAGTGGACCCCATTCTCATCTGTGGTATAACGGTGAAATCGGGGTCTTACGGAGAAGCGTTTGAAATCTGCGGTTGTTGAGAGCTTTCCCGAAACGATGTGCATGAAATTTTGTGTTTCCAACATTCTATTCAGCATGTCATTCAGTACCTGTATCTATTGATTCAATCGCAATGATCTTACTTTCCAGATGTGCCTCTTATTCCAGCAATGGGTTGCAGCTATCAAGCCAGATATGACTTAGAAATGTTTTGTCATGTAAAATGATTCCTTTTCTACTTTCCTTCAGGATCCCAGGTCGATTTTGCATGTAAAAAACACAGCTTTTATTTTTATCTCCTAAAGTCTGTTTGTCAGTAGCCCCTGTGATCTATTTTCTGTATTTGTAATTGTTGCTGTTTACTTTCTTCTTTCATTTTCCCCTCCAAAATCAAAATCACCCACATCAATTTGTCAACAACCCACACAACCACCCTTCCCCCATTGTTTACCCCCACACCCACACAATGTCAACCCCACTTGAAAACACCGCTCCCCCCCCCCTTCTCCTGAAGCACCGCCCCAACCCCACCCCCATTTCCCTTCTCCATTCTCTTGCTTAGTCTGTTCAATGCACTGACGCACAGTCAGACAAGCCTAGAAGAGACTGTCACAAACTTCGGCAATCTGGCAGAAAATCACAATGACCTCCTGGTTGCCAAGATGTGAGTAACCCTAGCAACTGTAGCTAATGTAAACAACAACATGGGAGTGAATGCTTTGATCATGTGTTCATTGTGGGGGCATGGGGAATGACAGCACTGGTGTATCTGTATTGGGAATGGCTGGAAAACAACCAAAATGCATTACAAATGACAGGTTGGCTTATTTCAGTTGCTGTATTGCAAAGTTGGAATGTTTTATGGGCTGGTACGATGTGTACATGCAGTTAGGCTGTCTAAATCTCAACATGCATTTCTAACTGTCATGTGGATGGCTTGCACATGCCTTCCATTATCGTAAACCACAAACACTACTGCATTTCCATCCTAACTCCAATCTTATATCCTCATTCCATGTAACTTGAATGTCTAGATTCATAAATCTGCTCCTATCAACAAATGGCGCTCATGGAACGTGCCTGGGCAGTACTGGCTACGATAAACGCACCCCGCTTTCGTACCCTCCCTTGCCTTGCATGTATATAGCACACTCATTGGCTGGCTAATCCCTCATATCCTTGCATGTATATTCAGGTTGGGACCCTGGCTGTAGTACCATCTGATCATTTTCATGTTGGACGATTAATTATCAAATGTAAATACTTTCTCTCCTTCTAACAGCCAGCAGCCGAGCCATATACATTCACCATCAATGTATACTCACCTTAATATCATCATCAGTTTGTTACTAAATGATTTGTTTGTTTGTGTTAGAGTAAGATTTCCTTACTCATTTTTTTTAATCTGCTTCTTAATAGCAGGCTGGATTTTTTGGTACTGGCTGACTGCCTAAGTACACAAGCCATTTAGTTGAAAGTGATGCCCTTCCTTTTGTAAAGCAGTGTGATAATAGACTGTATGAAGATGTTAGTGCATATTTTATTTCTCCTAACTTTTTTTTGCACTATATTATAAATGCTCTGTTAATTGTTAAAACTCAACAGATACTATTTTCTTAAACAGCACTAAGCAGAGTTGCCAAGCAGGATGATATCTTGTATTTAGTGTGATATAAGTGGAAAAATACAACAAAAAAACTATTTTTCTCTAAATTTTAAGAGCCCACGTTGTATATTGGTGTCCAATTATTGCAATCGCGAATATAGATGATTCAGCTCTATTTAGACCTTTCCTCTCTTTAAAAACATGAGTTACAATTGTGTATTTCGAAGTACACACATGTAGCAAATAATACAAAAAGAACATCTTATTGGTGTTTTTTCCTTTGCAAAATGATTTGTTTAATTCTTTGGAGTATAATTATTATGGGGTGGCGAAAGTGGGCATCTCTGATTAAATAAGAGTGACTTTCAAGTATTCATCAGCTGACCTACAAAGTATTATATATGAAATTTCAAGACAGTGTTGAAGGCAGGTGAGAATACAATCAATTGCGTAGACCTAGGTTAGAATGTAAAAGTAGTTAAACAACACACTCATTTTCATACCTTTCCTGATTATATTATTGTACATGTATTTATAAAAAAATAATACAAATTATGTTTCATATCTCATCAATAGAAATAATCTACAATAATTTTCTACACACAAACAAAAAATGATTTCACATAAGTTATTGCTACTCCTTGCTTTAATTTATATAATAAATATAATAAAATCCTACTGAGTTAGTAGGGTGCTTAGGAATTCAGTAATTCTTCTTCATAACCATCATGGATATCATTTCATTACATTCATCATCAAAGTCCTTATATATATTCAACAAGTGCGTAATATATATTTATTCTTGGGATGTCTAGAGGTATTGATTTAAGCATTTATCTGAAGTAGTTCCCCATTACTAACACGCCTCTGATTCAGATACTGACATGTTTTGTATTTGACAATGGAGTGTGCATGTTAGGAATAGCAACACATTAATTCACTGGTTGCATTTTATATCCATTGACAATGTTTTAATCCTAACATGTTATCAGGAGGGAGGCAGAATAGTAATTTGCTGGAATCTTTGTCTAAAAGAGTCATTTTAAAGAGATTTTTTTGGTACAGTTCAGATGTGCAGTTTCAGGAATGCTTACTGCCATCACATTCAATATTTTCTCTGATCGCCAAAGAAATTATGAGAATCTTGACCATTTTCCTAGATGAGAATTTCTCATTCCAAATTATTATTTGTATCTTAACATGTTGAAAAGTACTGTCATCTTAGATTAATCAATTTGAAGTATAACAAGTGTATCTATGGTGCAATGATATGTTGTACATTTTTCTTTCTTTCTATGTAGTTGTGTATATCATGGTGTTCATAGTTTCTATGGGATTGGGAGGTGCAAAAATATAAGTTGCGAGGGACAACATATAATTGCTATTTATCACTGGGTTTTGATTTAAATTGCTTTCTTACCATGATTGGTTGCTGGGTGATATTTGTATTACAAACTGCAATGTATCAAGGGAGTTTTATGTCCATCATATATTAGTATGCCTCTGATTTTTCATGAGAAAACATGAGTATGTAATGTATCTCAATGACCCATACCATGTGTATATATTTGTTTAATGAAGAAGAAGACATGACAATGAAATCAAATTTAATTTTGAATGTCATTTTGAAAGCAGTGCATCTTTCTAAAGTGCTGAAATGAGATCATAAAAGAAAAAAAGAAGCATGTCTTTTTGCGTTATAATTTGATACTTGATTTAAATGCAACAGCAATCCCTTTAAATCATTGCAGAGTCTAAGTGCTAAGCTGTAAGTAGTAGCAACTCCTTGTAGTTCCATCTCATGTACTTTTGCCAGGATAAGAGAGATAAACAACTATATCTATATTATGTTTGTTTTTACCATGCACTGCTGGCAAAGTTTTGATAAATTATATATTTGTGTGTGTTATTAAGTAATTTTTCTCAAACATTATTTCTCATTTATTTCAAGGAGCACACAAACAAAGAAAAGGAATGAAACAAAAGAAGAAATTTTTGTTAAAATGGGAGCATAAAGCACACATTTTGGAATGCAATTATACTTCCACCTAGAATGGAAATTAACCCACTTAGTCCCATAGACAAGACACTGTGTTGTTCTTAATATGGGACGGTCAGTGCTTGATACTAACAGGGTTATATATAAAAAAAAAAAAAAAAAAAAACAATGGTATACCAACCTGAAATGAAGAACAAAAAAGCCAAATATCTGCTCTTATTGTCATCTGAGATTTGTAGTCTGATATTTGAGGTGTATGTTGAAGGCGCCTGTGAAGGTGTGTGAAATGACCCTCTGAAGCTGGTTGATCTCATCCCATAGGCAATCAATTGACATTGGGCTATAACAGTTTGGTACTGAGAGAGTTACAGAGATCCATCTTGGGCTTATCTTTACGTAGAATCCTTGAGAAGAAGATCCATCTCAGCCCATAGGCAATGAATTGACATTGGGCTATAACAGTTTGGTACTGAGAGAGTCACAGAGATCCATCTTGGGCTTATCTTTACGTAGAATCCTTGAGAAGGAGATCCAGGCGCTGAGGATGAACCATGACTACGAGAAGGCTGAACTCAAGGAACAGATCATTCAGCTCCAGAAGGATAATGAGAGACAGCAGAGTATCATTGGAGAGGTAGGCCCTTGGGGAGAGCACCCACACCACCAAGACTCAAATAGCCCCCAATCACGTAGGAAGTCCATACCCTGCCCTACTAGTCAAAGCAAACAATTATAAAACAGTTATTACAGAGACAGACAGCAGAGCATCATTGGGGAGGTAGGCCCTTGGGCAGAGCACCCACACCACTCAAATAGCCCCCAACCACATAGGAAGTCCATACCCTGCCCTACTAGTCAAAGCAAACAATTATAAAACAGTTATTACAGAGACAGACAGCAGAGCATCATTGGAGAGGTAGGCCCTTGGGGAGAGCACCCACACCACTCAAATAGCCCCCAACCATACCCTGCTTCCTAACTCTAAGTAATAACTAGTCAAAGTAAACAATTAGAAAACAGTTATTACAGAGACAGACAGCAGAGCATCATTGGGGAGGTAGGCCCTTGGGGAGAGCACCCACACCTCTCAAATAGCCCCCCAACCACATAGGAAGTCCATACCCTGCCCTACTAGTCAAAGCAAACAATTATAAAACAGTTATTACAGAGACAGACAGCAGAACATCATTGGGGAGGTAGGCCCTTGGGCAGAGCACCCACACCACCAAGACTCAAATAGCCCCCAACCACATAGGAAGTCCATACCCTGCTCCCTAACTCTAAGTAATAACTAGTCAAAGTAAACAATTAGAAAACAGTTATTACAGAGACAGACAGCAGAGCATCATTGGGGAGGTAGGACCTTGGGCAGAGCACCCACACCACCAAGACTCAAATAGCCCCCAATCACATAGGAAGTCCATACCCTGCTCCCTAACTCTAAGTAAAAACTAGTCAAAGCAAACAATTACAAAACAGTTATTACAGAGACAGACAGCAGAGCATCATTGGGGAGGTAGGCCCTTGGGGAGAGCACCCACACCACTCAAATAGCCCCCAACCATACCCTGCTCCCTAACTCTAAGTAATAACTAGTCAAAGCAAACAATTATAAAACAGTTATTACAGAGACAGACAGCAGAGCATCATTGGGGAGGTAGGTCCTTGGGCAGAGTACCCACACCACCAAGACTCAAATAGCCCACAACCACATAGGAAGTCCATACCCTGCCCTACTAGTCAAAGTAAACAATTATAAAACAGTTATTACAGAGACAGACAGCAGAGCATCATTGGGGAGGTAGGCCCTTGGGGAGAGCACCCACACCACTCAAATAGCCCCCAACCACATAGGAAGTCCATACCCTGCCCTACTAGTCAAAGCAAACAATTATAAAACAGTTATTACAGAGACAGACAGCAGAGCATCATTGGGGAGGTAGGTCCTTGGGCAGAGCACCCACACCACTCAAATAGCCCCCAACCACATAGGAAGTCCATACCCTGCCCTACTAGTCAAAGCAAACAATTATAAAACAGTTATTACAGAGACAGACAGCAGAGCATCATTGGGGAGGTAGGTCCTTGGGCAGAGCAC
This sequence comes from Arbacia lixula, assembly GCA_963669155.1. NCBI lineage: Eukaryota > Metazoa > Echinodermata > Echinoidea > Arbacioida > Arbaciidae > Arbacia > Arbacia lixula. Next base: position 8,528,468 of record OZ022576.1, read on the forward strand.
CCACACCACGAAGACTCAAATAGCCCCCAACCACATAGGAAGTCCATACCCTGCCCTACTAGTCAAAGCAAACAATTATAAAACAGTTATTACAGAGACAGACAGCAGAGCATCATTGGGGAGGTAGGCCCTTGGGCAGAGCACCCACACCACTCAAATAGCCCCCAACCACATAGGAAGTCCATACCCTGCCCTACTAGTCAAAGCAAACAATTATAAAACAGTTATTACAGAGACAGACAGCAGAGCATCATTGGGGAGGTAGGTCCTTGGGCAGAGCACCCACACCACTCAAATAGCCCCCAACCACATAGGAAGTCCATACCCTGCCCTACTAGTCAAAGCAAACAATTATAAAACAGTTATTACAGAGACAGACAGCAGAGCATCATTGGGGAGGTAGGTCCTTGGGCAGAGCACCCACACCACGAAGACTCAAATAGCCCCCAACCACATAGGAAGTCCATACCCTGCCCTACTAGTCAAAGCAAACAATTATAAAACAGTTATTACAGAGACAGACAGCAGAACATCATTGGGGAGGTAGGCCCTTGGGCAGAGCACCCCCACCACGAAGACTCAAATAGCCCCCAACCACATAGCAAGTCCATACCCTGCTCCCTAACTCTAAGTAATAACTAGTCAAAGTAAACAATTAGAAAACAGTTATTTCAGAGACAGACAGCAGAGTATCATTAGGTAGGCCCTTGGGCAGAGCACGCACACCACCAAGACTCAAATAGCCCCCAACCACATAGCAAGTCTATACCCTGCTCCCTAACTCTTAGTAATAACTAGTCAAAGTAAACAATTCTAAAACAGTTATTACAGAGACAGACAGCAGAGGATCATTAGGTAGGCCAGGGCCCCTCACTCATTAAAATGAAGTTCAAGTAGCCCCCATCCCCATGGAGGTAATCCTAACGATGTAGCCCCCCCCCCCCCCCCCCCATCTACAAAAAACATATATTCTCATACATTTTTCTTTGATCATGTTATGACACAATGAGTAATCAATAGTGCCATTGACAAGCTATGAATTGCATATTGTTCCTGATGGGTGATTGATATGTGAGTTACATGTTTTACTGTTATAAAGTAAATTTTCTTGTTTGATTGTCCACCAGAATCTGAAGTTGACCCCCAATGCCAGGGTGAGCCAGGCAGTGCAGTTTGAGCTGTCAAGACTCACAAACGAGAACATCGTAAGTCTAGTGTAGAATTTCTTTAAAGTGTCAGTAGAAATAGTAATCCATCTTTTGTTTTGAAGAGAAATATGACACAAAGGAAAAAACAGGAAGAACTAAGTTTATGACAAGGAGATGGAAGAGAGCAAGAAGAATATAAGACTTTCACCTTCAACTGTGTCATGTGAAGGTGGTGGTGGAAGTGGAGGAGAAGACGAGGGGGAAGATGGAGAAGGAGGAATATGAATAGGAGGGGGAGAGAGAGAGAGAGAGAGAGCGAGAGCACGCAAGAGAATAAGATGGGTGGATGGAGGAGGGTGAAGAATTATGTTTATTTTCTCGCCAGTGATTAGCAGTTACCAAACAGTTTTCTTATATATTTTGAAGTGACTTTACATGTAAACCAAGTTTATTATTATTATTGTTATTATTATTATTACTTATTACTTATACTGCGCTTTTCCCATAAGGCCCAAAGTGCTTACAATGAACTAAATAGAATAACATAATCTGAAACTACGTACTACAAAAGAGATGGTTTTTTAATGCCTTTCTGAAAATTGATAGTGATGGAGACTGTCTAATTATAAGTGGCAAATCATTCCAGTGTTTTGAAGCTGACACAGTGAAAGTTCTATCGCCGGCTAATGTACGAGTTTTTAGATATGTGAGACGAAGAGTGTCACTGTTTATGCTACATTCTCATAGCTTCATGTACAGTGTATGTTACAGGGATAATCATCCACCTCCATTGTAAAATCTTTGCATTTCTCTTTTCCCAGAATCTGATGGAGGAGAAGGAATACCTGGAGAAACTGGTGAAGAAGCTCAAGAAGCAACTCAAGGCGGCCCACAAGAGACTCCAGTCTTCATCTTCCATTGACCTGGGAGGAGGAGGTACATTTTATCATCTTTCTTTCCTCCACCAAGAGGTCTATTGTTATCATTTAGCTTCTACACTGTTCTGTGATACCTGCGATAGAATACCCTGATAGATAGTGAAGGCATGACAATTCATTCTCTTAACCTGTTAACTACTAGATTCTCATACTGTAAACGTGGTATATTTTACGTACAGATATATTGGCGGGCACATATCCCAGACCCAAAACGCAGGCGTACAAAATGATAGAAAACAAGTCAGGAGAGTCGCAACGCATCATACTAGTATACTGACAAGAGACACGCTTTACCTATAAATAATGATGATTGCGTTGCTAAAATTTACAGCGCATAGTATAGGCTGATATTCTGTAGCACATTGTAGCTAACAGAAAACAGAGTGCATGCGCACTGGATAAACATCCAATATCAATTGTCGACATTATTGCATGTTTTTATTTTCGCTGTTTGCGCTTCATTCCCAAAAGTTAAAACACCTCAAAATATACCACGTGTACAGTACTTCATTGTTTAAGATGGTCATGATTGTGTGTTTGTGTAATGTGTTCTGGATCTGATTTCTTCTCAGTGTGTTGTATTACATGTTTGCTTCAAAGAAATGTTCAATGTGCAAAGGAATTAACTAACAAAAATGAAATACAACTTAGCGTATTTATTACATAACCTGAATCTCTTCATTTGAAGACAAAATATGCTAGCAAGAAAGTAACACTCATTTAAAGCTTGTATTTGCAAAATACAAAAATTTAATCAAAATTAATCAGTCACTAGGTAATATACTGGCATTATCTGAAATAAGTTCAAGTATCCAACTCATTAACAAGATAACGTTGATTTACTAATACAATCGCAAAAGAACTGCAAGATCAACATTGGTCAACTGTGATGTTAAGAACAACAGTGCAGATGTTATGAAGGCAATATGAAGTATGTAAATATAAGGCAATTAATAAAAACCTGGATGGCAGCTAAATCATACAGGGTTAATGTAAATGCTTGATGCAAAATACAAACATCATTTCTTTTCTTTCATTGCATTTAAGAGCTGACATGGGACTGATTTGAGCCTTATAGTAAATCAAAGAATTCTTGACAATTATGTAAAGATAGAAGTTAAAGCTGTGTATTTATGCTCTCTAGGAGTTGAAGTGCGAGTAGTGGAAACCATCCAAGAAAAACCCATTGCAGATAAACCCACCGAAGAAATGCCCATTGAAGAAAAACCCATTGAAGAAATGCCCATTGAAGAAAAACCCACCGAAGAAAAACCCATCGAAGAAATGCCCATTGAAGAAAAATCCACCGAAGAAGCACAAGCTGGCAAGTGTAACATATAAAACAGCTTAAAATATATTTATATCAAGCCCCATTTATCTCCATCTGCTGAATATAAACATATTTTGTCTCAGCATTATCTACTCCAATGCTGCATTGTCATTATGCGTCCTGTTTTAGAAATTCATAATCAATCGCTGTTACATTCATTTGTCTTTCCAGTGTTAAGTGCATGATTTGATTTGGGTTTAATTGTGTATGTAAATGAGGATGTTGGTTTGGTATACATGGACGTTCGTGACCTGCTGCAATAAGAACTAAGTCTGGAGTTACAGACTAATCATCATTCTCCCTTTCTCAGAGCCACAATGCTTAGCCTTTCCTCTAGACTTAGTCATGATTGCAGTGGGGCATAGGAAATGAAGGGATCACACTCTACAGCCTAGAACGAAGGCTAGCATTGACATGGAATTTATCCTCCCTGTCACTCTCCCATTCATTGTCAATTAAGAAAACTTGCTTACATTGTCTCAAAGCCCTATGTATGTGTGAGTACATTCTAGACTTGTAAAGCATACTAGGCAGATGCATTATGCTATTCACACCAATGGAAAAATATTTTTTTCAGGAGCGATGCAGTAACAAAATTTATTTTTTCATTTAATACAAAGAAAATATAAATATTGTTTCAAAATGTTCTACCTATCCAAATGCCATACATGATACAATAATACAAATAGGGCATAATGATGTCATTACAAGTCTTGGGATATGCTACCACCATTGAAACTTTCCACATTGACTGATGAAATTTATATCAATATGTCACCAAGCATTTCATATGTTAACAGCTGTTCTTGATAAAGGAGGGTATGAATAGCCAACATTGACTATTCCAGACTCAATGAACAGTACATGAGGGCATTCATTCATATTCCCCTTGCCAGCCAATGTCAAGATACGAGTGGTGTTCCCATGTACAATGTTAATGCAATGAGCTGTTCATGCTTTGTATATTTGTGCTTTCAGACCATCCCTTTATTGTGTATGATATCCTCGTGTGGGGGATACATTTAAGTTGCATGATTTGATTTCAGCATGTTTGTTGCGCTTACAGGAATAATTTTTATATATTTACATGTATGTTATTGATTTTTATATCAAAATATTGATTAGTTAGTGGCTTGAAACTGCTCTCAAGTTACAGATGCATTTATTTGGCCGATTCATGAATATTTTGTGCATGCCTTGATATAAGATTTATATCCAATGAGAATATACATATCCAAGCACCCTCTTCCATTGCAGCTGTCTCGCCTTACGTGTCTTACGTAAATCATGCGTTCCTCCACCTCGTTTTCCTCCGTTTGCGCAACTCATGGCTATTCCGACTATTAGCCTTTCCCTGTTGGCTCTTTTGCCACAGGCTCAGTAAGTACCGCGAAGTCACGTATCTTGGACGTTCCAGCTAGTTCGTTTTGGGGAAAGGTAGTCTTATAACAAAGACTTTGAAACCTTTCAGTTTTATTTCTCACTGTAGCGACACCCCTTTTCTTACACTTTCCTTGCATGTACGTCGTCTATATATAAAACGACGCTTGACACCGCACATTTGATACATCAATAACAAGCTATGAAACCAGACTAAACCCATTCATTCCGCTAATTGAAAGAAGATATTCATAATATTTGAGCCCTGGCAAAGACACAGTAATTAACGTTTGGACGAACGCTCACTGAAATTTGATCACATTGAAACAACATATGAAGTACACCGGTAGGCAATATTTCTGTTTTCAGTACTGTTTCTTGCCCTCCCCACCCCTCCACCCCCCTCTCTCTCTCTCTCTCTCTCTCTCTCTCTCTCTCTCTCTCTCTCTCTCTCTCTTTCTCATCCTCTTTTGCTCTTGGTGTATTTATTATTTACTATTCCCTTGTTTTCTTTCTTTTTCCTCCATCATGTCTTCCCCTCTCTGTCTATTTCTTTCTTCTTCTCTTGAGCTATTTATATCCATTATTCTCTTCCTCATCTCAATCTCTTTGTCATATCCCCTCTGTATCTCCCTCTCCCGTTATTATTCTCTCTCTTTTGTCCTTCCTTCTCTCTCTCTCTTCTTTTCCTCTCTCTCTCCTTTCTGTTTCTGTGATCTCCTCTCCAAATCTGCCTCCCCTTTCCTCCCTTTATATCCTCTCTATCTATGTCCCACATCCTTGTCTATTTTTCATCTTCTTCTTCACTTGTTTGCATATGTTTCTGCTGTATTTCTTTCATTTCTCATGACTATATCACAGAATGAAAGCCAAGCACACTCAAGTGTTCATTCACACAGAAAGCATGAATCTTGGCAGATATATTTTACATACGTGTACTACTATGTGATTGGATTCTGTCCCCACGATTTCCAATTCACACAAAAAGAGTACATACAAATTCAAATACATGTATTAATGTAATACAGAAATGGGAACAAATAAATCAGTTTTGTAAGACACCGCCTTGAGCGGTTTGCTATTCATAATTGTCAGCAGGATTGTTTCCCTTCTAACTGCTTAATTGCCTGTTAGACTAATTGACTGCTTGTTAGTGCACTAATATCTGTATAATCAAAAGTCATATCTTTCATAAAATCTGACATGTTTTCATCCAAGATACAATCAAATATAGTTCACTATTAATTTTACTTTATTCAAAATAAAATCTGACATGTTTTCATCCAAGACACAATCAAATATAGTTCACTATTAATTTTACTATATTCTTCAAAAGATATCAAAATGTTATACACTGCTTCATTATTTCACTGCCATTATGTTATACATGAAGATATATTTGCTTCATTTTCACTTATTTTGTGCTTAATTTCAATGCAGTGCTTTTCTTTACACAAGAAATTGTAATTGACATGTATCGCAATTACACATACAAGTGAGACTGAAAAAGCAAGGCTCTATTTAATATATTTCTCATATACTGGTCCCTCTAACCAAAATCTCCATATACTCGTATCTATCTATGTATGTAGTTAGTTATCTGTCTTGTAATCTATCGGTGGTGTGGCTTTCTCTTTCCTTTATAACTCTGTCCTATATTTGTCAAGAGTTTAGATGTAGAAGGGGAAAATGGACGTCCAAGATAGCGCACTTCAAAGTACTATGTTGAATTAGTTAGATATCGCAAAGTTACATGCCTTATACATGAGCTCTCTATATAAATATCATTCAGTGTCATCTGCAATTATATTAGTATACTCATTTTACATATATCTTGTACACATAAATTATTAAATTATGTTTTGATACATTTATTATGTTATATTTCAGTTAAGTTATGTAATAGCACATATTGCTTTGTCAAAGATTAAATCATTTTTGGTTCGAAGGATTTTTTTTAGCTGTTGTCCAAACAATAAGGAATGAAGATTTTGTTAAATTGTGATGTTAATTATGTCAATGTTTGATCTCTGGTCAACTTATTTGTGAAGAATTGATCAAGGCGCTGGTTCATGAAGCACATTAATTCATCTACAGCTGTCTGCACATATTGAGAATGTAGTTCCCATCAGACTGTAATTCGTAGTACTAACCTAAGTTTCATGTAACCATTCCAAAATATGACATCTGAAATCCTCCAAGATCTTTCCATATACTTTGTGGTTATGATCACCTCTCATATTATATTCATATGTGTCAAGTTTTGTGAAAGAATAATATAAATGTGATATAGTGTCATTACTGTCTAGTCAAGATATCTGCTGTCCAAAATTCTCCTGACCACATTCCGTACACAATGGAACAGTATATGAATACCAATGTGTTTGTTGACCAATTATTGTTAACCTATATTGTTCCATTCATGAGTATTTTGCTCAAGTACTGCATACAAACTGCATAGAGTGGCAGTTTGGTAGGCCCACAAAGGGTTAATTATGGTATTGTTGCTGAAATGTAGTACAGTTATTGTTTCATGAGATACCAGTAAAACATGTAGTTGTTATCCAAATTTGCATTCTTATTTCTTAGGATGTACCGGTAATGCTCCAACTGACATTGTAAGTCCCGTGTATGTGTCAACCATTTTACATATTATATGGTCTCTGTACCTAAAGGTGTGCTTTTATTAAGGGGAATGAATTAAATCTATGTTTTCAAGTTCAAGTTGCAATTTCATCAAGCTAAAATGTCTGAAATACATAATTTACATATTGAAATTAAATAAAAAGATGATGGTTTCTTCCAAGTAAAAGCGCAAGGATTTAAAAGAAAGAAGATGACATTTTTGTTGTTGATGATAACTTGTGATGCTTTCTCCCATATTTGTGTAGTTGCCACGGCAAACAACCTTCCTGAGAACCACCTGGGCACGGTGTCTGAGCTGAATGACACGCCCGAGTCCAGCCATGCCAACGTGAGGGTGAAGGAGAGGGAGGAGATGATGGGCATGCTGGAGTATAAACAGGAGGATGAACCCAGGCTTCTTAGAGTCATTGTCGTTGGTCAGTTCAACTTTTCAGCTCCTTCTACCCTATTCCTCTTTTTTTTCTATTCTTCTTTTTCTTTTCTCTCTCATTTCTCTTTTCATTCTTCTATCGTCCGTTTCACCTTTCCTTTCTACTTATTCTTATTCCTTCTGTTTCTTGTGGTTCTCAGTTTGTGCCTCTTTGTTGATAAGACCTCACAAAAGTCATAATTTGGTCCCAATTTTGTATCCTTAGTTCTTGCGATAAAGCTGTTATGAAAGACTTTTAAAAGCTATCTGAAAACCTGTCATGAGTACATTATTTGTGGTGGATATGCTCATGATAATAATGATGATAGTATTAATGGTATGAAGTTTTTGCTCGTCGGATTTCTTCACAAAAATACCTTGCAACATGTTGTCATGTGTCTGCCTCTACTCGAGTGGTGACCATTTCTCTCCCCATCCCTGCCTCCCTCCAGACTTCGTCCCGTCTGTAGCGGAGGGTCACCTGCCCGGCCTACCGGCCTACATCATCTTCATGTGCATCCGCCATGCTGACTACGTCAACGATGATCGCAAGGTCAAGGCCCTTCTCACAGGGGTCATCAATGGCATTAAGAAGACTGTCAAGGTCAGTGTCCTTAAGCCTCTTAATACCAAGCCAGGAAAAGCCCATTGACTTATTATATATATCATGCATCTATGGTATTAGGAGGGTAAATTTTTATATGTACCATTGCAGCATTTGCACATAGCCACAACATACAAAGTTAGTTAAAGGTACTCATAGATATATGAGTCAGGTGTATACTGGTTCCCATCGCTGTGTTCAACTGTTGTTTACTAGATTTGATCATGTATCCGAAAGCGATTGAAGCATTCACCAATTTTAGCATTTAGTGGGTATCGTATGAAATGCAGTACATCTAGTGATGTGTGTCACATGATTTCATTGTTGTGAGTACATTCATGTGTGTTTGAGTTAGTCTGGGGTCAATAATTGATCAGAATAAGAATATATACTTATATACTTATATGATATTTCATATGTTTTTATTTCCTGTTTTCCCAACAGAAACACTTTGAGGAGTTTGAGTATGTGTCATTCTGGTTGACCAACACAATCAGGTTACTCCACAATCTTAAGCAGTACAGTGGCGAGGAGGTAAGTGTCATTCGTTCAGTGTTTTATCCTTACATATGAACATGCCTTTTCTAAATATTCATATTTGTTTTAAGTGTGTTGTTTTTAAGTTTCCATCCAGAGTTCTTAGCATGCTGTTTGTAATGAACGCGTTCCATTGACTGATTCACCCACATATCTGAACATATTTTTTTGTAAGTAAGTGTGTTCTTTTAACTTTTCAATCACTGTATTTGACCATGTATTTTTTGATAAGTGTGCCATTGAATGTCTCATCTTCATTTCTGAACATTCATTTTTGTTGTGAGCATGATCCATTTTGCATTTCATTTTCATATCAGAACATCCCTTGATGTGATTAGTTGAACGTCTCATTCACATATCTGAACATGCCCGTGTACTGGTACTATGAATTGTGTTTTCCAGCATATTTACATGAAGCTCTCACACACTGTACATGATCATCTGAGAAATTAAAATACATAGACAATCATAAAAGATATTCTGACCTGTTTTGTGATTTCCACCTTTTTAAATTTTAATGAGAATATTTAAGAAATATATTTTTAAATGCAATGGCAAAGATCAAAATAGTCCATACCAGTTTACAATAACTATGTTTTTGTACTGTTAAACTATTTAAGACAATGCCCTTTTCTAAAAAATTTCTATCGAAGCCTAGTCTTCCATGATCAAATATCCTGCAACTTACAATTAATTACATCAGCAGAGTAATCATCAGAGGTTAATGTTTGAACAATTTAAATATTTTTGCAGTGTTGAAATAAGTGTCAAATTTCTGGAAATGGTCTTTTGTTAATGCATGTCTATAAATGTTAATTTATTTTGTGTTAATTGAGTTAAATCACTATTTCTCTCTTACGTTTAAAGGCTGCCAGAAAGGTAAAGAAGAAAAACTGTGGATGTTTGGAACAATGTGCTTGAATTTTGCTTTTAGCGGAAGGAAAATAGGAGTGAGGGGTTGGCGTTGCATGTTGGAAACATCAATACTAAATATTCTGTAGATATGGGTACATGTGATATGGTATATAAATATATGGCATAGAAGCAGTAAATATAGTGGGACATGGAAGCGAGGCAAAACTTTTTCACCATTATTTCTCACATCTCTGCAAAATGTTGGGTTTTTATTGCTTATGTAGTAGAGAGGTACTGTACAATGCATGGGTTTGTAATTGTGAATTATGATAGGTGAAATGGTAATAGGGGTCATCTGATTGTAGTTATGAAAAGGGAAATGGTTTCTTGAAATATGTATAGGGAAGCTTTATTCTTCCTTTCTGATAACCAGCATTTGTGGAATCTTTGCATGTGCATTCTTGTTCTCCTTCCGTAATATTTTTTACAGCCATGTCTCTGCTTACCATCTCATATAGTCATCTTCAAGAAAGTATATGCAGGGAGTGGAGCACAGTATAGATTTGATATAAGAGACTTAAAAGTTTTATAGAGAGAACCTGTTTTTAAATCATTGATGTGCAATATCTCTGTCAACTCAAATTATACCTCCATCTTATTCTTATCCTCACCAACCAGATGAATTATCGATGTAAACATTGTTACCCCCCAAAAGATATTATTTGATGGGTTGATCAACTGCCATATTCAATTGAATTGGGAATTTATCAGTATATATACAATTGGGTAAACATCTATCTATCAGCAATGTATACTAATATGACAGTTAACGCATATTTCATTAATTCTGTAGAAAGATTACATGTCTGACCGCCTGTGCATGCTCAGTCGATATACATACATGTTGCATGAGTGAGATCAATCAATATCAATTTACAAGTAACTTTACATGAAATCATTTACCAAAATAATGAGGTCATTGATTTCATTTTCTTTTGTGTTTAATCTCACATTTCAATTTATTGATAAATGTAGCTCGTTATATATTTGGGTATCATATCAGAGCTAAAGTATTATACCTGTATTTGGTGAAAATGTCTGTAATGACATTGAGTGAATATTGCAAATGATTTCACTAAGAATGCTCCACCCTTTGCTCCTTCCTTCCAGAACTTCTCAGTGAAGAACACGGAGCGACAGAACGAGCACTGCCTGAGGAACTTTGACCTGTCGGAGTACCGGCATGTCATGAACGACCTGGGCATCCACATCTACCAGATGCTGATCCGCATCATTGAGAACAAGGTCCAGCCCATGATTGGTGAGCATCTATCTCTCCCAGCATGCACCACTACTACCCACAGTGCATTGGGATATGCACTCTATCCCTTCCTTTATATCCTACCTTCTCTCTCCTAGATTTTGTTTTGCCCTACACCATTTGTTGTGTTTCTATCTTACTCTCTGTCTGGGTGTACATCTGTCTGTATGTCTGTCTGTCTGTTTTTCTAACTTATGTCTGACTGTCTGTCTGTCTTTCTCTCTGTAGATTAGTCTGTCTGTCTCACTCTACCTTGCATTTTTCTCTTCCACTTTGTAGATTACATTGTATCAAATTAAAGTACAGTTCTTACTTCATGTAGCATCACATAGATTATATGTAAACTCTTTTAAAGCGTCACTTTCATTGATCAAATTTCAGCACGCACATTGCACCTATTGATCAAGTTATAATCTTAACAAAATTAAGAGAAATTGTTATATAATGTTGAAAAAGTGATTGAAATACAAAATATGTTCAAAATCATACATTTATTGTATACCTATGTTGCTTCTTCTAAGTTTCTGAAGTCTGTTAACCCTTTAGTTATACTGTGAACATGAAGCTGGTGAAAATCAAGACCAATGTAAAGCTTTGTTTGTTGTGACCTTCTTGCACTCAGTGACTGCAATGCTGGAGGGAGAGATGGCGGGTCTCGTCAGCAGCAAGCCCACAGGGGTCAGAGGTCGCAACTCCACTCTCAGGGAACGGGAAGTCAAGAACATCTCGATAGACTCCCTCATCAAACAGGTCAGCTTTGAATCCTTTCAGTACCAAAGAAGCATGAAATGTGTAATATGTCAGTGGGCTATTCCTGGCTGGGTATTGAGAGAGTTAACCTTCTCAGTACCATAGATGGATGAAATGTGTAATAAGTCAATAGACTATTCCTGGCTGGGTATTGAGAGAGTTAACCTTCTCAGTTAGGTGCATGTCATGTTTAATACATCAATGGGCTATTCCTGGATGAGTACCAAGAGATTTAACACTTTCTTGTTCTGCATGAAGGAACAAATGTGTTGTATTTGGGAATAAAGTTAGACCTGGCCAAAATAAAGTAGTACCTCATTTGCTCCAAGTTTTGTAGATGTCATTGTTTGCACAATTCGACCAGTCAACCAATCAAATTGAGCTGCAGTTTATTGATGATTGAGGATACTAGTCCGTAGTAGCCCAAGTGAATGGATTTGTGAGTGATTATTTCACCTCCACAAAAAATTTATGATTTACAATGTGGTATCCAAGTATTCATGCATCCCACACACAATCCTGAAATAAGTTCATTTTTCATTATTGATTGGCCTGTCAGGATTTGAGTTGAATTGACCATGGTCAGGTGAAAAGAACAAATACTGAATTTTGGTGTTTTTGTTCAGAGTAACAAATAACATTAAAGTTCATGAAACATTCATGACATGGAAATGAGCTGTACTCAATGATGCATGAAGAATCAAAGTCAACATGCAGATGCTGAGCTTTGTTTCAATATCCTCCTTTACATCCAAAGAAATCAGAATTTAAGTCCTTCTCTGCCAAAGTCCATGCTGCCCTATGAGAATGGCGTGTATTATCAGTGCTAATAAGCCCCAGACTCTATACCACCCTATTGGATTGGTTAAAGTGGAGCCTGAGATCAAGTGATTGCAATCAAATGCAATCAGCTCCATACATTGACTGCAGTCTGACTGCAATTGATTGCAATCAGCTGTGACATTGATCTCAGGCCCAACTGTATTACCAGTGCAAATATGCCTCAATGCCGCATAGAGATTAACTCCTTCTCTGCCAGACTCCATACAGTGTACATGTACTTTTCTAAATGCCTCCATGGCACATCGAGAGTGAAACCTTTCAATGTTTCTTCCCGCCACAGCTGGGTGCCTACCTGTCAGTTATGAATCTGCATGGCATGGACCCTGAACTCGTCAAGCAGGTCTCCAGACAGGTATGTACAGTCATCATACTCCTACTTAAATTGGCAACATTCTCTTTTGAATGGTCTTATTTCAAAACTGACCAGTAAATTAAATTTGTGAATGTGAGCAGGCATTTGTGTTGATTTGTGTTAACAGTCAAAATGGGATATTGAAACATGATGTGTTGCTAATATTAAATTTCAGTGATTTGATAAAGACATTACATCATCTAAGACTCATTAGAAACATAATTTTTTCTAACAGAAAACCATGAAAAGGTTAATCTTGTAGAGAATAATGTACTCTTTTAAAGCTTATTACACATATTTGTTATACTTTTGATATAAAATGTTATTGTGCCAAAAGTTGAATATTGAAGGCATTAGGCCTCATCAATATGATCAAAATCACAGAGTAGCCAGTTGTGTTTTGAATGTAACTTCCTAACCAGTGAGGCCCTCCCATAAATATTGATAAGAAGATAATAAAGAATTGATTTTGATTTTTTTCTCTTTACTTTCTCTCTCTCTCTATTCTTATCTTTCTCTGTCTTGTCGTCTTTCTCTTTCTCTCCCTCTCTCTTTCTCCCTCTTTCTCCCTTTTCTCCCTCACCCGCTCTCCCTCTCTCTCTCTCTCTCTCTCTCTCTCTCTCTCTCTCTCTCACTCTCACTCTCACTCTCACTCTCACTCTCTCTCTCTCTCTCTCTCTCTCTCTCTCTCTCTCTCTCTCTCTCACCCCAGACCTTGTATTTGATCACAGCCAGTACTATCAACAACATCCTCCTAAGGAAAGACATGTGTCATTGGTCCAAGGGAGTCCAGATCAGGTCAGTCACACCACACACCAGATCATCTATTTCATTTGAATGATTTGATTTAATTGGTTTCTTTATTTCACAAACCTGTTTCAATTACGACATCTTGAAAATAACCATACATAGATATGATAATTTACAAAGGTATAATAGTGTTTATGAATATAAATCTGGACATAATCAATGTGTGCAAGGATACACGTACTATGATGATGGCATATCCATATCAGGACGTGGATGCAGTTACAGTCTGCCAGTACAAATCTCTATCCTGTGCTGATCTGCCCACTTGAATTACATGATATTAATTACAGGAGAGTTATAGTATGAGCATTTGCTTTAGGAGTGTACAGCTCTTCAGAAGAAAAAGAACAAAAATCAAGTCATATGCAGCCAAACCTGTCTACAGAGACCAACCCAAGGACAAGAGAAAACACATTGGCTGTGCGTATACAGTCCATACTTATGTCACATGAGTGAGATCCGTCAATGACAATTTCCTAGTAACCTTTCATGAAATATCACACATGATGTCTCCCCATTGATAAATGTTCTGCTATTTTTCACCATGGTCTAATCCAATTTTTCGCTTTCTCTCCGCCTCCTCGATGCTAGGTATAACCTGAGTGAGCTGGAGGAGTGGCTCCGGTCCAGCCGTCTCTATGACAAAACCATGGAGATGACCCTTGAACCCTTGGTACAGGTAGCTCAGCTGCTGCAGGTCAAGAAGAGGACGGATGATGACGTGGGCATCATCTGTGATACCTGCACACAGCTTACAGTCACACAGGTAGAGTACATGTTGGGACAGAGCTACCAACCAGTAGGATTTATAGTAGTTATCGGGTAGTAAAATATTCAATTCTATAAAGTGTACATTATGTATTGGTCTGTTTAAATTCAACTGATTTTAAAATAATTGTAATAATCAGTCTACAAATTTGCACTGATTTTGGTATTTTCTGTCAGAAGGGGGGGGGGGGGTCCACACAATATGAGTTGAAACTATTTGGTATAGTACAATTGTTTGTTGGGGGGGGGGGCAAGGGCAGCATGTTTATTAGGGTCACTCTGTCATAGATCCCATCGAAGGCTTATTTTGAGTGATGAATTGATACATTGACCAAACAAGATTTAATAGAAGAAGAACCTTGAAGTATACATATGATCAAGTAATGTAAAATAAAAGGGATAATCATATAGGAAGATTTTACTCTCTGATATGATAGAAACATTACCAATTTTCAAGACATTAATGCAATTTTGAGGAATTTTCATGTCAATCTCATTTATGTTTGTTTCCCACGTACACCAGATCATCAAGATCCTGAACCTGTACACCCCAGATGAGTACGAGAAGCGGACGGAGATTGCCTTCATCCGCAAGGTTCAGGGCCGGTTGGGCACCCGCGATGACCCCAAGAGGGAGTCCCAGCTCTTGATCGATGCCAAGCACACATTCCCCGTTACCTTCCCCTACAACCCGTCCAGCGTCGAGCTGAATGAGATCACGGTACCAGAGCCCTTCCAATTAGACTTCCTCAAGAGGCATTAACTGTTGGATAATTGCTTCTAGTGTGGAGTCTCCCTTGCCTAGAGACTGACTGCAAGTGTTGTTGTGTGAGCACCGGGCACTTTCACACGTGGCTTTGTGTTTTTTTGTGAGAGTATCATTTATATGTTGTTTCCTTCACTATGAGGTAGTGGATCATGTACTACACTTATGTTGTGTCGCAGATAAATGACCTATGTTTTAATGTAAAATCATTAAATGCACTTCTGAAAGTCCATGACTAATATATTTTATCAACTTACTTGTCTCTCTTTAATGTCTACTAACTGATTTTAATAAACCATTATATGTCTATATCAATTCTTTTGAGATTATCGCCAACAAGAACATTAGTTGTTTTACAGTAGAGAGCAGATTGCTATTTGTGATTTGTTCTATATCTGAATAAGATTTTTTTCAAAACCCTGTCCCTTAGTTTTGTTATAATGATTTGAAAGTGTATGTAATTGATGGCAATCACTGGAGCTTGAAATTAATTTCTTTTCATATTCAAATGCTTACTTTTGGCTGCACAGACAATTTACACAGTATTAAGAATGAATTCAATCATGTGTCCATATCAAACTTATTTCTATGTCTGTCAAAATGTAATGCCTCAAATTGTTCCTAATTTTCCAAACCTCACATCCAGTCTACTACCGACAATCCAAGTCCCTAGCAGAATCTTAAAAATAATTGTTGATGTTTTTTAATTTCTCATATTCAGAACAGTAAGGAATGAGATGTAAGGATACAGGACAAAATATGTCAGATGGATAGCCAACTTTCAGAGCCTGATAGCTGTTTGTAGGGAACTAAAATGTTATTTTGTGTTTAGAAAAGTATGTTTTTCTTCAGTAGAAGATGCCTTTGAGAAAGTGAAGAGCATGTAGAGCAAAAATCAGTTACTCATGTAAGTAAATGCAGTTCAAAGTATGAGACTATGACTCACAAGAGTCAAGCATTGCAAAAATAGACAGGAATAGTTTAGAAAATATATGCATATACATCAGGAAAGAAAATGGCCGGCTCACTGTTACAGTTTGTCACCAGCATTTATGCAAACATTTGAATGCAAACTATTAAACATTTCCTCAAAATATCGGCACAAACCAAGATCTAATTGTGTTGAAGATTCATATTGCTATAAATGAAAGTTTGCAAAGTTAAAGGATACTTTTGAAGGACTCACTTTAGTACATTGATAAAGGAGTGTTGTCCTACTCAGTTGTATTAATGGCCAAAAAATGTGTTGATAATGATACAAGAATATTGAATTTACTTTTTATATAGCAGTGCTATTGTTGGATATTATTTACATGTACCTACTAGAAGGAACATGCAACAACAGCTAGGTAGTGTTTACATGGTACATACAATGCTAATATCGTGAGTAGAGAGCATTTGACTGAAGTTTTCAGCTTATGTTGCAAGGATGGTATATATTTAGGGCTTGTTTTGGAGGCTTGAGAGAGTAAGGCATTATCGTCATCACTGTTACATATCCTATGCCACCCGTAACAACATATGTCAGTGTTACACTGCCATGACATAATTTTAATAAAAACGAAACAAGGACATTTAGAATGAAAGGCAGTTTCAGAGCAAATTAGGACTGTTTCAAAAGATAAAAGTAAAGATATGTTATGTCATCAATGATACGATAATTATCGCGATGTATTAGATTGTTCATCACCAAACTATTGAAGATAGTGGGCAAAGTTTCCTGTGTTTTCTTCAGGGAATCTTGTGACCTTGTACAACCCCAAAGCTGCACCCCCTTCTCACCTATGCTTAGATAAGAGGTCATATGAATGTGATGTTAATATTTCCTTTCCTGGGAATGTCATTTGTTCTTTCGCTGGAAACTGTTACTGGCTTGTGGGTTTTTCTGTGTGAATGTGTATGACGTGTGTATTTCATGTACAAAAATAATGCTATCAATGCCAAGGTATAAAGATGAGCTTCCAAACTTCTCACTTACTTTCTTCTCTCTCTCTCTCTCTCTCTCTCTCTCTCTCTCTCTCTCTCTCTCTCTCTCTTTCTCTCTTTCTTTCTTTCTTTCTTTCTTACCATCCATCCAAATAGCGAGCTATCTAGCTAAACTTTCTTTATATCTGTCCACCTGTGGATCCAAACATTGCCTTTCTCTTGTCACTATCATTCTTCATTTTCTCCCCCCCCCCCCCTTTCCATATTTGTTATAATGCAGAAAACATTCAACATGTATCTAAATGGTTTTATGAAAAAGTGTATTTTGCATTGTAAGTGTGATGCATTCCATACATGTACATATTCACATATATGAAGACACCACTTTCATTTGATTTGATCAAATTGTTTGTCTTTTGACAATGCTTAAAACACTTTTATTTCACCTTATGATGCCTTTGGAAGAGGGTGAGTATTTGCGTTGAGGTAGAATTTTAGTCTGTAAATTGGACACTATGTATATTTATAAATTCAAGCGAACAACGGGCAGTTTCTGACAATTAGATAGAGAATATTTTCAGGTTTCAGTTGAATTATTTTCCTTTTGTTTGTATATTTTTAGTAGACAGTGTTTGGTGTGTAAATTATTTGAGAAATGGTAGTATTATAGGACTAATGTAAAGCTCAGTCACCTGCAAAGAAAGGATATTTTTATAAGAAACTTCAGGTTCAGTATTGTGTTTCACCTAGGAAACCAATTAATTCAGAAATAACTTTCTTTGAAAAAAAGAAGGTTGCTTTATGCTTGTGTTACGTATTTACAAATCAATGAAAGGCATATGAAGGCTGCACGAAGTAGATGATGGTTGAAGAATAGATATTTGAAATGTTCATATATATATTTATTTCATATTCTCAGTCAATATGTTACATGCATTTTCATTTCTGTTCCTCTTATATATGTCTAGCCGAGTAGTTTCTCAGATAAATAATAAATTAATCCTTTCATAGATAATTATTCTCCTTTGAATCTTACAATAAAAAGATAGTTTTCTAGTCCTTGTTAATAATAGATTTAATTGCCATGTACATCAGTTTTGTGGGAGTTTAGTGCATATATTTGTGAAGTAGAGGATGTGGCAAACATTCACAAATTCCACTTTAATATGAAGTATTCATTGTGTTGTTCTCATGTGCACTTGTACCCCAATTTTAGTGTATATGTGATAAAAGCGGTGGATTATTATTTGATATAAGATTGCTTATTATTTTAACTGGAAAGTCACCTGGCTGTAAAGGATAAGTGACATTTGTTTCATTCCAGTTGAAACGATGCCATAGAATTATATTAAAATGCTATTGGTGTAGCGATGATTATGATTATGATGATGATGATGATTTTGATTGTGTAAATGCCCACTTTGGTTTGTAGAGGGGAAAACAGTACTCAAACCAATATATCACAAAGATTTTATGTAGAATTATGTACATGTAATTTAGTATGTATAGAGAGAAGATGACGTTTTGAAGAGATTTGTTCGACAGGTTTGTATTCAGAGGGTTCCTTTGATGATGGATGTCAAATTGTTGTCATGTTTCTAATGAGAGCTCCTAAATGCTAACATTTGTGCAGGAAAAAGTTTAAATCAAATTATTTAGAGGCAAGTTTGCAATTCTTTAACATGGTATTCATGGCCAATATGTACCTTCATGCACAATTATTATTAAGTCATTTACCAGATGTATATTAGTAAATCTCACAATAAATATTGTTTTAAGTGCAAGCATTTTGTGAAATACAATGGATATTCAGCACTGAATTCTCACAATGACAGTTTTCTGGAAGGAAATGTCATTTAGTTTTATGCACATGATAGGTAGATATGAAATATTGTAAATGAGGATATCAAGTTTTGCTTTGGAAAATTCTTGCAATCATAATCAAAAGCAAGTCTTTCATGAATTCCTGCCAAAAGCCAAAGCTTTGTGACACACTCAATATAAAGGATTTAAAAACAAAATTGTTTGCAATACAGTGTATTGTCATATTGATTTCACATGAATGCTTTGTAATCAAGTCAAAGACTTCTCCTCAAGCACAATAATACAGCAGCTCAATCAATTATGGCAAGCCCAAGAATACAGTCATGGAATTGCATTTGAAATGGTCTTTTATGGATCTTACCGATGCTTATTTTTAAATTATTTCTAGACACGTCTCCAGTGTGAGAAGCGTTAGTAGTGAATATGTGTATTGAAGTTTTATATTATTTTCAATCTACTTACAGGTACAATGTGATTATATTACAGAGATTATTGCCTACACTTTTGCTTTCAATTCAATGGGTGAATGAAATAGAATATCAAACTGAAAAGTAGAAATTATGTTTATTAAGTTGGTATATTACCAATTGTGGAGATATTGATTTGACATTATTTGTGAAACGGAGGGATTTTCTTCGCCCCCTTCGTGGGACATTTTGGATCATTTTGGTGTAGATATTATGACATGACCGGTAAATGTATAGCAGCTTAAATTGGTGTTTATGTGGTGTACATGTTTGACACAAATTGTTTTTACAGTAAAAACAGATTAAAAGACTCCATTAAAATGCACCTAAATGTAGCAAACATGTGGAAAACTAACAATTGTCCAGTGTGTATTTTTTCATACATTCCATTGTTTGTTTTTTTCAATTTGTGTATTCTGTTCTTTATCACCCCCTTGTGCCTTCTGGGAATGAATGATAATTTCCTTCACTGCGGCAATCGGTGTTTTAGGGTGACCTGAAAATGCTGTTTGATCTCTAATCATTGGCTAAAAAGGTGTGGGGAGTACAAGCACTTCAAATATTTATTCCCTAGAATCATGCCAAATTGTGAATAAAACCCATAACATGTGTATGAATACCTTAAGGGAATATGACAGTTCCATGAATAGACATACATGTAAATCAGAGCACATCATCAAGTCATTAACATACATTACCATGACAACAACAGAATTATGAAATATCAGGTACATTTCAAAATTCCAGACAAGAATATGCTTTTAATGACAATTGCACATGGAATTCATGAATACATGTCAAAGCATACATGTATGTACAGTCAGATATGAAACTGATTATGCTAGTAAGCATGTAGTCTGTAAGCACAGACCATGTTGTGGTACTGTCTCACATGTGTCTGGAATCTCAGACTACAGTTAGAGGCCTGGACAATGTACAGTCCAACATGTCTTACAAAGACCAATAAACTAGGATCCCATCAGAGCAGGTTGTGTGCAATTTGACTGTGTCTATATAGACCACTATATAGTAAGCAAATAATCAACGTTGGTGAAGGTGATGGGACGAACTATCACTTCCGAGGCGATATGGATGTAGCTATCTTTCCGAAGCGCAGCTGAGGAAAGATAGCGTATACATTCAGATCGCCGAGGAAGTGATAGTTCGTCACATTGCCTGAAACCAAAAAATGATTATTTGCTTTATATTTCACATCTGAAACCAACTATCTATACCAAAAATGACACTTTGACGTAAAAAAGTAATGTTTACTTCACAACATAACCCCGAGCCATTGCCATGGGGAACACGCGTTAGGACGCGCATTAGGACGCACAATAAGATGCGCATTAAGACGCGCATTAGGACGCGTTCGATGGCAAGTGACTTTCATTTCGCGCGTACTCAAAATATTGATCGCGCGTTAGGACTATGAGGAGTGAAGAGATCAGCGAAACCAAAAAGTACTATCACCTCGAGTGTAACGAACTTTTCTTCTCAGATGATCTGATCATGTGATCAACTCTTGACCAATCATATAGCAACATTCTTAGTATGTGGAATATAAACTGCTCTATCCATTTCCCTTACCTTATTGAGCCTTTAAACCCTATTGACTTACTACACAGTTTCATGTCAATGCCAATAAAGCATTCAGAGGGTCTAGACAGATAGATTGGTCTGGGTAGATAGGTTTGGCTGTGTACATGTATGGAAACTAGTCTTTTTCCATGTAGTTCAGACCCATTGATTGAGACTCCTGGACCAACTGACAATGGCTCGTGCCTGTAAAATACAAATTGCCTGTATGACTATAGGAACGTCACCTGCCTACTAAGTCCATTACCTCTGGCCTCCTGCAACATTGTTCTTTTAATAGCCACATGCAACCTTGTACAGAAAGACCAACTCTCCATGAGAGTTACTGTTGTTTGTTCTCGCCTGTACCGGGAAGGCAAAAAAGCCTTCAAAATGTAATTGTTAGCAATCTTCTTGCCAATGGTCTTAACTTCATGTATTGTCCATTTTAGAAGCTTGCTGAAAGTTATTTGCCCTCAAATAATCTACATTTGGAGTAATGAGTGATTAAATCACAAATCTTCAAAATGTTCGGGCCGAACATTTTGAAGATTTAATCATTAATAATTAATTACTCCATATGTGGGTCATTTGAGGGCAAATAACTTGCAGCAAGCTTCTAAAATAGACAATACATGAATTTAAGACCATTGGCAAGAAGATTGCTAACAATTACATTTTGAAGGCTTTTTTTGCCTTCCCGGTACAGTATATGCCCTTTAATGTTGGATTAACTGGGTACCTGTTATAGCAGGTAGATTGGATACACCTATCCCCCCCCCCCTCTCTCTCACACACACACACACACACACACACGCACCAATACACATGCACATACACACAAACAAACATTCAGAATATCTATTTTTATACTCGTAAAAGCACTCCAAAAGTGTGTTTTTATATTTCTTACACATTCATCTGACAATGAAGTCCATCAACACATTTGACACAACTAAATGTAAATCCTGGAAACGTGTCAAACAAAATCTGAGTCGGAATAGGCCAGATTTTCCAGCACCTAATTGTGAACATTGACTCATGTACACAACATGCACCACCTCAACTACATGTATCGAAACCAAAACCTCCTGTTTCATAGTTAATGCTTCTTCACATTTGCAAGCAACAGCTATCAGCGTGCATGATATGGTACACATCTATCAGCAGAGCAGATTTATTTGGATGATTCATGCAAAAATGGGTACTGGGTACAATATTCAACCAGGAAGAAATGAGTTGTCACTTATACATACAGTGAAACCTGTCTATAGTGGCCACCCAAGGGGAAAAAATTGTGGCATTTATAGACAGGTGGCTGCTATAAACAGGTTCTTTAACACATGATCTCTCTCTGGGGGAATTAATTTAGTGGCCACTATAGACAGGTTGGCTGCTATAGACAGGTGGCCGCTACGACAGGTTTGACTGTATTTTCCTCTCTTGTTATAGTTGCCCTGCACAGAAAAACCAGGGGTCTGTCTTATAAAGAGTTGCAATTGATATCAATCATAATCATAACTCTGAAAATTAGAGATTGGGGATTGGGATTGGACTTCAAATCAGTCACAACTGTTTAGAAGACGGGGCACAGCTCTGCATAGAGTGGACATTACAGTCACTCGTATGTGTGGCCAATGAATCACTTATGGACTGTAGGCTTTAACAGCATGGATGTCAACATTTATTTTTGTAGAAAACACTTCAGCATACACACTCAAACATACACACTAATGCACACACCCACACATATACATACATACGAAAGCACACATATACCGGTACACATTTATGCAAATATTCATACACACACATGAAGTCATGTGTTAGTTGTGCTTGAAGTATCAGTAACCTATATATTTATACCTATTCACAACGTCACGGCAATATAACTATTTCTATACTTCATCTAATTTTAACACACAGTAAACAGAGTTTTGCTGCTCTGATCAATAAATACATGAGAAATATGTATGTACATTGCATGATGCTATTGTTCTTCAAACACTGAATTCAATTCTAATACCCTTTTCAAACTGATTCTCCAAGTTAACAACCGATGAACCACCGGTGAACCTCCGATGAAGAAAGTCATAATTCAGTTGTAAACACTTGAGTAGTGCTAATGCAGGTCCCTCAAATAAACCTCATTTCAAACTGTTGGGTGAATAAGGCCCTTTTATCATCAACATCATTCATCGGTTGTCATCAGTGTTCAGGAGTAGGCTCAGACACCGATCTCTCCCCCGTAGATTGGCCATTGGACTCAGCTGGTCATCTCTGGGACGCAGGGTGCAGATGACAACTGGTCATCGATGGTAAGACCGTGTGGTCAAGGGGAAGCCCAGACACCGATCTCCCCCTCGTAGATTGGCCATTGGATTCAGCTGGTCATCTCTGGGACGCAGGGTGCAGATGGCAACTGGTCATCGATGGTAAGACCGTGGTCAAGAGGAAGCTCAGACACCGATCTCTCTCCTTTAGATTGGCCTTTTTGAGAGGAATCAGTCGGTCATCTACGAGATGAAGGGTACAGAAACGGTCAGCTTATCATCAATGGTCAGATCATTCGTGGGTGTTCAGAGACCGATCTGTCCCCGTAGATTGGCCATCCTGAGAGGAATCAGCTCGGTCATTTCTCTGCACAGCTCTAACTCCTCCTGGGTGGGAAGAGAGATAGGAACAAAATCAGAAGGAAATCAAATCATCACATCTTGCCATACTAAATGCGGTTTTTAAAGGGCATATACTGTACTGGGAAGGCAAAAAAGCCTTCAAAATGTAATTGTTAGCAATCTTCTTGCCAATGGTCTTAAATTCATGTATTGTCTATTTTAGAAGCTTGCTGAAAGTTATTTGGCCTCAAATGATCTACATTTGGAGTAATTAATGATCAATTATTAAATCCTCCAAGTGTTCGGCCCGAACATTTTGAGGATTTGTGATTTAATCACTCATTACTCCAAATGTAGATCATTTGAGGGCAAAGGACTTTCAGCAAGCTTCTAAAATAGACAATACATGAATTTAAGACCATTGGCAAGAAGATTGCTAACAATTACATTTTGAAGGCTTTCTTGCCTTCCCAGTACAGTATATGCCCTTTAAAGCTTTCACTCTGGTACACTCAAAGGGCGTTATTACCTGTCTACTTAATACACTTGATACCTGCTATTGTTATTTCCTTTGCTATTATTGCCATTATTACTATCATTATTTACTATGTAGATTTGGATTTTGAAGAGTGATTATACTAAAATACTAAAATATTGTTTTCTTTCCACCCAATTCACTTCATAAATACTGCTATGAGTGTAGCATGTCATTTTCTTCATATTGCTGTCATTTTATGAGGTTCAAAATTCAAGTTATAACATCCCTATTTTAATACTAAATTGGGGGGGGGGGGGGGGGGGGCTAGAGAATAAACAATAAAATAAGGTTTATTTCTATTGAAATGTACTACCTGTACCATTATTACTTGATAAACTTATTATTAGTTCTCTCTGTATCTTAGCTTATTTAAAATTCTGCTATAAACAATATGACAAATAAAATCGATGAGCAGCGAGCCTTTCTTCTGTGTCTGAACAAACAATCATAAAGAATATTTATAACATTATTAGAAGAAATCCATGTTTTTCTACATCTGGAAAATCATTCTTTACAACATGACCATTAGAGAGCTAACCTTGACTGTGTCTGCTTGGTCTGGGTTAGTCTGAGTATACTCCACCACGGCCCGGTAGTGTTCCAGGCTGCAAACAAGAGTAATGACAACATTGTACAGCCAAACGTGCTTTAGAGACCACATCGATGAAAGACAATCTGCCTGTACAAGACCGTTTTTTCTTGTTCTTCTACATTTTTTTTTTCATTGAAACCTGTATCAAAGTTTTCAAAATATCAATGTCTCTTACTGCTGTGATAACAGATTATTATCTCCTTTTCACAGACAAAATATCATTTTGAAGAGATTCTTTCTCTTAAAAAAAACTAGAGCAATTCGACTGCCACGCAGTCGATAAATATGCCTCCGCCTCTTTGCTATTCTCAGAAAATGTGTATGTTTGGTGGGCAATGTACCATTGCTCCTATGTGAAATGAAAGTATCACATTTTCTTTTTTCAAGTTTAGCTAAGTTTGGCAATGTTCATTGACCTTTGACCTCTTACTTCTTTGACTTCCAATCTAGCCAGTCTGTCTAAATCCATCCTTGCATCAAGTTTGTTTAAAATTAGCCAATTTTGGGTGAAGTTTATTGACCTTTGACCTTTCAGGAATTTTACCCAAACTTTACCAGTCTACCTCCATGAAGTGATACATCTCTATACTATGTTTGGTTTGAATTGAATCATTAGTATTGGATTCAATGTGAAAATTATCTATTTGGGGGCAATTTTTAGCCAATTTTGGCAAAGTTCATTGACCTTTGATCCCTGACCTTTGAGAAATTTCACCAAAAATGTCATCAGTCTAGTAGTGATCCATCTTTGCACCATGTTTGGTTGGTATTGCTCCATTGGGTTTGGATATATTTTGAAAATTATCACTTTGGGGGCAATTTTTAGCTAATTTTTGGTAAAGTTCATTCACCTTTGAACTCTCAGGAGTTTTACCTAAACTCTCACCAGTCTACCTCCATGAAGTGATACATCTCTGTACCATGTTTAGTTAGAATTGCGACATTGGATTTGGATTTCGGTTTATTGTGAAAAATATCAATTTTTGCAAAGTTCATTGACCTTTGACCTCTGACCTTCCAGGAATTTCACCAACAATGTCACCAGTCTACCCCCAAGTAATGATCCATCGTTTCACTATGTTTGGTTGGAATTGCACCATTGGATTTGGATTTATTGTGAAAAATTTAAAGTTTCGGGCAATTTCTAGCCAATTTTGGCAAAGTTCATTAACCTTTGTCCTCTGAACTATCAGGAATTTTACCAAAAATGTCACCAGTTTATCCCGAAGTAGTGATCTATCATTGTACCATGTTAAATGAGAACTGCATTCTTGGATTTGGATTTACTGTGAAAAAGGTCATTTTTGGGCAATTTTTACAAAGTTCATTGACCTTTGACCTTTGACCTCGATCAGATTTCACCCCAATTTTACACACTTCATTAGTTTTATGCAATACATACATGTACCAATTTTGAAGCAAATCTGCTTGACGGTTCTCAAGATATTGCCTAAACGGATTCGGGACGGACGGACGTACGGACGGACGGACGGACGGACGGACGGACAACCCGAAAACATAATGGCTCCGGCCACTTCGTGGCGGAGGCATAAAAAAGGAAGACAAGATTTCAGAAGAACGAAAGTACAATAAAATCCAATTAGATTTGGGGCTCACCACTTTTCCCTTTTTTTTAAAAAGTGACATAACACACTTCTTACCTAAGTTGCAGATTAGCTAATCTCTCTGGCTGACTGGGTGTCACAAACTTGGAGTATCTGCAACATCGAGACATAGGAAATAGAGAAAATACATAATGTTTTATGGATCTGTATCAACCTGACTACTTGGCAGAATGCAGGTCTATCACATTACATATATTTATAATGAGTATGATGCCCTATGCTTTTTCTACCTTTTATAGTATGTGTTATAAAATTTAAAAAGTCAAACTTCAATTAAGCCATAACTTCTGTATTACTTGTCCACTTTTGCTCAAACTTTCACTAATGTGCTTCATTAATTGATCTGGGCCATGTTGCATATAGGTTTTCAGTCATTGTAACTTACCATCCATGGCAACAGCCACAGCAACAGCCAATGAGCTCTCATTATTGCACATGTTGCCATAGAAGTAACCATTGATGGTAAGTTACAATAACTGAAAACCTATATACAACATGGCCTTGCTTCTTCTGAAAGCAAGTCACACTCAGTGCGGGCTTCCCCTTTCAGGTTTCAAAGACTACACTTCAGACTTACAATCTACCGATGCAGAAGTAGGCCACCAGACAGGGCCTAAGAACATCCAACTCAAACTTGGCTGGGAGGTTCCCTTCATGGTCCTTGGTGGAATCTGTAACACCACAAAATATCTCAATTAATTCAATCCTATTCATATCTTTATTTTTTTCTCTTAAAAGACATTAAAGTCACCCAGTGGTAATAAGATCAAATGAAATAACCAATGAAGCTGCTAGAATACTGATCTGGTATGCCCATATCTAAGTTTTCCTTCCGGTACTTTCCGGTAAACCTTATCTTGAAATTTACTAGCTATTCATCTATGCTCAGTTTACATGGCATCCACATTTCTTACTTGCATAAACGTGAGGAAAACAAAAGTTCATAACTATCAAGTTGCCCATTAACCTGATGCTCAAAGTTAGATTTTCTGGCTTTGTGAACCCTGTACTAGTTAGGATGTTAAAATTTGTCATGGAACTGCAGTAACCAAAGGGATGTGGCTAAACTGTGTCCTATAAGGTATTTGAAGTTTATTCATAGCCTGTAGTCTATTGTCCAAACAACAGATTATATGGAAGTTGTGCTGTTTAGTATTTGAGCGGAAAAAAGGGAATTAAAAACATCCCTTTTAGATATGATCTGAACTCACCAATGAAGTCTTTGTAGAAAGTCAGACTTTGCTTGCATCTACACACAAAAGAGGAAAAACAAGTGAGATGTCTTTTCTTATGACATCACAGCATAACATATAGTATTTTGCACTTTGATAGATTCTTTCAGCTCACAGTTCACTTTACAAAACAAGAACATTTCATGAATCATTGTTAAAGCATCAATTTAATACTGGTATAATGTAATAGTTAAAAATTCAGACCCAGCCGACTGAAAACATGAACATCTATTTCACAACCACGTAAAACAGCACAAACTTTCTGAGGGAAAAAACTGACGGCACTACCAACACGCTATCATATATCATATCCTGGTAAGTTTCAAATTTAAAAAAAAAAAAAAAACTCACAATGCATTGATCTTGGCTGCAACTTTTGGTGTGGGTGCAACTCTCTGTTTCTCTGCTATAGTGATCTTGAGATCCATCATCTCACTGGAGGAAGAGAAGTGAAACCAGGAGAAACAAAAAATCAAAAGATTGTTCAGATATTTAAAACATATATATATATATATATATATATATATATATATATATATATATATATAGATATATATATATATATATAAAAAAGTCAAATCTAGCTCCTACAAACACTGAACTTTAATTCTTTAAAAGGTACCACTGGGCAGAGTTTTAGCTCTCTTACATCAAAGATATATCTCAAATGAACATACAAATCAAGTTTTACATCCTGAGTTAATTTCTACATTGCTAGGGAATCATTTTTAATATCATGTTTCAACAGTGCTGTCAGCGCAGTTCCGATAACGATACCCCCTAACGATGACAATTGCAACATATCGCAGCCAGCAAAGAAAATCTGAAAAATTTGTTTGTGTGCGTGCCACTCAATATCGTCTGAATGTATAGATTAGTTATGTTTATTTTTAAAACATGTTAATTACATCACATTGAAAAAAGCTAAAAGCAATATATTACACTTAATAGTAAGAAAAGAGTACATGTAATACTAGGAGCACAAATTGATGTTGGCTTAACTCTTTCAGCCCCTACATGCACCGTACCATACATACTATCATCAGACTGCCACTTTGTGTTCACTGACAATGTACTTGAGAGGTGTGCTGCAGCACAGTTTCCATGAAATAATAATCAGTTTGTCCTACAAAGAAACTTATTTACAGGGAAATCATAGGTATTTATCCAGCAATGATATCCTAGAAACATCTGTATACTTCAGCCATATTGCAAAGAGTAAAAAAAAAAAGTAATGTGAGTTAATTATTTAAACAAGGTGGTTCGCGAACCACGAGTCTCGTCTGATTTCGCAATCGCTAAACAGTGCTTAGTTGTTTTTTTCAAACCTTTTGACCCCTAGATGACCTTTTACCCCACCAGCTTCATGAAGAGACACATATGGTATTACCCAAGGATCATTTGTACCAAGTGTGATCACAACTGATGCAGAAATAAAGAAATGAGAGCAAGTCAAACAAAAACTTTGAGAAAAATTATGCACATGGCCTCATATCATTAAATGACCTTTTGACCCCTAGATGACCTTTGACCCCATCATCCTCATGGCGACACATGTGGTATTACCCAAGGATCATTTGTACCAAGTTTGATCACAATTGATACAGAAATAAAGAAATGAAAGCAAGTTAAAGAAAAAATGTAACATTTTTGTAAGAGACCAACAGACCAACAGACTAACAAACTAACAGACCAACAGACTAACAGGAAAAGTGATTACTAGGTCTCTACCGAACTTCGTTCAGGCGAGACAAAAACAACAACAGGGTAATAAATTGTCTTGTTATTGACATGGGGCTATGGCTACTTGGTATTGAGAGTTAATGAGTTGAAAACACCTTTCTTTGATACCAACAAGAGGCATCTTGCTGGCCATCATGCTTGGCTCAGAAAGAATACTAGGATACAGCCAAAGAGGAGTTGAGCTGTGGTCAGCTCATGAATAGCATAATCCTTCCATTCATGGACAACTGAATAGACAGGAAGTGCAGCTTAGCAATCAAAGGCTGACCCACCCTTCAACTTCCACTATTAGGCCCGTTCACACACAAGGGAAAAAGTGAGATTTAAAAATCGATTTTCTTATCGCGATCAAAATTTCAAAATTTTTTCCAGTGTGGACAGAAAAATCGCACTAATTACTGCGATCCTTATCGCGATCCAACTCGCACTATTAGTGCGATTTTTCAGAATAATCGCGATTATTTTGCCAAGCGTCTCTTTGAATCGCGCGCGCGCGAAACTCTATTGGGACAGCGGGGTCAGTCTTCGGTCATGCAAGTTTCGCGCATGCGCAATTTGGCCACTGATCGTTCTTTCCTTGCTGGGAAGTGCGATTTTTCCCTGTGTATGAACGGTCGAAAAAAAAATCGAAATTTGGGTCGCGATTGTAATTTCGATTTCCGGTGTGTGTGAACGGGCCTATTGTTTGCCACAGACATGAAAGACAAAATTACCCATAAGCTGTATGATACACTTCACTGCACACACAGCTGGCTACATGCATCTGATCCATCTATGCACAGAGTTTGGCCAACTTGGTTTCAAAAGGAAGCAATAAGGTGCATGTGGAAAGCAGATAACAAAAGAACATGCCTGTGTTGCTACCTATTGAAACGAGTAGGACAAACCCCTGTGTATAGATGGCTCTGTATGTATTGATAAACAGCTCTTGACATATTGCCCTGTATTCTGAACGGTGGTTGAACTATGTAGCATACATACTAAAACTGGACAAACGATGTGGGGCATGAAATGAAAACCATACAATATTTTAATTAAGTCGTAACATAAATGATTGTGCCTTCACCATCACTATAGTCAGTAGTAATAATAGTAACTACTGTGAGTGATTGAAATCACCCACTGTTGTGATGCTGTGGATAAAAATCAATGATTTTGTGAGGCAATTAGAATATTTATCTTATTGCCCTATAAAGTAAATCTAGGATTGATAAACATAATAAGTTACCCCCATCACAACCCATTGTGTTTGCCATTGACCAAAGGCAGAGAGCAGTCCAGGGTAAGTCAGAAAGTGGTCAAAGAGTTTCGTTTCATCCCGCTTTTGTTATCATGATGTATGCAATAAAATACATTGTGTCTTTCACATATCACTTCCCATTTCTCCCATGCTGCTTTCTCACTTTGCTCTCTTGTTCATAAAATATCTTTCTTTCTTTTTCTTCACTTGTTTTGCTTTAGGATATCAGCAACTACACCCAGGACCAAACTAAATACAAAATGAGGAGGCCTACGACTCTGTCGCATAAAGAATTGCGATTGATCACAACTTGACTTGCAATTGACATCAATCAATCTATACATTAGAGATAGGGGAGTGGATTTGTGATCCATTCCAATCTTCACCAGATGAACAGCATGATACCAGAGAGATAATTGTTCACAATAGGGGTGTCTTCATTAGCCCGATGTCGGTGAAATAGCGAGCTTGTTCTGATCAGGTTCGCTAGCCAGATCACAAAATAGCTAGCTACTTCCGTCTTCATTAGCCAGATCAAGCAAAATAGCGAGCTATTTGGTCGAGAAAATTTCCCAAGAAATCTAGGGCTAGATGGAGAGCGTCTTCATTAGCCTGAAAATTTCTCGATCCCGGCATGCATCAGCACCCACGAGACATTGTTTACGTAATAGGTTTTTTGCACGTGCGTGAATGCGAGCTCTCAACTGAAGCCATGCGGCCGTGGCCTAATCCCGTCGCACACTGCTGGTATGTGCGAAACACTGGGTAATTTATACATCCCAAGTTTCGAGCTAATGAAGACGCGACTGCAACTTCAGGCTAGTTCTGCGGATCAGCAAAATAGCTCGCTATTTTGTCTGATCGGGCTAATGAAGACGCACCTAATGTTTTTTTTTCTTGCATAGCGGAAGCTTATAATAAGCCTGTGCCCTCATCCTATGTTTCAAATGAAATCCTACCTGTATGCCTCTGCTATCTCAAACATGAGCTGCCTGCAGATGGTGAGGAAGTGTTGTCTGTTCAGGCCCTCCAACATGTCTGACAGCATGTCCACTCGCCGCTTGTGCATCTTGCAGCGCCGCTCAAAGTCTGTCTCAAAGAAGGAGATCAGCTTGAAGAGCTGACTGTGATCCTGGGAGGGAGGGGGAGGGGCGGTTTAAGATTGAGAGATAGTCACAGCCTCCATTCCTCCTTCTTACAGGTAGCACCATTGATGCTGGGTTGACAGACTTAAAATTGTTCTACATTTTGTGGTCCTTTTTAAATAGCATAGCTCACAAACAACTATTAATTTATACCCCAATTTCTTTATTTGTTTTTATATTTGTTGCTGGCTATATAATTTGGATACAGAGATAGTGTCCTTATATCAACCAAATATTCTGATTAGGTACATCATATGAGTAATACAATGTGAAGCATTTGTTCAATCACATGAAATTTGCAGAGACTGTTTGCCAATATAAATCCCTTTAAAAGAAGTACTTTTTATATTTCATATCACATTTTTGTTCTCAATATTTTGCACATAATTGCAGGATTCCAAGGAAAGAATTCTGAAGGTAATAAACTAACTTAAGATTACAAGGGTACATTTATTACATATTCTCTTATATATATCACAGCTTATGGGGAAGGGAAGGTAGGAAGAGCTTTGTTCCTGAACAAATGAAACAATGTCAGCTTTAACAGCTGACTCTAATCACAAGGTCTTAAGCCAGTTGATAAGATAAAAGCTAAGAATCTCCTTTTTATCACATTGGGGTGCTATTAAAGATAATTTCTTCAAACTTACAGGTGATATCCTCTCGAATACATCACACACAGTGCAAAACAATTATTTCAATTATTTAAAAAAGGGCACAGGGAATACCAGTAGTTTGATTATAACACATCAGCAAAAAAGAAGTGTGTCATGTCCATATGTACTTGCACACTGTAGGTAAGACACAACTCCTTACCCGAACTATCTCAATGTGGTCTGAAACAAAACCATCCAGCACATAGTACTCCTTAGCAGCGGTGATCCATTTCTGGGCTGGTAGGAACAGAGTACGAGCCTGCACAAACACACATCAAGAAAACATCTTTTGACTGAAAATGTATTTTTAGTCTTTTGAAGTTACTTACAGTGAAACCTGTAAACAAAGATCGCTCAAAGGAGACATGAAATACAGTCTTTATAAGCAGGTGGATCTCTATGTACAGTTTTAAATCTAATACAGGTTCCAGTTACCATTGTTCATTGTTTGAAGGAAATAAACAATTTGTTCTTCCTATACAGGTAGTCATTCAATCAGGTTTTACTTTGCACATAAATATCAATGTATATACCACTCCTACACTTTTCTTGCTTCTGTACAAAGTCATGTCATTGCTCGGTGAGCCCATTTCAACATCCACCTGAGGGCTAAACCCTCTAGGCACCAATGATGCATTTTAACAAAATAACACACACAAAACCCGAGAGCAGAAAAACTGTCTGGAACACAAATGGGCAACTCTGTGTCCACCATTGATGCAATTTACCACCGGTATTGCATGTAAATCCAATAGAGCAAAGAGTTTTCTGGCAAAGGGTTAAAGAAAGGAGTTCACCTCACGAAAGATAGCTTTAGTTCTCTTGACAACCCCTAGTGGCACTCTTTTTTGTGCCTAAAACAAAGAGCAGGATATAGGCATACAAAGAACAATTCAACAGGACAATCAATGGGAAGTGACCATGGCTATGTGCTGTCTTAAAAGGCCATTGAGCAATAGATGGTGGTGGTGATTATTAGGACTAGAAACCTAGGGGTTTACTCTGCCCATTAGAAAAGAGAGAGAGAGACGTGGAGAAGAGAGGCACAATGTCGTAGAGATAGAGAGCGAGTGAGAGAAGAAACCGTAAGACAGAGAAACAAAGAGATGAGGCAAATGGCACAGAGAGAGAGAGGGATCCTATAGGCAATATACGTGTTTATCTTTATGAAACTCAGACACACTAAAAAAAAAATGTTTACGACAGATACAGTTTGTGTTATAAGCAATATTCAAGCATAAGATCTACCTCTTAATCTCTCTGTGTATCAAAGTATCATTACATCTGGCATTTTTTCAGAAATAATTCCAGAGTTTCATGATCACACCAGGCCCTGTAATTATGCATTCATGAGGTAGATTATCTGCTCATCGGGCCAGCAATCCACTGAATTATACACCACTAGAATGCATACAAGGGTTTTGTTCTCAAAACAGGGGGTTGCTATGTGTATGGCATATCACACGCTGAGCTTGAAGCAATATAATCAGGTGCATGTGGAAGACAGGATGGTCCATGCGTTGCATTTTCAGGAAAATAGTCCGTAACATGGTCAACCATCCAATGTATTGTTGATATATTCCACACATTTTTGAATGACCCAAGGACCCAAGGCAACCAGCGGTCTGCTCATATTAATTTGGCAATCCCCTTGCTGGCCTTATGGTATCTCCTCCTCACCTCTTCAAACGTAGATACAGCAGTGTCTCGAACCTGCCCTTCCAATGCTGTCAGTTCCAGAGAGGCAAAACGCTCAACTAATTTGTCCTCCTCCTCCACACGCCCCTCGCTCCTCGCCTCGTTGTCTTGCTCACTAGAGGGCGGCAGACGGTTGGTGTCAGCATTGCTGGGTACGCTGGAGGCATTTTCCAGGTTGCCACCAAGTTGAGTATCCCTACAGAGATAAAATGGAGACACAAGTTAATGACATAATTTGATTGAAATAAATCAATATTTCCCTCTTCTACCTATAATTACCTATACATCATCTGTCATGCTTCATCTTCATGTTTAATACTTTTTGGACCAATCTGACAGTACGGTAAAGTGCTTGTAGTTGATATGCAGGTTACTATATGCATGCATGTGTGCATACTTCCATGGATAAAAGCCTACACAAATAAAGAAAAAGTCATCACGAAGACTATGTCCAGAAATACAGTGTACCATACCACATCTCTTTTAGCAGCATTCAGCAAATGTCTCTCAAAAGCGATTCTCCCTGGTTTCTATTGGCTGAGAAGTATCTCCTTGCTATGGCAGTCAGAAAGCTGAGAAGAAGAGATTAAAACTTACTTAGAGAACTCGAGGAGTGAGAGGCAGTACTTGACCCAGCATCTGCCAATGTCAGCCTTCCTGCTCTTGATGTTGTCTTCCCAGGCCTGACGGTCATCGTCCTGCGTGTCCTCTGGAATCTGCTTACTCTCCGCCTCAGAGAAGATCTGGGTTGCGCTCGCTGAAATCATGGAAGAGGAATGAACTTCAGATCACCAGAGGTAGGATTTAATTCTGGAGAGCATACTGTGTTATGTTCTGAATTTAATGGTGCTTTTTATCAGGAATTTCAAGAATGTGTCATCACCTGGAATACTATCAAGATTGATTTGTAAGCATCAATTTAGACTGCCACCCATCCATCCATCCATATATCTTTCCATTCATCTACACACTATCTATCCACTCATCCATCCATCCATCCATCCATCCATCCATCTATCCATCCATCCATCTTTCCATCCATCCATCCTTGTTTCCATCGACACTCACCTAGACAATGCCTAGCCCTGGTGTAGTCATCCTGTGTGACGTAGTACTGTGACAATGTAGCACAGTTCAAGGCCCAGTCTATTGGTTCATACTGCTGAGTCTCCAGCTGCCTTTGTAGTGTCATGTGGCAGTGTCTTGCGGCCTGTGTTACACAGATGATACCCAAACAGGAATGGAAGCATTAAAACGCAAGATATTAATGTAGATGTTATGGTCTTCTTCTGATGATCTTTGGTCTCATAATGTTAAACATATTGATAGCAAACCATGGCATACATGTTATATGTGAGCATAGGGACACACTACCATAAATAGTACTCTCTTTCTACCATTGCGCCTTTACCAGGTATATTCCAATATAGGCTACCAGCAGTGCCTAACCATGACTGCACAGAAGTACACCACATCAACATAAAATCAGTGTGATCAGGCATACTAATAGGAGCATTTTAATTTGAAGGTAATGACTCATCAAATACGAACACAAGAGTGATTATTGGCTCAAAATGGTAGTCTATGTCATAGCTAGATAACAGCACTAACAGGCAAAGAAGAATGTCACATTAAGCTCTCACATACCAATGTCTTTTGCCCTAGTTTCTCATAGACCTGAGCGAGGTAGTACAGGGTGAGTGTGTAGCACTTCTCAAACTGCCGTTCCCTCTCATGATCAGACGGCCACTCACTCTCCTTCGTAAAGAGCCTTCAAAAGACAAATGTGAGGAGTCAAAAGCGTGATCAACGTTCACCACCATATGCTTCTAGGAAAGACCTTGGTAAGTCACAGTGAAAATATCATGCGGGGGGCTTGGGGTGATGTAGCCCTCGCAGTGTCAAAAAGAGAGCCCCTCATAAGAAAAAAAAAACATTTAAAAAATGATTTTTTTTTCCTCATACACAATATTGTATTCAATGGTTTAGGATGTGCATTTTATGCCCCCACTGACAAATTGTTCTATTCTTCCCCCGAAGTAATCAACATATCATCTCCCCGAAAAAGATGAAAGAAAATTCAAGAAATCAATTAAGAATATTGGTAAAACAAATGTTAACAAAGCCTGTTTTCAAATATCACAAAGTGCATCATGTTGCATGGGTGTTTCACATGCTACAACATTCTACACAAAGAGTAGCAATACCATCCCTCACATACAACTAAACTTAAAAAGTGATTGACTGAATTCCCAGTTGATATATGCAGTAAAACAGCACAGACCTTGCAGAGTATCTATGATTCACTTTGTGTTCATGCATGACATGTTTTTTTCCAAGAGTTACAGCACAAGAGCAAGCCATGTGATGCATTCTCCATACAAATGTACAAAAGTGAATAAAGCCATGAACAGGGGATACAAATTAAAGAGGGGATAATTTGGGTTTTAATATACTTACTCATGAAGACTGGAAGGGGATGATCCAACCTCTTTCTTGAATTTCTTGAACAGACTTTGGGCATCCTGAAAAGTAACCAAACAAACAAACAAACAGTCCACAACACTACGGTATCAATTTACACTATCATGCTTCATATTCTCATTATATAGTTCACTTTATATCTTTCTTGACCGTGCTTAACTCAAGCAACTGCTAATGTTAAAGTTCCGCATAAAATTCTTCAAATTATATACATGTACCATGAACCTCACATGTATCCCAAATTTTGCCTACCTCAAAGGATTAAGGTCCAATGTTCCCTATAAAAATCCTATTTAATATTTCCCCTTGGATATTATCTGAATCATTTTACAGGTCAACTTTTGGCTGAGTTGAATAACATTCCAGCCTCCAATGTATGAAAACAGTTGTGAAATCCATACCACACTGGTACTCATAAATGAGATCACGAGACACCAAACTTACACTTCCTTAGCAGGAAACAGCTCAAAATGTCACTTCATAGATCACAATGACTGGTAACAGTAGAACCATCACATTACGAATAATGAGATATAGAGGTAGATGGAGAAGTGTGATCGCCCATGTGTGGAACAGAAAATGCACCTTGCAAGAAATGAAGTATCTTTTGATGACCCTGCAACCTCCCTGACGACTATCCAATTTTCCATACCGCATATAAGGAAAGATTATCCCATGATGCACCACACAGCCACATTCCGATTTTTTAGCGGTCATGTCCACTTCTGACCCAGTGTACTATAATATGAGACCAGAGGGGTGTTTCACCAAGCAGTTCGTAAGTTACGAACGACTTTACGAACGACTGGTGCTCCCTTCTTGTGCTAAATGCGATACCACATCTGATTTAGCACGTGAAGGGATCACCAGTCGTTCGTAAAGTCGTTCGTAACTTACGAACAACTTGGTGAAACACCCTCCAGAGGTAGCAATGACTGCAAAAATCATCCTGATGTCGCTGCATGATGCATTATGGGATGCCTTCCATGATATGGAGTATGGAGAATTGAGCATCTTAATTATTCAAATTAGATTTGTTTTCAACAACAGGTGAATCAACTGGCAACCTACCTCGAGGAATCCCTTTGCTTTGTCGTGATCTCTCCTGGCACACCACAGGATCGCCAGCTGAGTAAAAAAAAAAACATGAAAAAAAAAACAAGATACATGATATCAGTATTCCGCAGATGGGGTATGCAAGAACAAGTATTATGTTAGACATCTTTCTAGTAGGCTTAAGAGGGAAAACAATACTGTTCAGATGAAAACATTTCAACTGAGCATTCAACTATGTATCAATAAGCCATTCAAATAACAAAAGGCAAGAACACAAGCATTAAGTGTGAAAAGGTTCACACAAAGCAATTCATTCATCCATTCATCCATCCATCCATCTATGAATTCATCTGTCTATCCATCCTTCCTTCAATCTATTGTAATCTATAAAAAAAAAATTTTTAAAAAGGAGCACTCTGTCTAACTCTGATCTCACTGCTATATACCAACCTGATTCAAGACATTCACGGTCAGGTTGACACAGCGAGAGTCTAGCCTGTAATCCGCCAGGATGCTGCTAGCCTTGGTCAGATGCTCATGCCCGGATGAGTTCTCCTCCGTGTCAAGAAAGTTCACACCAAGCATGTACTGCAGGAGGGCCAGCTGGAACTTCAGTTCTGCAGAATGCCATTCATGGAGAAACAGATTATGACAATAAAGGCAAAGCTATGTATTTAGTCACCTGTAAACTCTCATCTGAAGCCTGAAACTTGGCTAGAAAAGTCTGATAGGGTGGAGATCTAGTACAGGCTAGTTTCAGCTACTTTGCAACTGAAAAGTTGTGGCATTATAGTTTAGGAATATGCCTCTTGATCCTGAACTGCACTCAATAATTAAAGGGCATAAACTGTACTGGGAAGGCAAAAAGCCTTCAAAATGTAATTGTTAGCAATCTTCTTGCCAATGGTCTTAAATTCATGTAGTGTCTATTTTAGAAGCTTGCTGAAAGTTATTTGCCCTCAAATGATCTACATTTGGAGTAATGAGTGATTAAATCACAAATCCTCAAAATGTTTGGCCCGAACATTTTGAGGATTTAATCATTAATCATTAATTACTCCATATGTGGATCATTTGAGGGCAAATAACTTTTAGCAAGCTTCTAAAATGGTCAATACATGAATTTAAGACCATTGGCAAGAAGATTGCTAACAATTACCTTTTAAAGGCTTTTTTGCCTTCCCAGTACAGTATATGCCCTTTAAGCATTGAGAATGTCTGTTTCAATTAGTCCCAATTGTTGCAAATGACATTTAAACCATGTTCATACACATCACACTTAATTCATGTAACATTGTATTTGGACATTGATGTAGATATTGTGTGAAATGTGTGATCTTTACATCGTAGAGCTGCATCAATGCTTTTTGTTATGCCTTAAAAGCTGCTTAAACAAAATGAATATATATAAAGAAGCAAGTAATGTTAATCATGTCATGAATGGGTTAAGCTACACTCCAGCTCAAAGGAATTCTCATAGGGAAAGGGAAAGGGAAGAAAGGAGCCATAGTTTTAAACCGCGGTATATTTTGTCCAATTTAGCATAAAACATGATGCTTTTTAGGCTAATGCATCATGTTTCATGCTGAACTGGACAAAATATACCGCAATTTAAAACTGCGGCTCC
The DNA here is from genome assembly GCA_963669155.1 of Arbacia lixula. Taxonomy (NCBI): domain Eukaryota; kingdom Metazoa; phylum Echinodermata; class Echinoidea; order Arbacioida; family Arbaciidae; genus Arbacia; species Arbacia lixula. The sequence continues at coordinate 8,567,971 of OZ022576.1, forward strand.
TTCCCTTTCCCTTTCCCTATGCCAATTCCTTTGAGCTGTAGTGTACATGACATTGTGGTAAAGAAAACCAAGGGGGAAATTGCAGAGTTATTTTCTGAGGGCTCCTTTTCATGCCTGATGTCATGAAACAAACATCTTGAACTTTAAATGTTCTTTGAATGTATCCATGGTTTCCTCTTTCAGATTTTGAAAGAAACCTATAGTTAGTTGCAGAACTGACTATAACTTTTCTATACTTTTCTCATTTACTTTTCTTTCTTTTCTCTTTATCACTACTTTGTGACTAGTTCACAACTTTCATCAACACCCACCCTCTTCTTCTACCTCCATTCCATCCCATTTATTTTCGGTTTAAAACACCGAAAACTAAAGCTAAAAATAGTCTTGTGTAAGTGTTATAAAATATAAAAATTCACCTCTCCTTTTTTCACTTTCCACTTTCCTTTCCTTTCTTCACCCCATAAGTGGGCCAATTATCCGAAAGAATACAACCACATGGTGTTACCGAAAGTTTTGCTATTTTCTAAATAGTATTTATTAGTAACTTGAACTTTGTTTAGGATAATACCCTATGATGATTTTTCTCTTACAGGTCTCTCTTTTTTTTTTGGCAAACCAGTGGTTAAATCACCCCGAGCCTGCATGCATATTTTTCATTTCACCGACGTGACCAGTACCTTTTGAGTCCTCTCCTCTCTCCTGGTTATTCTCCAGTTCTTTTCTCATCTCATGGAGAATCTCCCTGGCCTTGTAGCGGGATCTGTATGGGTCTGTCTCGGGATCATTCTTGGAATCCTGACAGAAAGAATAGAGAAGGAAGGAGATGAATGTTCAAACCACTATGAATGTTTATTTTATTAGAGCATAAAAACCCCAATCTAGATCCTGGCCATCCTGTAGATCCTTACTTAAGTTTAGCCATAACATTTGTACAAATTAATTTGCACCAAAAAAAAAAAGATATCTAAAATTTATAATGAACTATGCTATTCTGTCTGAAGCAGTGAAGGACTATGTTAGTTGTAACCTTCCATAAATATTGGGCAAAACCAAGAGGGAATCTGTTTGTTTCAGAGGAATTTAGGGTGAGCCAGTGGCTCATAGCACAGTCTCACACCAAACAAGCTACCAATTTGCCTCTGATAAATAACAACTACACGTGGTCTTTAAAATTGGAAATTTTAAATTAAAACATTCATAATTTTCATGAGACGTTTATTTTCCTCAATCGTTTTTACATTTTCTCAAATTTGTTTTCATTCAGAGCACCATATTTTTGTACAGGAGTTTTCCCACAACTTATTTCCAATTTTAGGTCAGCTACCCATCCCTTAACCCCTCTTTGCTTTCACTCACTTACATTACATAGATCTACACTAGGCTCAGAGCCTGATCGTGATCGTGATCAACAACGAAACAGCAACGCTACTTGCCTCGGTAGGGCCTGGCGTGTGGGCAGGTTTTACCTCATATCTACAGCATACACGAAATACTCAATGCATTTCAAAAAGTAAAAGCAGAATAATACATTACGTCTGACTCTGCAGACTGCACTGTTCTACCATTTACTTTTAAAAGTAAAACTAAAAAGGAAAAGTAGATTCTAAACTACGTCTGGGGGAGACTTCTGACACAAGCTTTCCTTCATCAATGTTAGTACACCCCCCGCACCCCCCCCCCCCCCCCCAGTCTCAGTTCATTGTATTATTTCTAAATGTCACAGTATAGCAACTTTCATTTTATGAGCTGTGCAAACAATAAATTACCAAAGTTAAGCTAGGCCTACATGTATATGGCCCATTTAAGTTTTAACAACACATATTTTAATAGACGGGACCACATTGAAAGTTTTCGTTCAGTTTACACGCAGATTGTTGAGTCATTCATAAGTCAATAAAGGATTAATAATGCACTTAAACCATCACTACAGAAGAGGACAATATTGGTCAATATCTTACCACTTCTGCGAGCTTCCTAGCTTCTGCATACTTTGATATGAGCGGATATTCCTGAAATTCGTTTGCGTCCGCTGATGAAGCCATGACTGTTTTTACTGATGTAGTCTATGTATGTAAACTGTACCAGACCCCAACTTCCACAATACCGGTTAACTACGATTCTGTATTTTCTTGTATTTTTATGGTCGAGTTGTAGTACCAGCTAGAGCTGACAGAACGCTCTACTACCTTTTGTTCCAGTGAACAAACTTGACTCGTACGTTTAAGTCAGTCATATTTTCATTTATATTACTATTGTAGGACGGTTATTTTCCATTTTCCCATTGTGTTTATTTCATTTTTATGTTTTCTTTCTTTATTACATAATCACCCAGACATCCTCTACCATCTTCATCTCATTCCTTATTATTGGTTTCTCTTATGAATTGGGTTCTTATATTTGAGTTCGATCCTTCCATCTAGTTCGATTGGTTATTATTTCTAATTTAAATATTTATGTAAATTGTACTATCATTCTGAGTTTTACTGAGGCAAAGTAGCAGACTTCTTCGACTTCAGTTCGGTTTATTTGCGTCTTCTCCTAGTTTCACTTATTTTCCCTTTGGTTGGATGATTGATTGATTTGAGCTTCAACTTAGAACTTATATCATTTTCCATCCCTAAATAGCCTTATAATTATACACCCTACACTATCTTCTCAACAGTAAGACTTTCAGCAACACCAGAGTACCGAAGTGGTGTCGTCATGTGAGCATGTTGTCAAGACAATTGGCTCTCAACAAACTCACTCCAGCGAGAGCTTTAGCAGTCCGACATTGTCTATCGGGCTAGGTGCCGGTGTCGGGCGTTCCCAATTCCCAATTACAGTCAATACTCGCTGTGATCACCGCTGCTTGCTCCATAACCCGCGTTGTTTAGAACCAGTTGTCTTGACAATAATGCTCAAATGACGTCATACTTCGTTACTCTACATATGCAGGCATCCACAGGGGTAACCATCTCATTCGCGGAATTCCGCATTGAAACTAGAGCGTTCAGAAGAGCCGGGCGCAATCTTAGCAGATCCAACAACCTACAGACACTGATTATTTGATCTAATGTAGTAGGCTTAACTTTATTCCTTCGAACAATTGCTCTTTGTTTGGGGTGAAGAAGGGAAAATGAAATATATAAGCCCGTTTTTATATACATATTTAAATTGAAGCAGTAACTTAAATGGCTTAGAAAATAAAAGGAGTGGGTGGTAATGGAAATGTGAGCTTATCTGGTCAAAATAGATAATTTCCATTGTGCAACTTCACAACGCAATGATCTATTGTTGTGTGTCTTTGCCACGATAAATTACTTTTTCTTTATTACAATTTGAAATCTGTGAAAATGTGATGTATGCCTTAGAGTAAAAAAAATCTCTGTCTGTCTGTCTCTCTGTCTCTGCCCCCCCCCCCCTCTCTCTCTTCCTCTTCTTCTTGCAATATCGTTTATTAATTGTAATCATTTTCATTCTTATTACCATTTTTATTATACCATTGTGCATTTCTACAGTGGAAATGTCCAATTTGGCTAATTGTATACAAAAATGGTTGATACACTTATTTTACCAATACACTTTTTGTCATGCTATATTCTTCAATAGTTTTGCTATTTGCTAAAAAAATCCTACATTTAAATAACTACCAACACATTCCACAGAATGGAGAAACATCGTAACCTTCCCCTCTCACCATATCTCTCTCTCTTTCTCTCTCTCTCTCTCTCTCTCTCTCTCTCTCTCTCTCTCTTTCTCTCTCTGTATCTCCCCCCTCTCTCTGTTATCTCTCTACATTCCTCTCACCTGTATCTTTCTCTCTCTCTCCCTCCTCTTCTCTGCTCCCTCTTTCTCTTTCTATCCACCCCCTCTCTCTCTGTATAATATCTGTCTCTCACTCTCTCTATGTATCTCTCTCTCTCTCTCTGGCAAAAGAAGTGTGAGCCACGCTATCTTTGAGAAATGATAACAGTCTCTCCGCGTCCTCGCACGTTATATCTGCCCACTGGTTTTGTACACGGGGTGGAAGTGCGGGTTTCGCAAATTACTTGTTTGGTTTGCAAAGTATAACGTTGAAATTTCATATTTTTGAACAAAATTTGATGCTCTATCACCTCAAATGCTAAAGAATTTTATTCTTCCACATAATTTCAATTCGCCACTTCTCTTTTCGTCAATTTTAGAAACATTTCCCTTATATATGGAAGATGTTAACAAGACCTTCCCCATAAAGTACTAAAACGAGAGAATAACGCATTTCAGCCTTACAAATTGAATTAGATTTTTCATTTTTTGCTCGATTTAGAAAATTTAAAAAATATTGAACAGATAATTTATGCATTACTCTTGATTATTACATTAATTTCTTCGGCCCAAACCGTAATTTTAATGAGAAAACTGGAAATTCTGGAATCACATTTTTGAAAGTGTGGACCACATTTTACAAATTTCAACCCACTCAGAACACGAAAATTAATCTTAGAGGGTTGAGAATATAGTGGAAAGGGGTAGATATATCAAATATCTTCCAGAATCAGCTCTACTTGTTTCTTAAAACTCTTTAAATTTGTCGTAATATTTTTTTACTTTTTGTGTTTTTTGCATACTAATGTACACGAAAACTATTGGTAGGGTAGTGTGGGTCACCTTTTCAATTTAACTTTATGAACAAATGTTAAGCAAAATCAGTCAGAAAATGATTTGGATTCCATCTTTAGAGTCTATATTATGAAATTAATGACAAATTTCGATTAAATTTTCCACCTAATGCCTTGTTTGGGTAATACTTTTAGAGGTTGTTAAATGGGGGCAAGGGCGCCCTCATGGTTGAACCTTTGGATGGAAGTGTTTGCCTGACTTTCTGACTGTGAATGGAAGTATGGGACACTTTTTCACTTGGGTTCATTGAAGTATAATTTGTTAATGAGTATTTACCCTATTGTATGTGTCTTTTTGTATTTTAAATCAATGTGTGTAGTAGTTCACTGAAATATGTTCGCAGGGGTTATCATTAACGACTGTACATCAGCATCCCTAAAACCGGGTAAAAAGGGTATCTCTTTCGCCACCAGGCGGGTAACCGGAGTATTCCATTTAGGGTATCATAAACGCCAAAAATAACAAAAAGGAGTATCAAATTCAATGTCTTAAGAAAAGTTTTGAAAATACATAATCGAAAAGGGTGGTAAATAGCGAGGGAGATTGGAATGCGGGTAAACAAAAATTGCTTGGGAAAACTCACCTCTTGCCAAACTTCAGATTGATTCCAGACCAAATCAAAGAAAATTGTTACAAAACTTTTATCTTCTATTATTTCCAAGATTTTATTTTATCCTTGTTAATTTTTACACTTTGATTCTGAAGGAATATAAAGAGGTTCCTTTCCTCAATCATTTTTTAGTTGGCCTTATTTCTTAAGAGGGGGGGGGGGTGGATTTTAGAAAGTGTAAAATTACCCCTTGTTAAAGATCCCCGTTAGGGTGCTTTTATGAGGAAAGGGACGCGGATGTACGGTCGTCAATGATACATGACCGCGCCCCCCCCCCCCCCAATATTCTCTGAACATGTATGCATCAACACATGTGTAAACACACCCTAAGACACCCACACACACACACACACACAAACACACACACATACATGTACAACGATCTCAATTACACACCAAATTGGCTTCTTTTTGTACTGAAAGTCATAAATGCGTATCATTTCACACGTTTTAAAACAAGAGATGTAGACTTTATGACAACTTGAAAGTTTTTCATGTGATATGGTTAATCTAAGGAAATATTTTAGTCCATCACAACAGTTAATTTCTTAAACAAACAAAAAATGAACAACAAAGAAACTGTCGAAACTGAATCCGATTATCTTTCTTTTAAAGACAACTTTGACAATTATCCCCATTCAAGTACATGTATTAGACCGGTTTGCTTAAGAAGAAATATGCACATGCATATATACACACACATACATACATAAAAACATACACGCACACAGAAATACAAACATGCCTGCATGAGATGTAAAATGTGACATTTGCAACACAAGTTCCCTGTTTATTTACATTTTATGATCGGGGAGGGAGGGGAGATGTGTAGTACATGTAGAGAAATGTGGCTGATTAGGACATGAGGGTTCGATAGGGAGGTCGTGCAGTCAAAGAGGACAAGTATTGAACCCAAATCTGTTAACATCTATGAAAGAGGTCTTTTATTAATAACAACGTAAAAATCACAAATTACAATAGCATTTCATATAGGAGTTTACTTGAACTCACAACATTTCTACAGAGACACGTATCAGGCTTTTACCCTTAAGGTTGATTTTAATTATATCATAAGAGCTATTAATAAAACTTTCTATAAGTAGTGTCATCAATGGTAGATGATGTTAATAATACAAACTACTCACATATGCTATGGAAATCTCAGTGATACTGTTGCCTTGCACAATAGCAGACTTAGTTATGTGTATTACAAAGCGCACATAACATTGTCTGTTTGCAACGTAAAATTTGTAGTTCCCATTAACGTAATTGTCTCTAACAATTACATCCTTACATAAGATTCTAAGGTGTCCCTTTAATTGACATGTGTATCAAATGCTCATTTTCATAGGTATAATACCTTGTATCATATAATTTTCTTCTAAGCCTAAAATATATAAGTGTGTACTCGAAGAACTATTAAAAAGAATGTGCACTAAATGAGCTATATGAAGACATTTTCAAGTATTGCCCTCAACCTTTCCATGTAACTAAACAACTTCTGTTATATTACCAACTTTTTAGGGGCAGTATCAAATTAAACCGAAGCATAGCTGCATGTGACAACTTATATAAAGCGCTCTACCAAAAAATCAGTTAAAGCTGTACATAAATGCATAAGTCAAGCAGGGTAGTGTTGCAGGGTAGGATATGATTAGGTGAGGGAAACGTGTATGTTTGTGTTATCTAACTTATGAAAAGTGCCTATTCTCTGTAACCTTCCCTTGATAATGGAACAGTACAAAAAGTCGTGATCTCATGACTTGAATGCTATTTAAATGAACAGCCATTAAAAATACCTTACGTAGGTAGGTTAAAATTATGTGTTTAAACCTGTGGTAAAGAAAAAGCATACCTTATCAGTATAAAAAAACGTGCTTCACCTCCAATGATTCACAAATATGTTTAACTTTAAAACTCTTAACCTCTACCACACTAATTAAAACTTCATATATCGGTGTCTACTACATGTATATTCTCTTACTTTCTTACTTCCTCTCCCACCCATCAATCTCTTAAACATAAAATACACTTAAATCATACGGAGAATTACTCTTCTTTACCACATTAATTCAACACTTTCACCTTATCTATGGAAGAAATATGTCATTGACTGTACCAAAACGTTTTTGTTATTTTTGACCTACCTACAAAATTTGAGCTTGATTGAGGAATCTTTGCTGGAGTTATTGGTAAAAGTTTGCTTTTAGTTTTCAGTGCAAATTTCACACTGAGCGGATCTGGCCCATCATGGGGTACCCTTGAGCCATTTATGATCAAAATCCTTCCTGGAGTTCCTGAGATTTCACAGTAACCGTCAATGTTCTCACACTAGATGTGGGCTCATTGACGCCATGGTCGCCACTAGTTACATATCAGATTTCACCAGATCTCTGTAAAAGACCAATTCAACGTGCTTATCATTTATTTTGAATATATTATTTCCATTATAACGTAAGCTTTATTGACTTTTTACCTCGTTTACCTTAGACAGAACTGATCTAATTTCAAATCAGGTAGTGGCCACATCATGTGGTTCCCATGGGACAAGAGGGAATTAAATTTACTAGAGTTTTTTTCCAAATATGGTGGTAACAAGATCTTATTCCTTTTACCTTGACCTCTCACTCCTTCTCATATCTTCTTATTCATAACACTCCTTGCAAGTTACAACACTACTGAGCATTCCTATCTGAAGTTGTAGTAATTTATATCTGCCAAAACATGCAACATTATTTTCATTATGTATCCAGTTGCCAGAAAGAGTTCTTTGTTCACAATACTGTACATATTTCTTACAAAACAAAACATCATGCAAGCCATATCATAATCATAATACTTTTCTCACTTGAATGGAGTAAAGGCACATTAGAGTAAAGTTTCTATACACCTGTAAATTTATTACTCTTAAACCATATTCTGAGAGGGAAGGGGGTCATCTATAATAATATCTCTCCTCTCCTATCTACATATTTTACATTTTTCCAAACACACTTCAGATATCAAGTTATTGAGATATGATTTCCTATAAATATGTTTTAATCTTATGAAACTTTTGGTACAAAAACTCTTTGTCTAATTTACCAGGGAACTATCGCAACTCTTTGCATTATCACAGCATTAAAAAAAAGAATATTAAGCCTTAAAATTTAGTAGTAATATTTGTAGAACCGCAAACATGTATGATTCTCACATTTTTATAAGAACATTACATGGCTAACTTAATGTACTTCAGTGCTACAGGGATGACAGGAAAGCATTCCTTGGGCTTCTTCCACTCTTGCATTTCCAGCGTCATTTAAGCCTCCCAAATGCATTCTCCACTACCATGCTGTTGGTAGTGAGCCATGATTTGAAGGGACCGGCTGGATGCCCGATGCGAAATACAGCTCTAGACTTCTACCCCGTTGATGATTTTGGACGTCTGCAGGTATATAAAAGGGGGATAAAAAGTAAATGATTACACATATTTTTTGAAGTCATGAATGATTTCCTTAATAACAGCATAAACTTGTTAAAATGTTTAAAATTAAACATGTCTTTATCCGCTGCTTATACGTAAAAATCAAATTGACACTCATGATGAGTTTTATTTTTCAACACAAGTGAGGTTGCTTATGTAATTAATTGAAAGGCTATGACAATTTCTCTGCACAGTGCACTATAGCTTTCTGCAACACTTGTCAATGGATGAATGCAAAATCAATAAACATTTTGACCTGTTTGCATCCCTCTTAAGTAAATGAAAAAACATGTATAAAAAGAGAACATGGGAGACAGACAGGAGACAAATGAGAAATACAAGCAAGAATAATAAGAAAACTGATTGGTAATAGGTAATGAAGAAGAAGAAACAGGAGAAGAGAAAAGGGAGATAAAGGGAAATGAATTGGGTTGGGGGAGGAAGAAGTTGTTCTGCAAAACTCATAATCTTACATACTCAAGCTTTTCAGTACCACAACAATAATCCAACGTAAACATACCTCTCTCGGGAAAAGGAAGCCACCTTGCTCATACTCTGCATATATGAAGATGTCGGAATTTGCCAGTACCCTAGTGTCGTGGTTTCTCCCTGGTCAACCAACGTAGATGTCAGTGAAGCTATGTCAAATGAGCAAGAGAGCAATAGAGTAAATAAAATATAAAATATACAAATGCAACATTCTGCCAGCCATGCCTCAGTTAATTTTTTGTGCATCAGTACCACATATCAGTAAAATGCTTCCAGAGAATTTTGTTTGTGTATGGCTGTATGCCCTTGGGTCGTCTAACTTTTCCATGGCCACATGTCCAATAAATTGTCATAACTAGATGCATGATGAGAGAAGAAGGTACATTTGTACTTGGAGAGTTTTTCACACCATTTTATAAAACAAATGATGCACAGCCCTGTTTTGTGGATCAGTGGAATTGGATACACTAGTTTTACGTTGGAAACAAAGTAAAACCCACTCTCCGCACTCGTGGGGTTAAATGATTCCAAAGTGTAAGTTGGGCATCCAATCTGCAGTACATCATTTTTAAAAAAAAGTCATCTATCTGCTATTAATATTTTTTACTTATTCTACTTTTGAAAACTACAGTTCTAAAGTATTGTTTTTCATTTGATACTTACACTGATCCAAAAGTTATGATGGAATGGCATCTGTATTTTATTTTTACTTAATTGATAATGTTAAAATATCTTACCAAAAGTTGTGGTCTACAACAGCCTGCAGAATGAATGAATGCCATCCCTTCCGGTTGTAATAGTCGTTGGGGTTATCATGAGGAGCGATGATTGCAATGTGGGTGCCATCTATTGCTCCAGCCATTTGTGGGAAGCCCCTGTCTGCAAATCCTCGGATGGTCTCTTGCAGTCATCCACCAGCTGGCAAAGAGAGCTTGTAAGAAAAGAGGAAGAATGAAATAGTCTAAATGAGGGTTGAAGTTGTAAAGACTAAATGAACTACAGAAACTTGGAGTTCCATTGTGCCATTACTATGGTCATATTCTTCTTTGATTCTATGATACCATAAATGTATAAATCATACACTAAACATTTTGAGATATTTTGTCTAACCTGGTGACGGCAGAAAAGTTTTCCTTTGACTACTACCTATAATCATTTTAATTTCTACCCCTCACCTATTGTTACAATTTTATTGTTTCTATCATTTTTTGTTATCTTTTCGATTAGTTCCACAATATATGAATAACAATCATTTCAATATTGTGGTGAAGGGATTATTACTTAACACATACCAATTTGATTAAACAATCAAATCTAGTTGTAACAGGAAAACAATTTACATTTGAGCTGACAATCTGATGAAATTGAAAAAATAGAACTGAATTACCTCAGTAGGAGCTCCTTTATAGCCTTGTTCACCTCCCCCACAAGGTAGTGTAATGTGGATTTCCAGATGTCAAAGAGGACAGCAATTGTCCTATACTCGGTAGGTGTGGCATACCACCAGATATCTGCAGCCAGCCGTTGTCGATGGGCGATAGACAGTCCAAAGTTGGTCACCTGTCTCTCAAGACCTTGCCTGAGCTTGGTTGCCAGGAACTAAAAAGTCGGTTGTGTCATCTGAATATGTGAAGTTCTCTAGCACCTGTGTAAATACATGGACAAAAGGAAAAGATATGTTTGACTCGTCATATTAACTAGTGATTAGAGTAGGTGAAAATGCAGGCCATACCATATTTATCGATATCGATCAAAACTTTCTGGGCGAACCGATCGTATCTTCTCCCGATCAATAGTAAGTCTACGTAGCCATTGACATTGTGTACAATTTGCTTTAAAGCAAAATCAGCAGTAGAGCTATGTTTTTAAAATATTTAATGTTGTCAGGGCTTAAATAGAGGAATTCATTCATTACTCAAACTATCTTGATTGTACAAGAACATATTGCAACCAAAAAGCACGGCAACAGCGAATGAGTCGTACGCCTGCAGTACATGTAGTAACATGCAGTCAGGACTAGGGACGCCTATGTGTCACTAGATGGCGCTTCGCATATACTTTTTCGTGAATCATGGTGAAAACAACAATGTTTCGTTATGAGGATCAATTCAAAGCAAGAGCAGTGTCAAGAATAAATACTGAGCTTCTATTTGGCTTTAGATTTATAATGTTTTACAAAGGCGCAGTTGTGCCGCAAAAGAGTTTTATGAGCCCATGTTTAGATCTATGAATATGCGGTGTTGATAAATTTTTATGAAATTCCGGAGGGGGCAACGACAATCGTCACGAAATTCTAAGCCTGGCTTGTCGGCTGCTATGATACTGATAGCCCCACTGCCTCAGCTACCATGCCGGGCCGCCTTACTGGCTAAACCCAAACCGCTCGGATCGGCGCTATAGCTGACCGCGATGTGTGGCTTGCGGACACAGCGTCCTGCTCACGCACTATACTATATGGGAACATGTACAGGCCGTGCTGCGCCGTTCGCATGCGCCCACCGCACGCTCGCAGTTAAGTCCAATTGCTGATATGCATGTATGCCTGACGTAACAATAGGCTGGCTGATCCCGTGCGGATTCAGCAGCCCACCGGAATATACGCTAAGCGAGTACCGGCAGAGCGTGAATTGATATTAGTAATTACATGAATTTTGTGTACAGTGTAGCGGCATTATCTGTGACTCTGAGACGATGCTAAAATCTTGTCAAATGAGCCCACGGCAGAGCCGTTCGCATGCGCTCATCGCCCGCTCGCAGTTAAATCCGATTGCCAATATGCATGTATGCCTGACCTAACAATAGGCTGGCTGATCCCGTGGGGATTGAGCAACCCACCGGAATATATGCTAAGCGAGTACCTGCAGAGCGTTAATTAATATTAGTAATTACGTACGCGAATTTTGTATACAGTGTATAGCGGCATTATCTGTGAATCAGAGACAATGCACAAATCTTGTTTAAATAAATACTTCTCTTGTTATTTTGCCAAAATCAATAATTTCTATGGATTATCAATAGTGCAGACAAGCATATATGGTGAACATTTGTATTTTAAAGTTGTTAAATACTTTGTGGGCATCCCAGCTATTAGGACTCTGTATGTAGTTCCTATACTGACACTGACAGTGCAGTGTATTACATTGGCGAACACTTTGGCACTTTTTGTTTTTAAATCTCGTATCATAAAACCTCACACACCTTTTGAAACTTTCTTCAGATTGTAGGCATTCATATGTATGCTTATGGTTGCCCGTAACCAACTGAAAAGAAGAATTGAAGTGAGTTTAACCCAAATTACTGCATCACAAATCTAACTTTCTATCCGGCCGAAACTTCGGGGTCACAATACGATGGTATGAGGGGGCTCTATGATTTGTACAGCTGCATTACTGCATTGACGAAGAAAACCTGTGTGGTTTATCACGCTGTCAATAATGGCCAGTGAACCAGCTTAAATGTTGTAGAAATCATTTAAACAGTTAATCACAGGCACTCAAGCACTTCTCGTTCATCTATTTTTTAAATGAGTAAGGTTTACATTTCGAAATAGGTTCTTAAACTTACATGTTTCTTGACAGGGGTACTAACAACACGGCCACACTTTTTGTTGCTGTTCATTATTGCTAAAACAGCCGACCATACTGGTATAGACTACTGTACCGTATAGCTATGGTATCCGTAACACCACAATCTAGTTATGATATCGAGCTACTGAAATACATATGCAAAATACATAAAGCAAAAACAACAACAACCACAACCCTAGTCTTGCGCATCAGGCTTAATTAATGGCCATATAATCAATTGTAAGTTACAATTGATCGCAGCAGGCTTTGTGACACGGAAAGTTGCAATAGCAAGTTGCAATCAGTTGCAATAGATAGCAACTCACTCTTTGTGATACAGGACCCTGGCTACTCTTGCACATTTGTTGGAGCACGTTTGTGATGGGATAGGAAGTTTTTGTAGTTATAATTTTGCCATTGGAAAGACTTCCCTAGACTTAGTTATGGCCAAGCCACCTAATCTAGTAATCGATTCAAGAATACAAGCTCTACCCCCCCCCCCCCAAAAAAAAATGATAATAATAAATAGATAAGTTTAAGATAAAATATAATACATTTTGCCTTAGTATATAGACTTTTTCTGCTGACGAAATAAAGCCCAATTTCAGAGTCAGACGAAGTAGTGTTACTGTTAATGCAGTGTTAAGACTCTACATCTAGTTGATTCCAGCTTCTTCTTTTTTAGATCTGAAAGTTAGGTTGCTGGGCCAAAAGGAATTCTTCCCTTGACGTTTATTGCTTGTAAGCTCAGGAATCAATTTTTGGTAGTAAAGTTAATATGTTCATTCAGTCATTCAGTTCACAATTGCGCCGCATCTGCTGGGCTTACTGCAACCATGCAGCCCGCTCGTGCAGTGAGCCTGAGCAGGAAGCAGTCCCGGGGCTACTGCTGGGCTAGCTTGGGGCTACTGCTGGGCTAACTTGTGCCTAGCGCAGAACCATGGCTGCATAATCGCGCAGCTAGGTGTAGCATGCATAAAAAAATAAAAGTCTGAACTTAAACTTTAAAAAAAGCTTCTTCTTCTGTAATAATCTTCAAAGGGCTCTGCAGCCTATCTCGGAGATAAAGCACTCAAACAATACACAAGGTTATGATAATGATATAATAATTTCAATCTACTTACCAGCAGAGGATCAGACAACATGGCTTCAATGTCGCCGTCGGCCATTTTTTAAATTTGAGTGATAAGAAACAGCTTGAGACCCAGCTAGGCCTAGAACTGGAGGGCATTTCATGACCATGCATGTCTTGCCCTCATGTACAGGACGTACCGCAAAAGCGCACTTTGCGCATGCGTACTTAGACACCGAGACTGGTAAATATACACATTTCACATAAGATTTGGGCCCTGACTTCCCCTGAGTTTGAGCCAAATGACCCACACTTGAGGGGTAGGAGTGTGGGCCCATGGATTTTGGCTTAAACTTCGCAATTATGACCCACACTCTCTAAATCTGGCACACACTTTTGACCCACACTCCGGCAAATTGGCAAAGACTTCT